>JAOXNZ010000221.1:9162801-9198901 GCA_028566095.1 Kryptolebias brasiliensis | reverse complement strand
AATGTGATCGTCTGCGATTCAAGTTTAGCAAGTTTATTTATTTATTTATTTTTAAAGGTACTGCGAAAAAATAAACTATGCTAGCTTTTATTGCTGACATGCTTATGAATGGTATTATTGCCATTATTATTAATGGTAAAAAGGTTTTGTTTACCTAGTGGAATAAAATACATACTCCTAATTTCTAAATGTCATGAAAGCATTTTTATTACTAACACCGTTTTCCTCTCATCAAATTAGGTTTCACTTGACTAAAGCTTTTCTTGGTTATAAGGATGGGGATTAAGATAAGTAATTCAAACAGAAAAGTAAACGTCCAAAATCAAAGGCGACAGGTGATGTGAATATTAATTGTCTCAGAGAAATTCAACATCCACTATAAAACCTTTGGTAACAATATACGCTTAGATGATTCTTAAGTATGTACAGCCCTTCCGTGGCAATGTCGTCTGTGATTCTGGCATTTTCCCAGAGCAGGACAATGTAATTTACCACAGCACAAAATTGCAAAGGCCACAACAATCACTTTGTGCTGACAGGGCCTCCAAACTCCTTTTCCACCCTGATCCAGTTCAGAGAAGCTGACCTGTTTCCAGATCCAGATCCTACTAAGAAAAAAACGTTTCTTGTCAGAATGGATCAAACATTTTAAGACTATATTACATGGAAGAGGCACAGCAGCCTTTAATGCCTAATTCAATCGTTTCTCACTTTACGAAGAAGGTAAACAAGTTAAAGCCAAGTTCAAATAAATACACTTCTGTTCAGATAATAAAATTTACTCCAATTATAACCCTGCTTATTCCTGTTTTTTACAATTCAGTGTAACTGATTGTGTGGGTTTTCTTTGGATACTCTGGCTTCTTTTCTCAGTTTCAAAATGTACATGTTAGCTTAACTGATGCTTGTGAATTGACAATGTCCACAAGTTTATCGTGCTTGTTACCAATTTGACCCTGTGATTGATGTTTACAAAATGAATCTTTTCATGCTAGTGTTTTAGACTGAGATCATTTTAGGTAAGAAACAACAGAGTTATAGCTATTTTGGATTAAACCTTGAAAATACATTGTGTGCAATCTCATGCATGTGGTTCATGTGATCTTTTGCTAACAGACAGATTTGCTTCCAATAGTTGAGGGCAACGCTTTAAACACAATCAATTTGTGCTCAGAGTATGAATTGGTGATCAGTCCCATCTACTGACGCACCAATTTTAGTTCATTTTCTGAAAAACTGGCTGAATTATAACCACTTTTGTGTTTGGTTTGCGTGGCGACCGTCTCGAATTGGGTTAACTTCAAAAATTAATTGGTTGTTGTGAACCCTAATGATTACTTTCTGATCTGTTCAGTGATTCATGAGGTATTTTGCTAATGGTACAGACAAACAAATACAAGTACACAGAAAAA
Organism: Kryptolebias brasiliensis; assembly: GCA_028566095.1. Classification (NCBI taxonomy): domain Eukaryota; kingdom Metazoa; phylum Chordata; class Actinopteri; order Cyprinodontiformes; family Rivulidae; genus Kryptolebias; species Kryptolebias brasiliensis. The sequence goes on along the minus strand of JAOXNZ010000221.1, from coordinate 9,197,489 downwards.
AGCAAAAACATTATGGCTCCGTGTTCGCCTTCAGCAGCAGGTAATAAATATAGTATTAATATTCCAACTGTGAACTAAAAATAACAATGCAATTTAGTCATGAAGCAATTCAATCCATTTAATTCCAATTCAGGTCAGTTAAATGCCTCTCAATTCAATTACAATTAAACTTAAAACTGATAGAAAGAAGATAGCACTACACTCAGAGCGGGCAGCCATCTGCTTCAGCTGGGTGAGAGGACAGGAGGGAAACACGAGGACATAAAAAGCAGTAGGCCAAGAATAGCTGCTGTGGAAAAAAAAAGAGAGAAGACAAACATAAAGTTAATGGCAGCAGTAATGGCGTTTACAGAGTAAAGACAACGGAGAGAGGAGGAATGCTCAGAGCATCATGGTATGTCCTCCAGCAGCTTAGGCCTGTAACAGGATCACTAGCAGGATGGCTGAGAGTCACTTAAGCCAGACAAAAGGTTCAAGCCTGATCTGAAGAGGGAACCCCAACTAAAGTTTTGCAAGAGAGGAGCCTATAAGGGCTAAAGGCTCTGCCACTCCTTTTGGAAAATCTAGGGACCAGATGTGAGCCTGCAGCCTGAGAGCCCATGTGTGCGTTTTGTCAAGCATGATAGAAAAATGCTGACTTTAATTTGTAGATTGGGATTTTAATTTGTTAATCAGAGAGACCCTTGTCAAGAATTCCACTTGACTTCACAATTTCTCAGTGACTTTTTTGTTCAATTAGCACCTTTTCTTTAGCTGGTGTTTTGCTTATTTTAGCTTTTGGCTAGTGTTTTGTTCCTTTTAGTTTGAACAACTCAGTTTCAGCTTCTTCAGCTAATTTCAGCAAAGTCATTCAGTACTCAGCATTGACACTTTCACAGAAACTTTATTTTCCATCCATTACTCACAAATAGCTTGACTTTTGCTATTTTTAAACAATAACAAAGACAGACTCTCATTTTATTAATGCACCAGGCAACATTTACTTTCATATAGTACACGTCTTCAGCTCATCGCCATGGAAACCTAGTTTTGTGAAGCTGTTTATCTTTATTCTCCACCGCTGCTTTGTATTTCTATGTGCAGGTGTATATGTAAGTAATGCATTTCCAGATGCAAAACAATCCCTGAAAAGTCCATTAGAATGCTTCACACAGACAACCGCTGCCTTTAACCTTGACCCTTGTGTAACATCAATTCAAGTCAAAGCAGCGTGCTTTCCTTTGCTTTTTGTCTCGCTGCTTTCAATGAATCCCCTGTATTGGCGTATTTTTACATCAGTTGGTATGCTGTCTGCATGTGTTCTTTTTTTCTGGCCTTCTTTTTCTGCAAAAAGTGTTTACTTCAAAGAGAGGTTTCATGAGTCCCCACTTTCTCATCCTCTGATCCCTCCTTTTGTCATCACCTTGACTCACTCTCTATTCTTCTCCCTTTTTCCCCTCCTTATCAACCCAAGAAGAAGTACATTGTCATCATTACCTTGCCGTGTAGCACAACAGCAGACAGAGCATGCTAAACTATGAAACATTATTCATTGCTATGACACAAAATGAATTCAATGTCTCGTATTTTTTTTGTTGTTGTTGTTGTTTGTTTTTTTGAGATTCAAGGATTTTCTTCTTTGTGAAAATCATCACATTTGTTACTGAACAGTATCTACATCTTTCTGTATGTTTACTTGTTCTTTCTCCAGTGGCATTCATCATAAATATTGTTTATAATTGTGAGCAAAGACATGAAAAATTAGATAAAGTCATAGTCAAACTGAGAGTTGTAGCCACAGCAGTTCCACTAGCATTTTACACTGCAAAATTCAACACGCAAAATTAAGATATATTTTTTAATTTAAACATTAATTGTTGTGTGAATCTCTGTGTTAGTTTGGTAATTTAAATTTTACAGTTGATTAAACTTTTGGTCTTGCTATTTGCTATTGGTATTTCAGCTTATGTATTTTCAGACTGATTATTGTGGTTCTAAGTTGATTTGTATGAGTTAATTGATTGAACTAAGAAGTGAACTGTGATTCTTTTTAGGTAAACCTACTGTCTGTGTCTGGTCATTTAAATGGAATTTACTAATTGATTAAACTAAAACATTACTTTGAATGTCAGTGTACATTTTAACATAATTAAGAGTCCAATGAAATAACTTTGTCTTGTTCCTGTCAGTCCAAAAACTGCTATACTTAAATATTAGAATTCAAACCTGTCTGACTGTCTTTTAAAGTCACTTTAACACACATAACTAATTAAAATGGGCATTAAATTTCTTTTTCTTTTTGTTTCTATTAATAACAATTTTTTTCATAGCAACTTGATCTGTAGTTTGTCAAACTGGGAAAGACTAATATGCTAAAATAACCAGGTAAAACCCCATTTTACGATGTTGTTTTAGTGGCGTGTTCCTATTTTTACAGCTGACAGTGTAGCTGTTTATTTACTCACATATGAAAATCCTTTTAAAATCAAAACATATTAAACATAGTGACACAATATATACTTGGATTGAACTGAACAACAAATAAATTAGAATTAGACCGTTTTCTTTATATGTACCTTGATTTAACTTTTGCAGTGAATTGGCACTATGTGATTGATTTGAGTGTGAAAATGATGTGACATGCTTAATAAACCACTCTTTCCATTTTAAGCCTCGTAAATCCTGGTATTTTTGAACTGGGGTATGACTGCGCCAACAGGAGAGAAACAAAACTCTGTTAATGGTAAACAAACTGGCCATTCAATATACTGAGGTATTTAGTTGAGCTCATTTTGTGAGCATATAACCTTCCTGAACCCAGACCTGACCAAATGAGTGAAGATCAAAACACTACAGGCTTGTAGAGTAGGCCTAATGGGTGCATCACTTCATTCACTGTTCTTTTTTACCCTGGTGCTCTCATCACTCTGTAACAGGGTACATCTGAGTTAATCAGACCACATGACCTTTTCCCATTGCCCCAGAGTCCACTCTTTACTCCCTGGCAAATTTAAGACTTTCTTTTCTTTATTAGCCTCACTGGTAAGTGGTTTTCTTAAGGCTACTAATAGCTGAGTCCCAGTACTTTGAGATCTCCTTGCAATGCTCCTATTTTACCTATTAACAATTCTGATTTCCTCTTTTGGTTTGCTTTGATTAGATTCCATAAAATGTTTAGGTGATTGCTTTTTTATTTCATTTTTATTTGTTGACCATATTTTTTTCTTCAGGGTTAATTAAGCACCACTATTTTTGAGGTTTTATGATAGGCTGGACTGGTCTTTACTAATTTTAAGTAGTTTCAATAGTCTTCTCAGATGTTTGTTTGCATGATGCAGATCAAGAATTTGACCTTTCTTAAAAACAGAATAACTTTTTTCTTTTGTTGACCACAGGATATGTAGTATTGCAAGAAATAAAAAGCCACCCACTGCTTCAGTTTGGGTTAAGTAACATTGTGCTGGTTGAAATAAACAAACAAACAAAAAAATGACTGAGATATTTTTTCTATTGAACTCAGCAATAGAAATATGATTGATGAAAGAAAATGAATATAATGGTAAGTATGCAGGAGGGCTTTATTTAGAGTGGTCAAAAATCATAAATGGTCAAAATAATTGCAAAAAAGGTTGCATAAGTTACTTTTATGCACACAAAATGTGACGTTCAGTAGTACTGGTTTGCAGACATGCATACACTAAGCGGTCCACACCTGTATAGCATGTTTTTAACCTCTCCAGGTTCTGCAAAGCACTTAAAAAAGTTTGCATTCACACATTAATATACACTCATACAGTGCTTTCTGGTCTATATTTTACACTTTACAGACAACACTCTTATATCCTACTCCTACATGGATAAGCATATCAGGGGCGCAGTTGGGGAGTTCAGGGGCAAGACCGACTGCAGGGGCTGGAGATCAAACTCCCAACCATCCAATTGGAAGACAGCCTCCCTAACATTGGGCCAAGCCGCCCCAACTCAGTTGTAAAAATGATTTTGAAAAAAAAGTTTTGCTTTCCTGAGCATTGTTCAGTGTTATTTATTTTTCAGATGCAATTTGTCAGTCATACATTAGGTAAAAGATTATGGGAGACCAGAGAAAAAGAAATCATCAGTTGGAATTTAATCTCATGTACATCCATACTACTGAAAGTCAAATTTTACCAATTCCCTTTCCCCTACTATTTCCTTTTCACTGCTTCCCTGTCTTTTTTTTTCTATTCTATGTACTGAAACATTTATTCATTTTAGCTTCCCATTATAGGAGAGGAATTTGGGTCTTTTCTACAGCTGGAAAATACACATAAAAGAAAACACAAATGAGAACTTCCGTTTTTAACAATACGAAAGTGCTGTGCAGATGAATTTTGAATTGGATGCAAATGAAAATGGAAAATATTTTTAAAATGACACATTTTGGAAGCTATTAGCCACAAAATTTAACATTTTCTTTGCTGGGACAAAAAGAAAATGAGGCTTTTACTGTTATTAACGGTAATTTGGGCTATTTCAAGGGATTGCTGGAAAAACCTACTGTGCACAGTGGTGTTTGCTTCCTGATTGTGATGCATGTTCCACCAAGGTGCAAATCAGTTCACTAGTTATCAGACTTCAGCACTTAAGTTCAAATCAGAACCTGTTCTGAGGTAGCATTCCTCCTGAATGCTCAAAATGACCGATCCGAGGGTGGCCTTGATCTGGAAAAAGCAACATAATTGCAGGCAATGAAATCCACAAGTCCTGCCTGCTTTACATCCTCTAAAGAATTACTCAGTGGGGTGAGAGAAAGTCAACCAGCATAATGCAGAGTCCTGCTGCCTATACCTTTCCTGTCAAACTGCTAACAAGCACAAATGATTTTTTAATGATAGGCCCCTCTATCCCTCAAAGCTGTCTACTCACAAACAACCGTACTCGCACACAGGCACCGCACACTGAGCGTGCTCACTCCCCCACAAATACATAATGAATTTTATCAAGGGATAGACGTTTGGTTTAATGGATATCTGCCATTGGCGTACCCACTCACGCTGCAGTATTGTTGTAAGTTCCAACAAGATGTTCCCATTTCCCTCGTGTCAACTTGTTTTTCTGAGATAAGCAAGTGATGCAAGAACACTCCAAATGATCATATGTCTCAGTTATAGAAGCTTTAAAAAGTTAGGGCTGAGTAAAAAAGTAAATTTGCAGATTCATGCATGTCCTGTAAATGTAAATAAGCATAAATAAGATCCTATATTTTGCTTCAACATGAAAAACTAAGGTCTCCGGTTACTGTTGTTTTGCAATATGAGCTGCAAAGTCTTGGTAGAGGAGTAGATCTATTAGTCTAAGGGCCTATCAGATGGCAAATCTGTGCATGGTGGCTTATAAATATACCATTCAATGATTATACTGCTTATAATTTTATATTTTCTTGTCATTATGATGAATAACAGCACAAAACGTTTGTATCATACCAAAGAAGTGCATTTACCAAATAAAACAGCATGCTGCATTGCTGCTGAAGTTCCTCTTGATTGTTTTGCCTGAACTGCCTGTATTTGCTGCCTCACTGTGCTGTCGTGTCACATGAAACTGTCTTGTTCTGAGTTTGGTGTGGTGCAACAGTACATTTATGAACTAACTGGGAACTCATGTAACAAGACAACAATGTCTCTACAGGCAGGAGAGACAAGACAAACTCCTGATTATAAGAAAAAAAGACTCTTCTTCTTCCGGAGTCAGACAAATTTAAGCTTGACTGGTCTGACCAGAAACCAACTGATCAAACACTAAATAAATTTAAATAAATAAATAAAAATGTCAGTGAAGGCAGCAAAGCTAAGGCTAATTTGCACTTGTAACAGCCAGTTTATAGCATTTTTTACAGAGTGAAGAAGACTCCGGCTTTATTTGCAATATCTGTAAGGTGTTTACAAATAATGTCAGAAGGCTTTTTTACAGAAGTATGTTTGCTGCTCACTTTACTGACAGAAAAATAAAGTTCAGTAACTTGGTGCAGATTTGGAGAAAATATTTATATTAATGTTCATATTGTCCTGTAAATGTACTATTAGAAGCATATAGTTAAATTTTTAATAAACCAAAAATCACACACACATTTTGAATGTTGGTAATTATAGAAAACAGCAGGTCAGAGCTTTAAAATTGATATTGGGATCAGTCTAGAAAGTTATCTGCGCATCTCAAGTTCAGAATATTTAGAAATATTTCACTCTTTATGAATCAATAAGTGCCAAAAAATTGTGTTAACTCTTTCCCTGAAAAAAAAAATCACATTTGCTCTTTTCCATTGCAGCACTTTTTATTGGAACCTTTGGATTTCATTTACTCATCAGCAAAGTGTTGAAATAAATTACTGCAAAGCCTTTGCACTTATTTTGGGACTGCCTGTATGTTTTCTTCTTTGTGGAATCAATGATGGTTGAAAATATGGCATCAAAAGTAAAGGTTAGAGGCATTCTCAATTTCAAATAATAGCAAGTATGATTAGCTATCCATGGGTTGTGGGTGGCACTCTACTGTAAATTACTCTGCAGGTATGTCCAGTGGATAGTGTGGGAAACCTAACTCGACCCCACAACGCAATGCATCAGTCTTTGCACACTGAGAAAAAAGCAAAATAATCACAGTTACAGCATTTTCAAAATAAAAAAATGTAAGACTCAAAGAGAAAAGCAGTGACGTTTTATGTTTTGGATGATTTGTATTGGTCTGTATAACATGAAGAAAACAAGGAAGAGACCTGTTGTGTGCTAAGGCATGGAGGTACTTCACAGTCAATAATTGGATAAAAAGAAACTGTTTCTAGTGAACCCAACAGATGTATAACACCAATGAAAAATGTAAGAAAATAATCATGAAAGAGACTACTTTCATAACACAGATCTTGATGGAGATAGACCAATCTGGGAGTGTTTTGCACTGCTTTGAACAACAACAACATCCTGTTGCTGAACTCTTTCTGGCATGAATTTGTGTTGTGAGAGATTTATATTTTGGCATAATAATGAGCAATCCAGACCTCAAAACTCTTAAACTCTTTTCAACCCCAAAGAACACCAAGGGTTGAGGACTTAGGCCTCCCCTAACAATTACCTTACCATAACCTCAGTAACAGGTCGCTTGATTGACAAAGAAGCCAAATATTATGTGACATTAGAACAACATCAAATCATGGTGAGATAACATTCCCAGTGAATACACAATGAACGACCAACTGAGGAGGCTTAAAACACACATTACAGCTGTGGGTATGACAGCAGTGGTGTAAAGATCAACATGAACTGATCTGATTAGAATGCAGCACCACATTTCGCCCTCACATCTGTCATAATATCATGTAACAAAGATGCAATTGGTTTTCTATTTGTGGAATAACTAAGATAGATTTTCGTGTCTGCTTCAAGCCCTTGCACCAATCCATCTTTCTTTGAGTACATGGGATGTTGGGCTGTGTCTACAGCTGATGGTGATAAGAAGAAATTGGATTTTACATGTGTAATCACTGGTTATGGGATGTTAATTGTACAGAGCAGTGTCCTGTGGGACGTAACGTAAGATCTGTGGGGCAAACACACACGAACACCCATGCACACATGCTCAAAGACACATTTAATGTGTGATTTTGTTTAGACTAGCTGTGCCTGTGGCCTAATTGGGAAAGTAGTTAGATGGGATGGTCTTTAGAAAACTGTGAATGTGGAGTAGCTTGGTTCACTGTAATTTGTAATTTGACTGACTTTAAAGAACTCATGTTCTCTACTCTCTCAGGCCTCCTGGAGTTCTCTCCCGTCCTCCTACGATACCTTATCTCAGGTATGAGTTAACTGACTATAGTTAGATACTGTGCATTAGTACTGTAGTGTCTCTAGTGTCACATGAAGCAAAGAAGCTTTGTTTTTCATCCTATATGATATGTGGGAGAAAAAGACAACAATGCAAGAAAAACAAGAAACTATTCCCTGGTGTCTTGCAGTGTTTGGGTGTCTTTGCACAGTAGCAAGTTGGAAGCTTGGCAAGCTGTAGCGTATTAGCTGAATCCACCTGTTGAGCTATTCACTTGCTTCTGCTCTCTAGTCCAGTCCATCTGTTTGTCTGAGTAGATGCATAGAGCCTTTCACCACTTCCCTGGCTTGGTTTCTTTTCAGCCCCCCACTTCATCACTTTCAGCACAACACCGAAGTTTTGGCAAAGAGGAAGCTGTAAAGATCCAGGAGACGATATTCATCTCTTTGATTTCCCTCTTTCTCTGATTGCGTCCGTACGCCTGATGAGTCACAGTTGACTAAGTCGCACAGCTGGGTGATCCGCGGCACACTGAATCATACAGTGTGCCACAATGCCAACATCTTCTCATTTACCTCTTCCTTTACCCTCCTTCACAAACTGCTAATGAAGTCAATCACAACTGTTTTTCCCCTGATCCTTTTACCCCAGCAGCTGATGGTGTGCGACTGCATCCACAATACTCTTTTAATTAGTATAGAGAATAAATTGGTTGAGCATGCCTTTTTTCTTAATTGCTTTTTCCTCGGCTTGGATTTAATTGGGCTGCAGTGCTGTTTATTGATCTACTTTGATGTGCTTTAATTTGGATAATTTTATATATTTATTTTGGACGTGACAAGCCGGTTTGTCTTCAGGGGGAAGAGCGTTCAGGACCATTGGTTCAGTGGACTGCAGTATATTCAGTGAGCCTAGAGTCCGGTGTGTGACGGCAGCAAGGTGGGGAAATGATCAAACCCAGAAGGCAGCAAAGCAGATCTACTACAGTCTAAGAGGCCTCAAGTGAACAGCTCTTTGATCTCACATCAACAGCTCATAAAAGCCAATGTGGATCAGTAAAGCGAGGGAAGCAAGTTTTCAAAGCCAGCCTTAACAGGCCTGCAGGCCACTACACATTTCTTCCAGCAGCTAGCTTGTATTTTGTGCCTGATTCATGCTGCGTCATCTCTCCCCCTCCTGCTGCAACAAAGCCCAATTTTCATCCTCCGCCTCCATAGTTTCATAATTAGTGGGCTTCTCTGCGTGTGATTGTGGGTTTGTTTGTAGATGCTTGCGTGCATTTACTTGTGTGAGTGCTTGTTTGTGCAGTGTTTTAATTTTACAACGTTTATGTTTATTACTCTCTACAATCCATTCGCCTAACTCTGCTTTCTCCCCCACCCACAGGGGGTAACTTCACCCTGGCTGAGTTGGGAGTGTGTGAGCAAACTCCCCCTCCACATCCAGCTGCTGTTCCCTATTGTCCTGATCTGGGCCTCCTCCAGAGAGGGTACTCCCTCAGCGCCGGCTCAGATGCTGACTCGGACCCGGAGGGGCCCTTGTCTCCAGAGCGAGCCATTCAGCTGTGGGCCGGACGTGCGGGGGTAAAATCTCGCCGCAGCTCCGGTGTGTCCAGTCGTGAGAACTCAGCCCTCACCCTCACCGACTCTGAGAATGACAACAAGTCTGATGATGAGTCAGGTAGGACAAAAGACTGTTCCAAGTGTTGTCGTGATAGTGTGCGTTCAGTGTTTCCTGACTTACTGCCCACTGATTTGGCAAACAAAAAAAAAGAATAAAGTAAGATCTGATTAAATAATTTGTACAAGTTGAAGAGTATCAAATTACATCGTGGCAGGCAGCCATAAAATGGATTGGCGAACCCTGTTCATGATCTGAAGCACAGCAGTTAGAAACCCCCCAGGAAACCATCCTTATTTTGATCAATAGGATTACCTAAAGCCCTTTTAAATCACTCATTTGCTGATTCTCAACACATGAGTGTCACTTTCTCTGGAGATACCAACAATTAAGAATTCAAGACCTACATATTCAATGATTTTACTAAAGGTTAGTAACCTCAGATATAATGTAGTCACACTATACTTGTAAACGCTTCTTCCTTTGGCGATGGAAAACAGTGTTGCAATTTTTCCTTCATGGTTCCTGACTCTACTTCCTGTTTAGCAGCGTCTACAGTACATGTCCAGTCAAGATCAGGCTTTCAAGCGGAAATTACACTCAAAGCCTTCTTTCTGAACAGGGATATGAATTAGTGCCGATGTAGACAGAGGGTGTCAGGTTTCCAGGGAAATCTCTTTCCTCTGGCAACTTTGTTTATTGCCAACTTCCCATTCCCTCGTTAATCCTGATGCAGTCATAAACCTGCGCACCAGCTTCGGCGAGGTGTCAATGGAGGTTAATGAAAAGTGGATGAAAGGAAGAGCAACAGTCTAATTAATTGACTTCTCTGCTGGCGCGCACATCAGCTTCGGATCAACCTCCGTCGGACTGCGGGCCTCAGAAACAACTTCTGTTGACTGATCAAACTACTCAACACCTATTAAACACGTCAAGAAACACCTTCCCTGAGAGGCGCCTCTCATCCAACCAGCCGATAATTGCTTTGTGGTTAATTACCAAGCTAATCTTGCAGCCACAGATATCAGCTGCAGACGCCACTCTCCCTCTGTCTGTCTCAGGGCCAGGAGAACGCCACCGAGCACTCTGTCGCTTGTGTTTGTAGACCTTGTAAAATTAGCAGCTTTAATCCAACTCTGCATTGTGATAATCATTTGACTGCAGTATGATGTCACTGAATAAAGATCAAAAAATGTATTTCTCTTTTTTAGTTTCCCTAAATAAACTTTGTGAAATAGGGTTATTCATGGATAATTTTAAGCTCCTACTGGGCCCAAACATTTTTTGTCAATGGAAGAAATTTGTCTTGATGATTATGCAGAGCGTGCCGTCAAATAAAGTCAATAATGTTTAATTTTAGACTTCAAAAGTTTCTATAGAACCATTCAGGGAAAGCACTGGCTCACATGTTCACTCTTATCTCATGGTTTCACAAACTAGAGATTTAGATCAGGTGTCTGCGCTCGTGTTTCTTCCAGCATCAGGAGATCAGAGGAAGGTGCAGCAGCTTGATAAAAAAAAAAAATCTAAAAGGTTTGTGTGTTTTCATTTAATCAAGCTAATTCATTAGTCACTTTCTGTCGTCATTTGGAATGAGAAAGTCTCACCCTTTCGTTCTTGAGTCTTCCTCCAAACAAATGTCTGATACTGACGCCCCGGGTGCAAAAGATTTCATTCCCACTGAGCCCAACTGGAGTGTGTGCCCCAAGCAGTGTGTTGGTGTCGAGAGTTCATGTGTGTAAATGCTACTGTGGGGCTGTCAGTCTCTGCCTCTGTGTTCTCTTGTCTATCTGATTGTTGAGAGTGTATGAGCCTAAACCCTTCACATGTGAGGAAGTGTGAAACAGGTGCAACTGGAGGCCCAATGTCAAAATATCAACACAATGATCTGAGGGTCTAATAATAGACACTGACAGAGCCAGACAGAGGAGCGCATCATAAAGCACATGCTAACAAATCAAAAAGACGGTGACGTGCTTAAACACCAAGCATCATGTTGCACCACTCTCATCTCGCTGTGTCTCAGGCAATCTTCAAAAGTCTCACCTTCACTCGCTTCTCCTCCTCCTTGCCGTCTTCCTCGTCTTTCATGTCTCTTCTTTGTAATTTCGAGCCTCTCTTCCCCTCTCCTTTTCATTCACTCTGTGCCTCTCACCATCTCTTGTTGGGCTTCTGTCAGTGCGACTCGGAAGTGTGACTGACAGGTATCAGTTTAAGAGTCTAGATTCTTTTCTTCATGGCACGAGGGCACAGGTGGATGAACGTGCATGTAAGCCCCAGTGCCAAATACCAAAATAGAAAACCCAGAAAAATGGTGGCAATTGTTATCACTCTCTAGGTTACTGTAAATAGTGTTGGTGGGATTGTGTGTTTTTTGTGTGTCGGTGTGGGTGGGGGTGGGTCTGTGTGTGTGTGCATGCATTTTCTGACAAGAGGACAACAAGCTGTAGAGCGAGTGAAAATTGTATTTACAAGTTTCTTTTAGCTAATTTTTTTTAATCTTCGCTGTTGAATGAAAATTAAAAATAAAGACCAAATGCAGTCTAAATATAGTCAAGGTTTGCCTAACTACATGAGCTATTTTTAAATCTTTTGAAAGTCATGAAAAGCCTGAAAAACAGCAAAACAAACTAGAGTCAATAACAAATTTAAAAAGTGTGATCCTTGTAATAGATGTCTGGTGTATTTGCTAGTCTCAACACAGTTAGCACCACAAATATACCTGCTTTGACTCAAAGTCACCTTATTGTTGTAGAGCACCTTGAACAGAGACAGATATTATCATAATCATTTTAAAAGTTCGTCTGTGAGCTTATATTTGTCAACCACTGACATGAAAGGTTAGTGACGATATACTTGCTGTGTTTGTTTGTCTGTTAGTAAAATTTCTCATAAACCACTGGACAGATTTGAATGAAATTCTCAGATAGTAATCAATTCAAGTTGGCAGCAGCAGCTAATCAACATAAGCAAACACAAAAATGGATATAATTATATTATTTTTAAAAACGCATGCTCTTAAAGTGCCCAAGTTTAAAATTAACATAACAGTCTCCTGTAGGTTGAAATATTAGGCAAAGAAAACCTCAGATAAACAACACAAATTAAAATGTGGCATTATTTACTCAACAAAAATTGAGCCAAAATGTAGGAACAGTGTGTCAAATGCCAGCCCTTAATGATTGCAATTAAGATTATTAGTAGCAGCCATGTTCTGCTAATTAAAGGCACTTTAATAAGTGAAGTGCACACCTTTATAACAGCTGAAGTTTTGGCAGTTAGCGGTTTTGGGATATTCAGGTATAAAATTACACAAAAGAAAAGGATAAGCAATTATCTAAAAAAAAAGCAGATTTAGAAAGGAAATTTAAAAATTAGTTGCGAGTCCATCATAATGTCGTAAAAAGGACTATTTACAAGTAGTAACATTTAAGACATCTGCCTACCTTTTCAAGAATTGACTTTCCAACAGGTTCACCCTGAGGTCCCTCTGCAATTAAAAAAAAAAGAAAAAGAGCAACATCAAAGATTCAGTTAGCATGCTAATTGTAAAACTCCATAAAAATGCAACAATATAGAAGTCTGAATGATGTGACTTGATTAGAAGAGGTGAGATGAGAAAGTCTTTTCTCTGTAAGAAAGCTCTGGCAGGACCATTTAGGATTTCAAAGCTGAATCAAACAAACACAGGACTTTAGAAAAATTGTCTTGCTTTGTTTGAGTTTTTTTTGCAACACCTCATACCAAATGTCACACAGTGGTGAAAGCGTGATGTTTGGGTTTGTTTTGCAGCTAGAACTCCAGAGCATGTTTTATATTAAGTTGACCATGAACTCCTCTGTTGTATTGTTATGTGTACAGATAAACTCTACTGTATGGGAGAGGTCAGTTACTGTGTCATGTGAAGATGTAATGATTCCAACCACACGGGAAAGCAACTGTGAAGTTCCTATACAAAAAATAAAATAAGGGTGTTTCAGTGTCTTTGTCAAAGTGCAGACTTCAGCCTGACTGAAATAGGTAGTGTTGAACTATGACTTAAGAAATGCCTGCTAACACCAATAAACTGTCAATGTTCAAATTGGAAAGAAACACATTTTGTCCACATCAAGAGATGGATACGATCATATCTAAAATAATTACTGCAAGTTCAAGCTGCTAAAGGTGGTTCTACAGGTTATAGAACAAGAGTTGTACTTCATTTTATCTCACACTGCTTCTACAATATATTTGATTTTTTTTTTATTAAATAAGAACAAAATATGTACCACAAAGCAATCTGTCATGTGTTGTTGATTAACTTAGATGGTATTTACCACATTTGTAGAACCTACTATAAAAACAGATGTTTTCTACTTCTGTCCTAAAACGTAAAACCTTAAAACATAAAATTAGGTATTTTTTTTATGCATACTGTACATACTACATAAGTTGATATATACTACTTTGTACATTTATGTAATGATTTTTTATTGTGAGTTATTGTTTGTGGGGAAATAACAATAAAAAAATAACTAGCATTTGGCATTTGTTTATTTTTCTAGTAGCATTACCAACTGTGATCTCATACTGAGGTCTGTACCGAACCATGACTTGGTGTTACACCCCTAATATTTAATGTATCTAATGATGTGCCTTACTATATGGCAAAAACACTCAAATGTTTCTTTATAATGCAAAATTATTTTTCTTTTTTCTAAATAAATAAACCTTTATTTATTTTGAACAATTTTCCTATTCTAATAGTCACAGTTAAAGGCACAGCATACTGTTCGGGAATGCATTTTGCTCACTTCCTTAAACTAAAACCATCTTATGATGAGAAATTACGATGTTATATTGGCCGCTTTGGTCAGACCTTGTAAATGATCTAATGCATAGTGTTATGCAAAATTGTGAGAGCTTGCTAGATATTAGCACTCAAAAAATGTGTTGAAGACGGCTTTCAGCTACGACTACACGAAAAGCTCAAACGCATAACGGCTGTAAAATGACCAGAATTGCAGTCTGTTTTGTGTTGGCTAAGATCGATTAGCTGAGGTGGCCATCTTGAATTGTATTGACTCTATAAAGTAATCAGTTATAGATGTACATTCAATGATTACTTTCTGAGAATATCATTACATTTTGTCCAGTGTTCATAAAATAATTTGCTAACGCTACTGACAAATAAATACAGACACAAGCAAAACCATCTCGTCCACCTTTGGCAATGGGCAATAAATATGGCACTGGCATCCACAAGACTTTCAAAAACATGCGAAACGCTAAAGAAAACATGAAGAAAACTGTCTACTTGAAAGTAACTTGTTTAACCTTAATGGGACATTAGATGTGTGCAGAATGACAGAAAGCCTAACAGTGTGCAAGTACCTCAATTAGAAATATGGTCCACTAACTCCATCATCCTCCAAACTGAAACTCTTTGATTATTATTTCTTGTTTTTGTTGCTGTTGTTAGATTTTTTTTTCATTTACTGCTAAATTCTAATTATGGAGAAGCATGTTAAGGCTGTTAAATGAGTTTTGTAAATGCAACTCGGGGATTTCAAAGTTTCCTTACATCCAGCTTTATTAGTGAGTATTGAACAAAGACTTTTATAGCCCCTTCCAGACACTATTAAAATAAAGAGACTAGAACGTTAACTTGGCAGAGCCGAGACAATTTTCTTTTTGCACAAGCTCAGTGAGACAAACAAATATGGTCATAGAGAGAGAGAGAAGCACTGGGTGATTTCATTTTGGCAAAGAGGAAGAAGAGATTTACTGTCACACTGTGCGCTGCCTCGTAAAACGCCCGTCTGGAAACACAGGCAGCAGCATTGGAGGGCTTGTAAATTCCCACAGCAGTGCCCAATGGCTACAACCAAACTGCACTGATTGGAAGAGAGATGGATTAATACATGTATAGATGAAATAGGATCCGTTTTAATGTCGATTTTAAACCAAAAGCCCAGGGCCACAATCCATAGTTTATGTGCTTGGAAGAGTCCATATGTTTCCATGTTTTCCCCCACTAATTAAATAGCAGCCTGTTGAGGAAATAAGACAGACTTTAACTCAACTCCAACATTGTGTTCTGCACTGACTATAGCCGCCCACTGCACAGCCGAGGCCCGGCCCAATCGCACATGCATGCTGATTAGGTGCTTTCCGACCATCTCCCTCTCGTATTTCCTTCACTGGCTTAATCTCTCCATCTGCTCGACTGGATAATAAATCACAAGGTGGTATTGTGACGTTTGTGGCAGGATGCATTAATCTCATAATTAGAGAATGAAAAGGTGGCGCTAAATTTAGTGTGGCCTTTCTGACGAACCCTGCCCCCATTTGGGGCGTGCTCAATTGCCTGCTTTTTTTGCTTGCAGACTGTACCTTCCTCGCAATCCAATTTTCTTAGGAGCTTTTCACTTTTTTTATTGCTGTTGAAGTTTGTCAAAGAGAGAAAAATAAATAAATAAAACGTTCTTAATTTCCATTGCCCCTCAAAACAGCTGCACTCAGACTTTTTTTCTTTTTTAGTCTTTTTTTTTTAAAAGCCGGCGTTGTAATTATGCTTTCTAAATGCAGAGTTCAGCAAAGTGATTCCTCTGATTAACTAATCAAATCTACAACCACAGGTGGCAAAGTCCCTGCATCAGTGCTGTTCTTCTTTGGTCTATCATAAAAAAGCAACTATAAATGAAACAACATTCGTTTGTTTTTTTAACCCTAAAAAGTGAAGCATTGCATTGATTGCCTTGTAATCAAGATTATATTTAATTATACCTTTTGGTGCAAATTTGAATTAAACACGTTCTGTACTATGGTGTACATACATCATAGTTATACTATATGTCTGACTGATTGCAAGACAGTTTTTCCTTTAGATGTTAGCAGTTAGATCCCCACTGCAGCACCTCTCAGCACCAGTAACTAAGGTCAGGCTGCTCCTGTCCATCAAATACAAGCAACACTTATGGAGTTGGGCTGGCGCGGCCTCCCAAGACCACTGCTGTCCCCTCAGGGCTCCTGTGAGCGTGTGCGAGTCGGAAACTGAAAGTGAGAGCTTGTGCGCGTGTGCGTTCAAAGGGTTGGGGGCATTAGCCTCTGATTGAGTTTTCAGAGAGCAACGTGGGGTGCAAAAGGCTCCACAATGGTCTAACAGAATTAGTAGCTTGTGATGAATGGTGTGTGAGAGCAGCACTGACAGCTCGCTTTCACAAATACACACAACTGTGAGTGTGCGCATGCCTCTGAACGTGTGTGCGTGTGTACACCTCTGTGCTTTACCCACTGGTTCAAGGACTTTTCATCCAAGAGCTGCTGGAATGAGAAAAATAGTGACGGACACACGCACACACAGTGGGCATCTCTGTAGGTGTACGTCTTCGATTGAAGCCAAGGATTTGAAAAATGTCCAGCACTCGAGATCAATAACGAGTGGCCCCATTCAACATGCTAAACAGAGTGCTCATACACGCTCACACACTCGCACAAACAAAGAGACGAGTGAAAAATTTGCTGTCCCTCTCGAGCAACTCTAACCAAATAAAGGCACCAAAGACCGGAGCTGATATTGAAGTGAAGGCTGATAATACATGCTGCACACAAAACGACACACACACAGACTATGATGCATAAGAGCAGTGTTTAACAAAAGCCCTGGGATATTGATCACAGTAGATGGACGCTAACTCACATTAAAGGAAGAAAGCCTGGCGTGATATAGAGAAAGGAGGAGGAGGAGAAGAAACACCTAAATGATAAAAAAAAATAATGGAAAGATTATTGAGGGATACTTATACACAGATAACAAGAAAGGGCAGTATGGTATTGGAAATAGGTGGTAAGGGTCTACCCAATCTAATAGTGTTATTAGCAGGTAGAAGAAAGTCGCAAATAGGGTAAAAATTCCAAGTTTTTATCTTCCTCTTGTAACCTGTTGACACCTATAGTGAGCTGTAATTGCTGTCATCAGATCTGCCAGGAAAAGCGAGGAAATTGAGTATTCTCCAGTCAATTATGAGTGATCATATTTCCCTCTACAATGAGAGTTGAAGCTAACAGAATGAGCAAAAAAATATGTAGGTGATGTGAGAGTAAGGAGGCATTCACTTTGTTTTTTTACCATATTTTTTTATCACAGTTTTATTTTTGTCTGTTCATTCTGTTGTCTTTATTCGGTTTCAGTTCATTTGTTGTTGTTATTTTTCTGTCATTTGTCTTATTTTATTTATTTTTTCTTTTCTTTTTATTTTCTCCCATCTCTTCACCTCCAGTGTACCTAGACTATGAGGAGAATGAGGATCCATTTGGAGACTATGTGATCAGTAAGTTACCTTTGACTGTTTTAGACCTGCTTATATCTGATCATTTTAGGAATATTGTGTGTCCTTTTCCTGCGAGTAAATCACTGCATTGTCTGTCAGCTGCTGTCCTTTAAAACAGACCGTTGCTCAGGCTGTGATCTTTTCTAACTGGGCACCAGGTGACAAACCTCAGCACTGCGTCTTAAAGTTATGGCACCTTTCACACATGCACAGCTTTCCATTAATCCGATGGCAGCTATGTCAGAGTTATAAGTCTCCTAATATTTTGTGGTGGGTATCTGCCTAGGTCAGGCCTAGTAACAGTTGTTATAAATTAGCTCTGTCTATTTGTGCTCAAATAATGCTGTAGGTCCCTATATTCTATTTATTTTTTCCCTCAGGTCTGTTTTTTTTATATAGTATCATGTTTATGATGGAATTACATTTTTTTCAAGTGTCTAATCATATAATGGATTAAATAATCTATAGGAAAATATTTCAAGTTTCATGAAAATTTTCAACAAACAAAAATGTGTTTCAGTTTATCAAAACATTAAATGTCTCAGTAAAATACCTAAAGATCTGCCTGTATGTCATTTATAAATTAATATAAAGAAAGACATCCCATTTTGGAACATGAAATACCTCACATATGAACTTGCACTCATCAGGCACTTTATTAGGTCCACATGCTCAATTACTTATTAACACCATGATAGATCCAATTATGTATAAGTTGCAGAAGTGCAATTGTTTTAATTGAGTTATTTGTTTTATTGTAAGTCTATGTTTATTGTGACTGTGTTGTAACTGAGTGTTGTTGTTTTTTTGTTGTTTTTCCCTTTTTCTGTTTGCTGCCAGTCTTGGCCAGGTCTCTCTTGTAAAAGAGATATTTTGATCTCAATGGGACAAACCTGGTTAAATAAAGGTTATTATTATTATTATTATAACACAAGTAGTTTATCAGCCAGCACATGGCAGCAATTCAATGCATTTAGGGATCTAGATGCGGTGAGGACTACTTGCTGAAGTTTAAACTGATTAAACGAGGAAGGAAAGGGGATTTAAATGAACGTGAATGTGGCGTGGTTGTTGTTGGTGGCTGGTTTGAGTATTTCAGAAACTGCTGATCTACTAGGATTTTGAACTGGTGTGCCTAAAAAGTGGACAGTGAGTGTATATTTCACACTTCATTTCTAATTCATTAAATAACATAAATTGTAAAATTAATGAATTATATTTTCTGTTGGTTATTTGACTCACCTACCAATAATGATGTTTAGGATGGTGCCATCTCTTGTCTGTTTTTTTTTTTTTTTGATGACAACAAACTTCTTCAACAGTTTTCATGCTGCTCAAAGACAAGTTACCTGGCTATGACTGAAGCTACTATCATGTCAGGCAATGCAATACATAATATAGCCTGGGTAATTACTTATTCATCTTGGAAATCATAAGGCCCTAATATAACAAATATTGGGGCTCTTTCTGTCATATTCACAGGTAGGATTTAAATGACTCATGAGGAAAATTAACTGAAAAGAGCGCATTGTGCACATAATGGTGTGGCTATAACAAATTGATATGAGTATGAAGAGCTTAGGATTGCAGACGTTGCAACTGTGATATTCATGTCACTAATCAGAATGGAACAATTTCTTCAGTCATTGTTTGAAGTTGTCAAGATGTTTGGTGTTTGGCAGGCAGAGGAACAGCAAAATAATTGGTTTCTCTGCATTACTCTTGTGCTTCATCTGATTCGAGGCAGCAAAGCTACAGTTCTCGTTCACATGCCTCATCTACATTTACGAGCGCCTTTCATTATGATCTCCTGTTCATTAGCACACGTCCAACTGGTTAATCTCTTTGCACTTGATCAGAGAAAATTTCCCAGAGGGTGCTCGTGTGCTCGTGTGTGTGTGTGTTTTTACCTCCTCCGCTATTGGAAAGTCAGCCGTATTTACTGGAAATTGTTTGTCTCTGTGAGCGTGAATTAGTGTTAATGCTTGTGTTATTGGGGTGTGGAGGTTTCATCAGTTTTCATTAGGAAGACATGGTAGAAGTAAGTGAAAGTAGAGTGTGTAGCTGTAAAGATGGCAAAGAAACAGCTTTTTGTGCATTTCTGTGTTCAATGGTTATTGTTAATTTAGGGTAAAATATTTTCTTACACATTTAGCTTATTGTTTAGGGTTACAACACTGATCTGAATAGAAGTAAAATGTGCATTTTTGAACTTGTTTAGCCAACAGGAAAAGAGATCCTCAGCACAAAAGACCTAAAAAGGGTGCCTAAAAAAAACTTGAAAAACTATAGAAAATGGTGAGTTTATGTTATGATTCTTACCTGTAAAGTGAGTAAACTCACAAATACACATAAATTAAAGATAATGAAATGCATTGATTTATTTAATTTACCCTGCCCAGACAATTTCAAGTGCATAGTCTGTTAGCAAAATATTGCATCAGCCAGTAAACAGATTTGAATGAAACTCTCAGAAAGTATTGGATTCACCTCTACACCTCTGTCAAGATCACTGCTACATCTGCCTTAAAAACACATCAATGGTTAAAATTCAGTCAGTTTTAAAGATAATGACCTGCAATTTATTGTAATAGTAACTAATAGTTTTTGTTATGATAATGAATTTAAGAGAGGAGAGGACATGCATCACTGAGTAGAATAATGGCTGTGCTATTATCAGTAAAATCAACTGTAAAGCAAAAAAAAAAAACATAAAGCAGTAATTTTCAAATAGTCAATATATAACAACAGCATAATAAAACTCACGAGCTTCTGGTATGGCTTTAGGTTTTGGTGTGCCACCCCAAGATTATCTGTTGACCCCACCTGGCCACCCTTTTGAAAGTTTTTCTGGAGGTGCCACTGGCTAGACATATACAACAAATGAACAACTGGCTGTTATGACTGAAGAAAATGGTTGTAAAAAAAATTCCAAGGTTTTGTTCCTTTGAATGAGTTAAAATACTTATAAAAGGCAAAGTTTTCACAGCTAATATTTACGGATGTTAATTTCCCTCTGTGCCTTATTTTATTACTTTCTGTCTGTGGAAGCAGGAAATATACGGTGAGCTGTTTGCGATCCTCTGTGGTGAGTAAATATCACATCTGCGTTGGAAATTAAAGGTTTGAAATATATTGTATTTACCATACAGATCCGACAGTATACAGTGTGGTGGTTGAAAAGGGTAACATCTTTCATCTTTATTGTATTTGAATTATGCAATAAATACTTTGAGAATAAAAAGCATCCTAATATCAAAGTTTTGAACAAAAAAAAAATAGATTTGGTACAGGAACTATTTTTTTTCTTAACTTGAATCGTTCTGAATTGAATGACACTTAACTTAACTTATGACCTTTTTTGATCCCTGATGTTTAACAGAACTCACTATCAATGATCAAATGCACACAATCTTTTTTTTTAATTCCACAACTGAACATATTGAGACAACATTTCCTTTTGTTGCATTTAAACTTTTGTGCCATACGTAGCACTCATTTTCTAAAGCTAATTACCATTCACCTATAAATCATAGGCCGATAGATTGCAAATAACGTGTAATCTCCTGCAATATCACAAGATGTCATGCTCAGAGTATGTCTGGTGAATGATTCCTATTTACTACCACATCAAATTTTAGCTCAATATCTATAAAACTGACTAAGTTAAAGCCATTTCTGTATTGGCTAATATCATTTGGATATGGTAGTCAACTTGAATTGGATTAACTCTATAAGGTAATCAGCTGTAGACGTACATCCAGTGATTATTTCCTGAAACTTCCATTAAAATTCATCCAGTGGTTCATGAGATAGTTTGCTAACAGACAGACAGAGTTGAGTCCAAATAGTGAATTGCAAAATTTTAAACAAAGTTCTTGTTCTATTAGTCAGAATATATGCTGAAGATCAGTCTCAAGTACTGCAACAATAAATTTTAAATCATTATCTGTAAAAATTGATTGAGCTAGAGTTAATTTTTGTGTTTGACTATAAAAAGTAATCAATTGTAGATGTACACCAAATGATAACTTTCTGCAAGTTTAAAAAAAAATGTGTCCATGAAATGTCTTGGTAACAAACAGATATATAACACATGCACAGACACACATACGCAGACACACACACACAGACACATACAGATGCACACATCTAGACAAAATCAAAAACATATTTATCTGCTTTTGCCTTTCATGCAATAATGATAATGACCACACAGAAATGCACATAGAAAAAGACCAAGTGACAGCCATTAAAACTTTGAAAAACACATTTTGATTTAGCCCTTTGTTTATATGATGCCTATTAATATAGTTCAGGGAAAAAAAACTGTTTCTTATGTCACTAAAAGAAACAAGTGCTGAGCTGAACTGAGCCATCATAATGTGATTCCAAACACAGACATTTGCAACACATGTGCTAGAATACAGTACTGATATGAGCATCATTTTATCATAATCATCTTAGTGAGGGCTAACGTTAGCAACTGGATTGAAGACTATTGACTATTTCATGTTTGTTGTAAAAGATGACCTAGACAATATCGTTTGGATTAAGACTTGTGGTAAATAATCTATGTACCACAAGTCCAGCCAATGGAAACACATTAACCAGTGGAACAAAGTTTGTGAGGATGTTAGCCTTTGCTTATTGTGCTGGTAATATTTGTGTTCTTTCATGTTTCACCAGTCTAATAGATCACTGTGGGGGAGAGTGCACTTAAAGATGTTACTCACCCATGGCCATAGTTTTCTATTTGTTCTCCTTTCCAAATGAAATTATGATGGCAGAAACAGACTTGGGCTCACTTTGAACACTGTGCCCATATCTGGAAAAGCACCATAGAGTTTGGGAAACAATTACCTCTTTGTAGCATTAGCAACGTGTTACTACCAGGTGCTGCTGGAAAAAACTGACAATGACTTATCAAAATGAAATTGACATAAATTTTTCTAGTTTGTATACTTATTGCCCATTTGAATTCAAAAATTGCTGCCATTCCCAATATACACCTGTTTCTGTGCTTTTTTTGAGTGAAAATATGCCCAAAATGGACATTTCTGTACCAGGATTTTTCTGAGATTCAACCATCCCAGCCCAATTAATAAAATGTGTTTAATAATACCAAAGATGCTGTCAATTCTAATAGCAAGTCAATACATAGAGTCTAAGTTTGTGTTTATCAACCACGTGGGTTTTTTTTTCATCTTTTGAGGTTCAAAAAAATCTCAGAGTTCTGTTTATTGAATTAAGCCTTTACAAACGATCTGTGTTTGTTAGTTTATATTTTGTTAATTCATTTCCAAAAATCCTATAAATAACAATAAACAAAAATTAAACTCTGTTTCATAATGTTTTAATTGCTCTAGTGTTTTAACTGTTTTACTTTACGAAAGTACTTTATTGACACCCTCTACTAGCTATAAGTAGTTTGTACTCCTTACAGTTTTTAAAGAGTCTTACTTTAGGGGTTGAATTGAAAGTTCACCATATTACCTATTTACTGTAACCCCTTTCCTAGCCTTAAAAAATAGTGCAAATTTTCTGTAACTGCCTACAAACACTACTCCTCTGTGAGTATGACAGCCTCAATTCTGCCAGTTCAAGTCTGTTTACAGGGTTCACAGCGACCTTATTTCCCTATTGATTCACAGCGGTTTCTTGTGAGACCACATAAGAACACAACCACACCTCTGCACACCTACAAACAATCCCCTTTTTTCTCTGGAAATGGCACAGTGCCTCATGTTTACCAAGCAGCTGGGCGACCTCAGGGTACAGTCGTTCAGTTTCACACAAGAGGCAGACTGCTGAGTGACAGCAGGGTGAGAAAAAAGGAAAGAAAAATTAGCTCTTATAACAGAAAGCATATTGTTAAGACCAGACAAATTTAAATTATAGCCTAAATGCAAGATTTAAAGGAGGTTTTATCCATTTAAATGTTTAATTAATCTATCAGCAGACCTGAAGTTTAAAACTGACTGTAAAACAAGCCAGCTCTAAATATTAGTACTGTCAGGACATTGCTAGTAGAGCACGGTATCATAGAAAATTACACTATGACTATGTGATGTGTGCTAATCTGCCCATATTCATTATCATTTATCATTTATAACTGTAACCATAAAATGCTTAAAATTTTTTATCCTGCAGTCTTCATCCTTTTTGTTCTTGCCTTTCACCGAAGCTGTTGTTATAGTCTAAGTCATATTCTAATATCTTACATTTTCAGTGTATGTTTTCAGCAATGTACGTGTTTCTAAGGCTCAAGGCTGCATGTGGAAAGGTAAAGCATTTGTTGTTAAAAAAATAAAAGTTAAGTCTTGAAGCATATATTATGCATGAGTAAAGTTCATGATGTGTTCCACTTATGTACCTATGTGGGAAAGTTAAACTGTACTATGGCATACGTATGGTGTATGACATGTTGCCATGGCATAACTGTCATGTTGTTTTTGTTTGTGCTTAGTTCTGATGTTTGCTGTCTTCTGTCAGCATCTAGCTATGGTCTCATCTAAATCTTCTGGGTCTTCTTCTTGCCGGTGCTCTCTGTTGTTCTACTCTGGCAGATCGCAGTCTGGCAATTTGTCTTCTGTTCTCTTTGACTTCAAGAAAAGTTCCCAATCGAATGCATGCAAAGGGATTCGGACATCCCTAATTCAAACCAAACCCTTAGCAGCAGCTTGCCCATCAGATTCTTCCAAGTGCAGGTTTGTGGAATAAATGACAAGTACAAAATGTTGGTACACAGCCTGTAACTAGACACAGAAAAGAACTTAAAACATAAAAAACGCAGTGTAGATGTTGGTACTAATACAACACCACATACTCCAACAACACAATACAGTTCATACATAGCAGTAACCAAATGACATTGTGAACAATGTCATTTTAATGCAGTACATATTCCAAGAACCCAAAGGAATACACCACTGCTACATAGCACTAATAACATGGGTAAGAAAGGCAAGCAATGGCAACACACTTACTATGCATAAAAGTGCAACAAGTATGCCACACAATATGGCAGTGCAGATAGA
This sequence comes from Kryptolebias brasiliensis, assembly GCA_028566095.1. Taxonomy (NCBI): domain Eukaryota; kingdom Metazoa; phylum Chordata; class Actinopteri; order Cyprinodontiformes; family Rivulidae; genus Kryptolebias; species Kryptolebias brasiliensis. The sequence goes on along the minus strand of JAOXNZ010000221.1, from coordinate 9,172,744 downwards.
GCATTTACATATCACAGTAATAGTTTGGTATTGTTGGCTCACTGCTACATAACTTTAATTATTATGGAATACGCATATGTGACGTTTCAAAAAATAGTTCATGCGACAGAATTTTTCAACATGAGCAATAAATCTGTGGCAACCTGTCGAAGATGGAAATCACAGTATCAGATACATCAAGAAGTGATGTCTTTTCATAGCAGCACCTATCTTAATTCACCAAGACAAAAGTAGGGCGGGTTAATTAAATATATCCAGTTTGTAAAGGACTAGCATTAAAAACAGTTACAGCAGTAGTGAATATTCCTTGTGATTGAAATTATGTTGTAAATTTCTTTGTGTGTTTCTCATTAAAACACAAGGTTTTTGATGTTGCAGTTTAGTTTTCCGTCATTACTCTTCCATATATAAAGTAGTTTGTGTTATGGGTTGTAAAAGTCAGCAAAGGCTTTTCCATTTTTTCAATGCAGATTTGCACAATCTAACACTTTCCAATCATTGTCATAATGGGGCATACATTTTAGCATCTTTTTGTATTTCTCCTATGTTGTAGGTAAGATTCACCAAAGAGTATTGAATATTGACTCATTCATGCGACATAACGTATTTAGGTGTAAAACTTAGTTTTATGATATTTGACTAGGCCGAACCGGGGTGTTGATGCATCACAGCATTTTGATCTGCCATGTCATTTGCTGTGGAAAGATGCTGAGGTGTGTGGAGACATAAAGTTGGTAAAGTGTTTTGCCTGACAGAAAAGCACAGTGTGAAGGCGGCAACAGTCTGGAGACTGCTGACAGATCATAAACTACATTTATTGTTTGAAAGTGAGCAGGCGTGGTGTCCTGATGAAAAAAAAAATCTTGTGGGACAAGTAGTAAAAAAAAATGAGTTGTACAGTAAAATTTATACAAGAAAAATGAGAGTGAATAGAAAAGAGATGCTGCAAGAGGACAGATATCGTTCAGAATCTGCTTTTCCTGCCACTTTTAGAAGAAACAGCTGTGACTTTATTGTTTGTTTGGCTGATTTAAAAAAAAAACAGAAACAAGACCAACAAGAGAAAACCATCAACAGTGGAGCGACTAAACCCTCATTTTTTCTTTTTATATATATTCTTAAAAATAGAACACAACCGGTGAATGTTCAACACAGCACTGTTAGTTTTTTTTTTCCACTTTCTCTTCTTCAGCACGAAGCAGCTGCACTTGGCGTTCGGCGCTTCCTCCTCCAGCTGAGTGATTATGACAGGCTGATTGGTGTTTTGTGTTCTTGGGGATGAGAAGATCAATGCGGGGCTGATAGCGAGGGCTGGGCCGGGAGTGGAGAGAAAGGATAACAGAGAATGGGGATGAGGCCTTGTCACTTTAGAGTAAGTAACAGGGATCAGCAGATTTTAGGGGAGGAGCAGCTGCAGTTAATAGCAGATAATAGAAAGGAGTTAGCACTGGTAATGTCAGGAAGATTCTTGTGGATTTTATTAAAAGCACAGAGAGAAGGATGGGGTAAGGAAAGAGGAGCAGGAGGAGCAACTGAAAGCAAGATTTGGATTTAACACTACAGCAGAGAAGAAGAAGAAGGCTGAGGATTAACATTCTGTGACTGTCTGCAAACGCCAGGATAATCTCTGGTGTCCTGCAGTGCACTGTGGGATGCGCACAACTGCTGCGGGGGTTGAAGCCCACCGCCAGGGCTGTCACTGTGTGTTTATGAGTGTGTGACACTCGGTCTAGGTGTGGCAGGTGGAGTGAGGAGCTCATTCCAGCCCACCCATCATGCACTTCTCGGAGCAGTTTGATGGATATGCCCTACGGGTAGCAGGATGCGGATGTTGCAGGATGGCCAGGACACGTTTTTCACCCACTCCTAATGTTTCATCTAGGATTTGGGAGAAAAATCCAGCACAACAAGCATATTTTCCTCATGTATGGAGTGAAGAGAAATTGGTAGATAGCTCTTTACAGTGTTTTAATCCGTATTGATTTGTGCTTCATGGTGCCTCACCGAATGGAGCGCAGCACCGCAGGGCACCGCGCAGCATGGCGAGGCATACTGTGGCGTTACCTCACATGTCTCTGCCGGTCAGTGTTTATGTGTGAAGCAGAGAAAAAGAGTACCTGATAACCAGATATAGTCTCATACCAAAGTGTGACATTTCACTGAGAGACACAGGCAGGTTCTTAAAGGGAAAGTTCAGATCTTTTGAAGTGGGGTTCTGTGGAAAGGTTATGACCAGTTAATGTCTTACTTGCTGCAGATAGCTCTTTGAAAAGCCTCAATTTGGAGAAACAGAGTTTCATTTTGGATTTATGAGCTAATGGCTAATCCAAATGGGACTAAGAACATAGTGGATTGACACCATCTTTAAACAACTCTAATCTCAAAAGCTTCATAGAGTTTGAGAAACTTTTATTAACTTTTATAGCACTGTCAATTTTGCATGACAAGGAAATTCCAGCAGAAATATGATGACATTCCTGCTGGAAGTGCCCTGGGCTGTACCAGAAGTGCTATGGCTAGCTGCTGCTGCTGCTATTTGTGCTTGCAAAAAAAGTAGACTTCTATGTAAACAATCATGTAATTTAAAAATGACAGCAGTGTAAAATTTATAAAGTTTATAAAATCAAAGGAAGGAAAAAAGTATTAACATGAAATCTTTGAGATTGGAGCAATTCACTTTGGCCTCACTCAAACTAGCCATTAGCGCATCAACCCTGTCAGAATTAAACTATTTTTTCAAGTTGAGATTGTTCAAAGAGCTATCTGCAACAGGTAAGATGTTAATTGTTCATAACCTTTCCACAAAACCCTACTTCAAATGATCTGACTTATTGCTTTAAAGGCATATATACAGCATAACACACAGACACACTCCTATGAAACATCTTTGTTAGTCTGAAATTAAAAGGGCACTCCTGCTAATAACGATCCGTGTTGATGACTGTTCATCCATACAGAATAGCCCTAACCTGAAGCTTGTGGGCATGTTAGGCATTAAGGCATTAAATGTAGGTAATTAGTTCTAATTGGTCTGTTATTTTCCTCCATTGCAACGTCAAGGTAAAATAATAGGTGGATAAACTCCATCATTCCTCAGCTGCTTTATTGTAGTTCATAATAATGAAAAGATGAGCCCATCAGTCTCAGAGTCGATAGAAATATCTAACACAACCTACTGTGAATGATCTTCATTATAGGTCAACATAATGGCAAAACCTGCCTGATGCTGGATTAATTTGTCTAAACCGTTGTGCTTTTGTTTCGTTGCTGTTGTGCACATTCATAAGGCTAATCACTCTGCTGAACAAGAATACTGAGCAAAAGAAATGAACCCCGTTAAAAAAAACACACACCATTCAACAGAACAAAGCAGCAGCACTCATGTCAATATTTCTGTTAAAACCGTCTCTTCTCCACTCAATACTTGCTTTAATAGGTTGGCTTTGTTTTGCAGTGAGTCAAATGGGAGGAAAGAGATGAGATGAATAAATCTATATTAGAGTCTCTAACCTCTCATTGTGCAAATACTCTTTGTTTTGCCACTTAACACTTAGAGCTGGCTAATCATCAGACAGGCATCTGAGTTTTTCTTCTTTAACTGAGACAGGCTGGTTTCTCAACTGGTACCAAATCTCCCTGTTTGAACCCTTTACATGCTTAAGTCAAGTACACTGAGTGAGGCAGAAGCTCTGGAAGATTTTCAGCTGTTTTGACTTTTACATAATGTTTTGACTTTGCAAACAGCCATACTTTAGATGTTGAGTCTGGCTTTACTCCTACTGGATATCCCTGCAGTGTGTTAAGCTACAAGCTTAGTCCACTTTATGCAGTAGTGAATCTGCCCCTCTAGTTAAAATCGATAGTGCTTCTCGGTCACCTTTATGTGTAATCAATGGGTCAGACTGGACTAGTCCAGCCTTCGTCCTCAGTCGTCCCCTTGCAAAGTCATAACTATTTATTTTAGGTCAGACATCAGCAGGTCATTGTAATCAATAAAAAATGCATACAGTACATGAGTCCCAATATGATCTTTGAGATCAGCCTCTGGGTCAATCAAAACATGTTTATATAGATTGGTATAAACTAAAACACTGTAGGTTGTAACTTATGCACATATTTTCATTTATCTAAGGCCTCCTTCACACTGGATGACAACCCCACTACAATATAAAAATCAGCCACAACATGGATGGTCTTTGCAGGGTCTGGACTAGGTTTTAAGATCCATCCATTCATTTCTTCATTTTCTTTGCCCTTTTTCTATGCAACGAGCTAGAGCCTATCTCTAGAGGGCGAGAGACAGGGCCACAAAGAGATATACCATACAGACAACCATTCATGCTTTCACTCACACCCAGTGACAATGTAGCATTACCAATTAACCTAACAACCTTTCTGTGTGGAGTTTGCAAGCATGGGTTTTCTCTGGAAACTGCAGTTTCCTCTCACAGAACAAAAACATGCATGTTAGATTAATTGTTAGTTGAGTATTAAAAATGCAGAGGACTCCCCATAGAGCGTGATAAGTTGTGAAAGGTTTTGAGAATTCAAAAAAACTTCTGTAATAAGGTTGTGGTGGTTTATCAACATGGTGGCAGCATAGCATGGGGAAGCGTGGTGGCAGAGTTTCTATAACTTGATGCCTGTCCACACCAGTGTGGCTTGGTTGTTGAGAATTTGAAGAAGGACTGGCCACGCTGGCCTCATGCCTAGGTTACAGCCATGACTGTGACAAGGTCATGGACACAACTTAAATCAGACATGATACTTATAGTGGTATTGTTGCACTAGCATGGTGTAATTTTCTGGCATGTAGAAGTCCAAGAGAGTTGTGTCAGGGCTGAACCTGCAAAATGGTGAGATCATGAACTTACATGGTAGGATCGTCATGGGAACCTGCTGCTGATGTACAAAGGGTGGTCAGGGCATAGGAGAGTGTCTCAGGGATGCCAAAAATAGTGGGGAAGTCCTATGTGGCGAGTATTAAGGCAATAGCAGTGTCAGCCTCACACTGGAGGAGGTTTTCCAAATTTGGCATGATTCAGCCAAGTTTTAATAGATTGTGTGGGTCGTGGAGAGACGTAAGTCAATGTGAAGTGGGTGTAAATAAAAGATAATCAGATCAGTAGTTTCAAGAAATAAACTTACCCAAAATGAGCACACGAGGAAACAAAGAAACTAGATCTGGATTGAAACTGTAGTTTTATATCCATGGTTTCAGCAGAATTTTTGCAGGATTGTCACTAAAGTGCTACTGTTGACTGAAAATACATGCTATAGAAAAAAAAGAAACTGTTCAAACCCTTTGTAAACCTGTTGTGTTTCTACACTAGCACTCAGTTCACACAGACTGTAGTAAATGAATCAGTTACACAGTGTATGGACGTCTAAAACAACCTCCTATAAAAGTAAATAAACCCTGAAAAGAATCGATAGCCGCTGAACCTTCAACCTTTCAACTAGACTTATGTTGAAATATCATTCTAACATCACCAGACAGATTTGATGATATTGACAGATTCTATTTTCAGCACAGTCATCAAACAGCATTTTACTGAACACTCCAGCACTGGTCTAAATTGGAATCCGATCAGTTTTAGTATGTGTCAGTCACTTCTGGGTTTAATTAATGCAACCCAGCCCTCTGAACCTTTTAAAAATGAATTGACTAATTGCAGAATAATAGACCGCTCCTTATTTCAGTTCAAAGACAGGAGAGACATGACATTGCAATTAATAAGCAGTATGAAACAAAGAAAGAAAGGGGAAAAAAATTCATCTTGAAACATGATATGTTTTAGATTTGATGTGATTTCAAGTATGTTTTTTTGTATTGCATTCTATCATGAGCCCTTCTCTTTATTTGATTTTTTTTTTTTTTATTCTAGCAACCTACTCTGTTTCCCTTTTTTCTACAGTTTCTCAAGCATTTCAACATTATGATTTTTTTTTCTCACCCGTGCAGGCGACCGGAGGTGCTGGGATCACTTCAGCAGCAGTTCTTTTTTGTCTGTTGCCACTGGACGGTTCCACTTCTTCTTTTTATTCTCCTTTTTTTTCTTTACCATATTCTATTCGGTTTTTTCTTCAAAAATAGTGCACTCCCCATTGGTCTTCAACTATTCATTTTCACAGTGTGCATGGTTGCGTGACTCCTTGTGAGCTGTGAGGAGGCAGAAAAAGCTATATCTGGCTCTATCAGAGTGAAAATGTCAGGAAGTGTGCAAAAGAAAAAATCTGCCTGTCATTGCTCAGTGGATTCACCTGATCTTTCAGCCGTTTGCTCTGCCAGTACCTCAGTGTAGTTTTATGTGTGAGTACGTTTGTACCTCCGTCGCTCTTTTTGTCTTGTTTGCTTGTTTGTGCCTAAATCTGCAAAGGGAGGCATGTCTGCCTGAAATGAAGACAAGTGTTTGACTTTTTTTTTTAACAGATCTCGTTTTTCTTTGTCTTTCTTTTATTGTTTTAGTTCCCCCATCTTTCAGTTCTTCACACATCTGCTGGATCTTTTCATTACAATCTTTCTAGAAGTCATGAAAGCATCCTTTGGCCTCCTTATCGCAAATATAGAATCTTCTTTCGTTTGCTTCGTCAGTTCATCTTTTTCCCCATCTCACTTTTATTTTATGCTCCTGCAACTTACTCAGAAAAAGTTAAATCTCAAAACAAGAGCGTCAGGTTTGTGACATCCACCGTGCTTCAACAACTGTTGGAGGTCCTCTAGTACACAAAGTGTTTCATGCAATCACTGCTCACATTAACCCAAAAACATAAATATTCTCATACATTCACGTAAAAACACACATACATCCCTTAACAATTAGCCCTGAGTGTACTTGACTCTGCATGTTAAGGGCCCATCCAAAGACTGGTGGTGTGGGATGAGAGGTATGAAAAGTGAGAGATTACTCACCCTTTCCAATACACCCACGCATACACACATTCATACTCACCTCCTTCCCTCATCTCTCGCCTTGTCCCTGTCATGTGATTCAAAACAAAATCCCATTTCGCCTTCTCAGGCCTACACGTTTTCACTGTGACACAGTGAGGTGCACATTATGGGTCTAAGTAGCTCTGTAGCAATGTCACATAGCCAAGTCCCTGCCTAATCAGGCCACTTACACACACCGCAAACCCACATGCACACTCTTTGCGGAGGCCATGTGTTGGGACGGTGATAGAGGGTTGGCAGTTGGCAGACAGACAGCAGACGCTGTTCTTCGACATCAAACGTCTCAGAGCAGAATCTCACTTTCATGCCTACTCACTCTCTCTCGCTCTCTGTCACACACACACAATCACGCACAGGCTCACAAACACACCGACACGCATTTTCTTCTGATCTTGTTGCCAAAACTCAAAGACTTGGAAGGACTCGCGTACACACAAATGAGCGGGCACGTACACATTGACATGAAACCAAACATAAAGTCTTGAATTAAATTTCGTCAGCTGCTGTTGAGACCTGCTCTGACAGACATAGGTGGAAGTTATCTTCTCATCTATAATTGTAAACAGACTCCCAGAAGTACAAGCAAACGTCCAAGACTGAGTAAAGATGAACTATATTGCATTTTAGTGACAAATTAATAAAACCCATTTTGAATTCATCTATTCAGGGCACAATGAGTTACTGAAATGAAATGCACATTGATCTCTAGGACTCCTTGGCCTCAAATTGTATTGCAATTAAACTTTGACATCTTTTAGAAACATGAGAGAAACAATTGTGGAAGGTTTTATCTTCTGTCAAGCCTCATCTTTTCCTTAAACCTAACCAAGTAGTTATTGTGCCTAAATCTAAGCAAAAAGTTTGTTTGTTTTTTACCTTAAACTTATGACAGCAGCAAAAACAAAACAAAAAAGTTCAAACACAAACTTCACTGTCCATCAAAGACCAAGAATAAGAAGTAACTGTAGTTTTCACATTAAGGTAGCACTTCGCTTTTGAAAAAAGAAGAGTTTTATTTTGTACCACTGACAGCAAAAGTTACCGTTTACATGTAGCAAAAACATCTTGACAAAACAGCAGTACTTGATGCCCTTGGAAGAAGAAGTATTTTCTGAATGGATGTGTCAAAAGCAATCTCTACTATCGTAATGAAAACACCAAATGAGAGAAAATCCTTTGGAAAAATGGTTTAACATCTCTGCATTGACGGTGTCTAGAGAATTTATTTTGAAAAATTTTGAATCTCCTTCAGCCTGATCTCACTGGAATATCTAAATAGCACTACAAAAACAATGACAACAGAAAGTCAGTTAACACTTTGTTGTAGAAAGGACACATAAAAACTCTGGTCACGATGGAAAGTATGAAGACATTACAAACGGCGTATTTTGGAGATGTAGCAAAGAGACAAAGAGAAGAACAACTGCACATATTTCAACATGGAAACTTCTGCTTATTTTCTGATTGGATACATTTTTCTATTTTTCAAAATTGCCCAATTTTACCTAAACAAAAACAATACAACCTCACTCTGTAGTTTTTAACGAAACAGGCTTGGCTTTCTAGAGAACATTTTGTGCATACCATTTCTATGAAAGGAATTTTCTCATTTGGGCCAACCTTGAATCACCAGACTAGACAATTGATCCTTTAGCTAGCCTAATAGCTGGTCAATGTAACAACACGAATTACAGCTAAACACAACAACATCCCATTGTTTCATCCTGTTCAACTGAACAAAATTCTATTACCTAAGTTTCTGTAGAATATTTGTAGGGATTGCATCAGTGGAAACAAAATTAAGACTGTTGTAAATGTCTTGATTAAATGTTTGCTTTCCTCCACTTAATAATGCAAAAGTCTGTCTTATTCATGATGGATGAATGGCAACAGACAGTGATGGAGAGATACCGCCTAGACGTGACTGATAAGGTGAAAAATGATTCATTGACTCATCTTGGCCCAGCAAGAACCACAAATAGAGCCAAGGGTGGCAAGCAAAGGAGAAACTTGCTCCCTTTGCCTTTGGGAAGTTTGGAGGAGGATTTTGTGAAGTAAGTCAGAGTGAGAGGAAGTGAGCAAACCTGTGGATAATGCATTTCTGTTTATGGAGATTTACATCATCTGTCTCATCACATGTGAGCAAGCACCAGTCACCTGAACACACAGACTCACACAGTTTGCTGCATGCACAGCGAGTGTGTGCAACCGCTTTCAGATTCGCTGAACACACAGGCTTCACCTTGACAGTAGTCTGTCGAAAGATGCTGTATTGATTCTGAAAGTTGCTGCACTCTGCTCCTATGAGCGTGTGCGCTTCAGTGTCAAGGAATGGGCTATATTTATTCTGTGCTGTTTATGTGCTCATATTAAGGCACATGGGCGTGTATTCGTAAGCAGCCTCTCCTCTAGAGAAAGTTGCTCGGCCCCTCTGCCCTTCAAAGTCATTAGGAATTCATCTGCAAGCCTGACCCTGACAGCTGTTTGTTTTTCCTCTCTGGAGAGAGGAAGAGGAATGGATGGATGGCAAGAGGGGTGTGGTTAATGAGTGAGAAAGTGACAGATATCAAGGAGGACAGGGGGAGAATGGAAGCAAGACTCAGGCGAAAACTTGAAGGAGGCAGCCGAGGACTGTTTCCACTCGTGCCCTCTGTGGTCTCGATGCTGTTTGGTTTGTTGAGCATTTGAGACACACAGAACGATAAGTGGTGCTCTGAACGTCTTCCATTAGTATCCCTTGTAGGCCGCTAGTTTAAAAGTGTTGAATCTGTTCAGCAGCGTGAATACAAAGCAGGCCAAGGCAGCTGAGATTTGCAAAAAAAGAAAAGGACAGAAGGGTCCCTGGGTGTAAATATAGATTTTTCATAAAAAGAAAGTCGGTGTATTGTATTAGTGCATCATTTGGGATCTGTATAAAAAATATAAAACAAACCTAAAACCTGACTGTGATACAGCAAAAACCAAGTGGGAATCAGAGTGGGTTATATA
>JAOXNZ010000221.1:9147201-9158823 GCA_028566095.1 Kryptolebias brasiliensis | reverse complement strand
ATTTGTTTAACAAATTATCTAGAGTAATGTAGAAGGGGTTTATATAAATATTTTAGACTACCCTTCAATGAATTTCCAACTTTTTACAAAACATACACACATTTTCATGGGGGTCTGGTGCCTATCTCCTATTGTTATTGGAAAAGAGGCTGGACATTAGTCCACCATACACAAGACAGACACAGCCAACTCAACACACACCTAGTGACAATTAGGAGGAGCCAAATAACATAAAATGCCTGTTTTTGGTTTGTAGGAGAACACCAGAGTACCTGAAGAAAACCCATCTGTTTCTAAATGCTAAATGGACTGAATATATGCAGCGATTTTCTAGTCTTAGTGACTACTCAAAACGCTTTTACACAACAAGTTGCATTTGCCCATTCACGCACACACACACCAATTTGCAGATCAGTGTCTTGCCCAAGGACACTTCAGGATGTGGCGGGCAAAGCCAGAATTGAACTGCCAACTCTCCGATTGGCAAGCAACCTGCTGAGCCTGAGTTACAAAACAGATAAACGTAATGTTTGGGTTTGTATTTTCTCATCCTATTTACGGATTTTGTTCTCAGGCTTATTTTTCAGTCTCTTTGCTAAAATGAGCCAACTGTCCTAAAACTGTGAGGGCATTTTGTGTGATCTCAGAGAAAGCTCAAGTCTAGATGCAAACTTCCCAGTTGAGAAGAACCCCGTGGAAGCAGGGTGGCTCGTTGCCCTTCTTGCATTGGGGTGATAACCTTTTTTCACTCCCTTTTTATTCCAGCAAAATCCCTTCTTTTGGCATCTCATGAAACACAACTCGTCCATGTGTGTCTGCAAGTGAAACAGTCAAATGAGCATGGAGATGAAAGCCATTTCATGTAGTTGTGCTTGGATGTGAGTCAGTGGGTCTGTGGGTTTAAAATTTGAGAGTGCAACAACAAAAAAGGGAAAAGCACTCATTCTGCCTTCAGACCCCCAAAATCTAGTCACAATCCTCTCTTTTGCTTTTTAAATCAGGTTTTAAAAACACCCTTCACTGCTCTATCCATTCACGCGTCCTCTCAAAACCCTAGATTTCAGTGATTTCACTGGTGTACAGAATTGATATTATCCCCACTATCAGTTGCTTGGAACATATAGCTACTGTGTACCAGTATGATATGCACCCATAACACAGTTTTTTTCATTACCACATACAATTCCCCTTTGTAAAACTGCAACTGTAATGTTTTTGCAGTACCAAACAAATAATTTCTGTTTGTTGTTGTCACATCAGCTACAATATAATGCACGAACATCCAGCTTTGTTTTCCATTGTAGTTAAATTCAACCGTGTGGAAAGCAACCAAAGTCCCTTTTACAAATGGAAAACATCTGCTAAATGGTCACATCTCCCTCTCAGACTCCCTCCCATGACTGAACTAGGCTTTACCTGGTGTGTGCTTTTGGTGTGTGCGTGTGTGTGTCTGAGCCACAAGCTTGTGTACGTGTGCGTTTGGTGGTGCAGAAACCCTGGCTAACCTCCTCCGTGCCTCCCAATGTCCTGTCTCTGAAGAGCAATGACCATTAAGCAGCTGTTCACTTCTGAAGCCACGAGAAAAAAAAAAAATGCGAGAGCTGCGAGAATGCAAATGAGTCCCGGTATGCGCCAAAAACTCCTCCAGGGGGACGGACTGTTAGGTCAGATACACACCGGAGCTCATACGACACAATACATGTGCCTCCACGTGCATATACATACTCAAAGTTGGACTAATGCACTCACATGCAGCGAGATTAGAGTCCCTATTATGTAGCGCAAGTATTCTCTGGAGAACTAGATGAACTTGCTGTAACTACATTTTTCTTGGAATTGGAGAGGCTTTAAAATCCACCACATTTGAATAAATAGACTCCGACTGTGAACACCTTTGATTGTAACTGGGTTTTTTTTCTTTACCTTTATTATCATTTGTTTGTGTTGCTGCAATTGTTCGGTTGTCTGTTGGTGTGTGAGCCCTGATATTAAAAAGTCTCATGCTGTGCACCAAAATAAGAAGAATGTTTTAGAGTAGGGCTGCATGATATATTGAAATTTATTGTCATTGCAAAATCAGTCTGCGCAATGTCAGTATCACAAACGACTGCATAGACTGCAATAAAACATAGGCTGATGTCTGTGTGTTAGAAAATAATCTCATGAACCACTGGACAAATTTTAATGAAACTTGCAGAAAGTAATCATTGGAGGTACATCTACAACTGATTAGCATTTAAAGTCAGCCTGAGTCAAGATGGCAGCCACAATCAACTGACTTTAAAAATCCCCAAAATTACTAAACGCAGTCTCACTGCCTTTGGTGCCCATTCCAATTTGGATGATAGTGTCCAAGATGCTAAAGTACATTGTGACATTGTCATCACAATGTTCAGCAGTAATATTGCTATTGTATGTTTTTCTAAAATTGTGCAGCCCTATTATTGGGATACTTAGAAAGTGTTTGTAAAACATCCTTCTTTTTTCATCTTTACCCCCTCGCTCTTTCTCCTTTAGACTTGATAATATACAGCACAGCTTGCCGTCGGTAATGAGTCTATATGGTGAAACGTACAGCACTTGATGTTTTTTTGTTTTTTTTTTCACCTGACCTAGTTTTACTTAAACCCTGACTTCTAGTAGGCTGACACCAGTCATTTTGTACCCTGTGGATGAAAAAAACAAATTTTTTTTTTATTATTATTATTTGTGCGCTTGCATGTTGGCTTCTATGTGCACATGATCATGCACTCCTTGTGCTCTCCGCTTAATAAGAGCTTAACCTTATTAATCACATTTGCGTGCAGAGGGTGGCGCTGGCAACACTCACATGGACACACACTCGGAAGCATGCACACATAGTGAGAGGCATGTCAATCTGTCAGTTAATAGCTCATTAGCACAAGGTGATTAATTACTCTGGCAGGGTGTGAGGATTACGAGGATGGGGAGGGATGAAGGAAGAAGAAGGACCATGAAGACTTAAGGAAAAGTGAGACATGGGAAGAGTGATTTGGAGTAAAAATGGTAGCCTCCTCTCACTCCCCGTAGGAAGGTTTCAGCACTATTGATTTCTGGGGAAGAAGCTGAAGGGGCTGTTCACGCATGTGCATGTGTACACGAAGCAGCCCACCTTTTCCTGGAGGTGTTTTGCTGGGCTGTGTTTTTTCCCCGTGTCTCGTGGGGATCAGCTGTAAAGGTTAACTAGTCTTTTCTTAAGCTTTCAGCCTCATGACAAATGACCATGTTCAGCCCATGGGGCACCTTACTGCACACCTTCTTTCTCCCTCCGTTTCACCTGCTGTCCCGACGTGTTTCAGTTCAGGAGGCAGGCATAAACGAGAAAAAATAGATGGATGAGGGTAAAATATTTCAGTTAGCAATAAAACAAAAGTGGTATTGAGGGCGGGAAAAGAAGTTTGACAATTAAAGAGACAGCAAAAAAAAATTGAAAAATTAAAGAAACTAGCATTCTTTGAAGGAACAGCTGTTGCTCATCATCTTGTATGCTAAAGTGTTAAACAAAGATCTTGGGTGATCTTTTCACACCCAAAGTAGGTGAAAGGGATGACTTTTACCTTCTACTATATCAAACTTTAGCTCAATATCTCTAAATTATAGTTATAGCCATTTCTGTGTTAGCTAAAGTTGATTAGATGTGGTGGCCATCTTGCGTTGAGTTGACTCCAAAGGATAATCAGTTGTGAATTCAATGATTGTTTTCTGAGAGTTTCATTCAAAACTGTCCAGTAGTTCATAAAATATTTTGCTAACAGACACACAGGGTTAGCTCCACTAGTTATGCCAAATCTTTAAATGAAGATCTCACACCATTTGTTAGTGCTCAAAGTATGTGTTGAGGATGACTCTCAGCTAACACCACATTAAATTGTACCATAATATCTGTAACATTGACAGAGTTATAGTCATTTTTGTGTTTAGCTGTAGAGCCAGTCTTTAATCAGTTTGACCCCAAACAATAATCAGTTGAAGATGCATGACCAACAGTTATTTTCTGAGAGTTTCATTAAAATATGTCCATTGTTTCATGAGATATTTTGCCGACACAGACACACAAATGAACACACACATACACACACAGGCAGTTACAATATTGCCCACCTTTCAAGATGGCAGGCAGTAGTAACAGGTTCAGATTGCATAAATTGATTTGAGTTTTGGATATTTTATCATGGGCACGCAAAACGAAAAGATTGTAAATCAGCATGAATTGCCTATACAGAGGTTTTACTCAATCCAGGACCGTTACATGATGCTTGTTCATCTTACCTGTGACCTTTCCATGAGATCCCTTTCACTGTACTTTTTAACACATTCTTCTGCTTCTCTTGACATGCTTTCTGCGCAACCATATGTCCTCCACACTCAATTACTGCAAGCTGAACGAACTTTAGCAAATCGCACTGAGTGGGAGCCCTCATACACACCTAATATATATGCTTATACAGACATGTCTGTTATAATGATGCTGAATGACATTGATGAATAACTTGCATCTGGAAAAACGTATAGGTTTATGTCCACATGTGCTCTGTGAGTACATGCATGTGGCTCGTGTGAAGCATGCGTATGAGGGAGCTTTACAAGGTGTTGTCAAGAAAGCAATTTGTTTCAGCCTCAGATGGGTCTTTTATCATGACAAATCGACGTGAACCTCATCTAGAAATTCAGCATGTCCTACAGTGGCCATGTTCTCAACTTTATTATGCCGAAGCCATAGAGAAAAAAAATCGAATCTCAACACCTTTGCATGCAAGTGTGTCTACTGAGGAAGAGTACCTGCCCAGGTGTGTAGCCCCTTTTTATGATCGCCGAGTGCATTTGTATGCAGGCACGTGCAAATGTGGCACATCAGGCTGCCTTGGCCTGTTGTGCGCAAGAAATTGTGTGACACCAGGGGATGATAGATGGTGCCTGAGAATGTCACATAAAGAAATAGAAAATTAGGCTGACAGTGGTCCTCTAGAGAAGTGACACGGAGGTTGTCCTGTGGAGCTTATGTCGTTCTCTCTCTCTTCATTTCACCACCCACATACACACACCTGCTTTATGTGCCTGAGTTGGTGTACTGCTGTATCCCAAATCACTGTCTGCCTTCATTCAGGGCACTTTTTTCATCATCCTTTTAATTACAAAATTTAATTTTCATAATCAGCTGATGTTAAAAAACAAAAGACAACAACATTGCAGCTGTATTATGATGTATTTACCAATATTGAAACATTCATGTTGTCTGATACAGTGTGTCCAGAATATAGTGAGTTTTAATTTGTGTATCCAGTTATGTGGATATATGAAAATATGTCCTTAGGATGATGAGCTGGATGACCTCACACTGTATGTGACAGGATGCCTGCCCTCTGCTGGGCGGTGTGAGGACCTTCACTCACCTGGTAACCTACCACCTGAGTTGGTGGAGCCAATAAGAAACACATTTTTTTAACCTTTATCTGGTTTATGTCTCTCATTGGGCAAAATCATTTTCTTTCGGGAGAATTTTTTGTATTTTTCTTTATTTTTTCAGACAGTTTTTTGTTAGTAAGGGTAATGTTTGCTGTACAAGAGCTTATTTAAAATCTTTGCAATCTCTGGCATCTGAGATCTGACAAATTAGCGGCTCCATCGCCGCAGTGTCCTCTGCCCCTACCTGCCTCCTTCCCTGCATCCCGCTTTGCATCTCTGCTTCACTGCCTCGCCTTTTCTCCCTTGTACCCTTAACCTTGTCTTCCCCCTCCCTCCACCTTGCCTCATCCATTTTCCTCCCGCCTTTATCCCCTTGCTACATATATGCTATATATTATTTAACCCTTTTGCTTCCGTTTTTTCCCATCTTTTTTGATGTGCATGCTTTGTCACATTTCCTGGTCCTGTCACTCTTTTCACTCTTTGAGCTCCACGGTGTGTTCCCGCCCTCGTTGCCACCTCCTCCTCCTCCTCCTTTCCATCACTACGCTCTCCCTCCTCCGCCGTCTCGCCCCCTACCCCGTTCCTCTCTCCTCTGCTCCATTCGTTGGCTCCCGCCGTCATCCTTCCTCTCCTTCTCGGTGGTGCGACGCTGCTGGGAGGAAAAGAGAGAATAAGAGAGAGAGCGAGAGAGAGAGAGAGAGAGAGAGAAAGCAAGTGTGTATGTGTGTGTCTGTGTGTGTGTTGAGTCTGCTCTCAGTCTCAGCTGTGGGCAGATGGAGGATGGAGCCGCAGCCACATCTCTCCTTGTCTTCTGGCTGAAAGGCGCTCTCGCTCTCAGTGTTTTCTCATCCGCCCATTCCCTTGTGCCTGAGCTGGCCCTGATTTGTGACAGATCGAGCGACATAAAGAAGTGGGGACTGGAAGCAGGAGGGTGACAGAAAAAGACCTGCAGCCTCCTGGAGAAGGAGCATCGGGTACTGGCATTCATTCTTTCTTTTTCTTTTTTTTTTCTTTTCCCATCCTCTGATGTTTTGGTGTGTGGAGTGCATCTCTGCAGTGCAACAGCTACACGTGCGTGAGAGAGTCTCATCAAGCGGGATTGTGCCTCACAGAGCTCACTAACAAACGGACAGAAGGGAGAAGAAAAGGCACATAAGGTTGAAGGCGATCCGACAGCAAGGGAGAGACAGAGAGGACTTTTGACAAAAGAGAAAAAAACGGTGTCAGAATTAAATAAAAAGAAAAAAAAAAGAAATAAAGAATCAAGACTCTTACGAGAAAAGAAAGGAGTGGAGCGTGGAGGAGAGGAGATAAGGGCAGAGGGTTCATGACAATGAGCGACAAGTACGGAGCGATGCATCACGCAGGCAACACAGGAAGAACCAAGACCCTCTCGCATGAGACAGGTAAGCATCGCAGACCCTCCAACAACTCGATCCCCATCGTTGTTCTCAAAACAGTGGTGTCAAAATCAAAACCACCAAAACCGTCCCTTCTTCTCCTCTTGGATGTTAAATAATTTCTCTCTTTTTAATCCAGCTCATAAATTTTGCATTTCAGTGCCTTGCTGTAATGTAGGTTACATATGGTGGCTTGGGTGTGTGTGAGAAAGAGAGAAAGTGTGTGTGTATGTTGGAGGCAGAGGTGGTGATCAAACGGCATACATCTGAATAGAACGCAGCTTTGATGTGCCCTTGAAGTTATGATTGGAATCCGTGAAAACCAGTGTGAGCTGTTCAAATATGAATCTAAGGATGCAGGGTTTTATTTTTTATTTTATTTTTTCTTTTGGTCATTGATTTCAAGTCAACATGGATGTAAGTTCATTATTGTGTGTGTCAGCCCTCGGCTCTCTGGTGACCGATTGTATAAATGACTGACAGGCAGCAGATGGAAAAAATGGACATGACACACACACACGTCTCCACTGCTCAGCATCAATGCATCATTTATTCACGTGCGTGATCCTCAATATTTACCAAGTGATTTCTAGGTATTATTTGACTTTCTGATTGTGCTGATTAATTGATTGAGCATTTAGATTAGATTTAATTTGAAATTCATTGTGTTCTGACGTGCATATGTGTTATCTGAAAACAGCAGGGCTCACATTTATTGTGACTGTGTCACCTTACAGAACCCTGACCTCCGAGGAAAAAGGTTAAGTGTGTCTACGACGTACCTCTGTGTGTGTATCCATGTGTGTTTTTGTGTAACTGTTGTTTGATTGCTTTGTGGGTGTGATGGGGATTACTAGCACTCGACAAGCTAATCAAACAGTTCCCACAGACAATCACAACGTGGCACACTCCCCTCTCACCAGTTCTGACACATCTGCCTTCAAGCCGAACAAACACTACGAATTTACAAGCCAGACAAGCAAAGTGTGTGCTTTTTTTAAGAGAAAGGCAACATTGTCAAAGGAAAATACAGGGATTTGACAAGCTCACGTACAGAAACGCCCACTCGGATTTACGTGCACACAAAAGGCATCCAACAATACACACACTAACATGCACACATCTGTTAGAGGCCCAGCGGTGGATAAATGTGCCTTTCTGATTGCTGCCACAGACAGGACGTGATTGGCATGGCAGACCGGGGAATTAGCCATGGTTTCCATGGTGACTAATTAGGAGGGTACTGACTGGTGGGCTTATGAACACAAATGACAGATCGGTGGTTCACTTCCTGCTTTACAGATCAGGTGGTCCCGTTGGCTAGCTGGACCCCCCACCATCTAAGACAGGCATGCTCTCCCGGCAGGCGCACCTCGCACATGTTCAGCTGTCACCAAACGTGCAGAAAATGAAACGATATCCCGAACCAGACAGTATTTTTGAATCTTAAACATCTCAACGCACTGGTGTGTGAACATCTCATAGATTCTTGACCAGACTGATTAAAAAGTTCAACGTTTGCTCAAAGCTTAGCTATCGATTCACATGTTAAACACCAAATATGCAGCGCTGCAGGCTAAAGCTACTCGCCTTTATGCATATTTAGAAACTGATTCATAAGGCACCCCTTTTAGGTGACAATAAAGTCACAGGTATGCACACACACACATTCACACACTCTTTCACTGGCTGTGTAGCTACAGGGCATGCAAGAGAGAAATAGGTGTGATTGGGTCCATCTGTGGGAGAGAAAGGGAGGCAAAGAGAGAGCGAGAGAGCTCCATCTGTGGACACCTGCCCTTCCTCCAGGCTACCGTCCCATTTTCTCCAACCTGCCAACAAGATCTGTGGAAGCACAGGTGCAAGTGCGTCTGCGTGTTTGTTCGCAAATCCAACCGTGGTCTGTCAGTTTATGAATGTAATTGTAAGAAATTTCACGCTGTGTTTATCTAATATGAGACACATTCAAAAAAAGGGGAATACAATCCATTTAAAAAGGATTTTCTTGCTGTTAACACGAGTCTTATGTGTCAGTAAGCTGTCTTTACACAACTTACTGACATGTGAGGCTTGTGACTTGACAAAAAAGTTATTTTAGCAAACAATAAAATGTTCGTTAGCATATAGTGGATGTTTTGGTGATAGACCCTACTGTTACATTGTTTATATCATGAGTTACACCAGCGTTTTTCTAGCTTTAACTCATTCAATAAGTGATGTTGTAACGCACAATGAGGTCATTTTCTGGTTCAAAAAATATGCATAAGGCACGCAAGTCAAAACTTCTATCACTAAGTGTTACTCACTGTACTGTGTTTGACACCTTAAAGAAAAAAAGTGACAACAGGCAGAAGAAGAGTGAGCCCTCAGCTGTCCGTCCTGCTTCTTTTCCTTTTTCTCAATCAGGCACCAGCTCCACCTAATGGCCTCTGCAAGAACTGAGCCACACACACACATTCTCACACACATTCACAGTCAGACAGGCTGACATGCACACATGAGCTTTGATTAAAATGGCTGGAGTGCGATTCCATTTTACCAACACAGGCAAGGCGGTTAGAAAGGCGCTGAGATAATGGCTGTGTATTTTTATGATTTTTTTATTTCTTTTCAGGCAGCGTTTATTAGAGCACAACCACTCTATCCCCGCAGAGAGCATGTCAGACAGTAGGAGAGAGGACACAAAGGGGGAAAAAAAAAGGTGATTGGAAAAGGCTCAGAGAGGGAGAGGGTAAAAATAGCAAAACGATTGAAGAAGACATGCGTGTCATGGCTAAACAAATAAGCATGTGCGGGAACAGATGGTAATAAAGTTCTCCGTTACAAGACTAGTGGCTTGAACACACACATGCCGACACAACGACGCACAAACGCACAGCTTGATTATGCAGAGTATTGGGCCGTGAGTCATTAAGACTTCGCCTCAGTGACTCAAAAGTGAGCAACAACAGTCATCTACAAAGACTGGTCACTAGCAGTCATCTCTGTCTTTACTCCGTCCATCTGTCTCAGCGTGCCTTACACCCTCTCTGCCTTTGTTACCACTTTGTACATCCTCTTCCCCCCACTCGTCCGTTCTCCAGCTCGTTTCGTCTCCATTCTGCTTTACGAAAAATGCTTTCAGTTTTCCAATTCGTCTTCTTTAAGCCTAAAACGCGTGTACAAGTTTTGTACACGCCAGTGTGTGAGGGCGGTGTGTCCTCAGTCACGACGAAAGCGTTTGTTTCCCTCCACCAGGGGAGATAGATTATGTATTTCACTCCTTTTCTTCACATTGGTTTCTTTTTTTCCCCCTCCACCTCCTCCCATCACCAGGCGTTTTGTCCTCCCTTACTCAAGGTCGGTCGGAAGATTGCTTTCAGCCCCTCTGTGTCCTCCCCAACGCGCCATGTTTTATTGTGCAAGCAGCCGTCAGCGCCCGAGCGTCAGTGTGCAATTTGTTTGTGCATGTTTGAAATTGTGGAACGGTTAGGGGGAGGGGGGGCTGTTTTGTAGAGTTCAATCTTTTCCCTCTCTCATCAGGTAAGCACTTATGTGTTTGTGACTCGCTGATGGAAAAGCAGTCAGCTGGCTCCATCTCAGTCTGCAAGTTTTGAAGAAAAGTAAATGGAAAGGAAAAGAAATTGTTAAGATAAAGCAATGGCCATTATTAATATCATAGAGCACAAGTTAAACTGAAAGCCTGCGGGCCACTTGCAGGCCTTTTTACAATTTTGTCCGGCCCACAATATGATATTTTAATTGTATCAGAACTGGTCCGCCAATCCCTGATGGATTATATCTCTATTGCTTCTTGTTTGGCTTTAAAAAATGTTTAGTTTGTTTGGCTGATTTGATGGATTATGGAAAATGTATTACTAAGAATTAACGATGACGAACTACTAAGAGTTCAAAACTTAGGAAATTACATGCCAAACCACCTTTTATGCTAGAGTTTTAGACTAAAGTTCTTTTATGATGAGAAAGGGCAGAGTTGTAGCTAATGTGGTCAAACGTGGAAAATAACGTTATGGGCGACATCTTACAATATCTCATGGGATATGCTGGTGTAGATTCTCAGTCATCCAGGACATGGTAAGAGAAGCGAAATGTCTTCAAACTACAAATTGAAGTCCAGTTGCCTTTGTTTTTAACCTTTTTTGGATCTCATGGGATATTGCATGATCTGATAGCACATGTTGTGAATGACTCTCCCCACCAATATGTGTCAGATTCAATAAGTTATAGTCATTTTTGTGTAGGCTAAGGTCAATCAGCTGTGGCTAAGATCTTGAATTGGGCTGACTTCAAAAGTTAATCACTTGTAGAGGTACACCCAGTGATCACTTTCTGAGAGTTTCACTGAAATCTGTTCGATGGTTTCTGCAATATCTGGCTAACAGACAGAAAGGGTTGTTTTCAACAGTTAATCCCAAGGCAAATATGTTATGCAATACATGTGCTTGAAGTATGTGTTGGGGACCATGCTCAGCTACAACCACAACAAATTTTAGCTCAGTATCTATAAAGTCACTTGTCTGTTGTGACCATCTTGAATTGGGCTGAGTCTAAATGTTAATCAGTTGTAGATATATAACCAATGATTACTTTATGAAAGTTTCATCAAAGTCTGTTCAGTGGTTCATGAAAAGTTTTGCTAACGGTACACACAGACACAAACACGCGCACAGCCACAGGCCAAAACATTATTGCCTTTTGGCTTCAGTGGTAGGCGCTAATTAATGCTACTGATGTGCTTCTTTTTGTTTGTTTGTTTGTTTGCTTTTTTCTTTACTCAAAAAAGATTTTTGTTCTA
>JAOXNZ010000221.1:9135831-9147088 GCA_028566095.1 Kryptolebias brasiliensis | reverse complement strand
CCTAGACCAAGTTTTTAATTTTGGCTCCCCATGAAACTGAGTTTGACCTAACTGTCCTAAAGTGTTTTGGTTTTATTTTTTTTCTTTTTGTTGAGCAATCTTTAAAAGCAAATTATTTCAAACATTTTCCTCGCATATTTGAAAGATGCATTTTCCTATGTAAATATTTAATGCATTTATTGATTTCTAGAGTAGAGATGCACATCAGCACACTGTTGTTTTTTTGTATGGAGGGTTAGAGGTATTAATTTTCACAGTGGTGATTTGGGTGAGTAAAGGGCTGGCAAGCTAACTGGTGTTCTCAGCATGCATTTTGAGTGTTTGTGTGTGTAGGTGTGTGTGTGGATGTGTCTGATCAGCAAGCTGGCTGCTTTTATGTTTCGCTACCCTGGCTGCTCATCCATGTGTGCCATCTGCATGTGGCGTCGCCATGTGTGTCACCTACACCACAACACATCCCACTCCTCCCGTACTGTATCTCTAACAATCCTTCCATCCACACCTGACACTGCCTCATTGTCCTCTCATCCTCTGCTCTCATTTAAGAAGCCCATTTATCAAAAGAGAAACAAAACAAAAGCTGTTAATTTCAATCCTTTCGCTCTTTTGGCGCCACATGTTAATATGGAAGAGTAATATTTCTATATAGGTATTCATCATCCTCATTCACCTTTTAATTTTCCCTTCAAGCGAGTGAACCATCATATCCACAGCAGCGCGGTGTTTGTTGGATGCAGCATTAGGCCATTTGTTAGCTATGCAACACTGGCGCTCTAAGTGATCGATCCGTGCCAAAGCTAACTACGAGACAGATGAAAGTGTCACGATTACAGTCAGGCTGAAGTGACGAATTGATCCCCGCATTTCTGCTGGAAAGGAGTTTTAGTTGAAGAGATGCAATCGTTCATCTGCACAGCCTCATTATAGCTTCTCGTGCGGCAGCGACAACCATGACTCATTGACTCATCACACCGCTGTTTGTAAACCCCAAACTCGACTAACCATTCTGCATTTCATTCCTCGTCTTATCTAGTGTTTTCCTTTTCCTTTGCTATCTCGTAGCTTCTGCGCCCTCTCGTCCACGCACCTTCCTCCATCTTTAATATCCTTCTCCCCAAAAGCACAAAGACTCCAGCTTTCTGAACTCCTCACCTTTCCTTTTGTTCTCCCTCACAATTCTTTTCCTTCCTTTCTCCTAAATGCTCTTCTCTCCACACGTCTGTGTTATTAACATTAAAAAGGAGGAGAGACTACCTCTCTCCTCGGAGCCCCAAGTGTGAGTCACTCCGCCCTGCCAGCTATGAGCTGCCTCCCTGGCTGTCACGTCGCGACAGATGTGAAACCGATTTTAAAGCGATTGGGTTGAAGACAATGCCTGATGCGTCAGAGAGTCGCATCCAGCAGTTTCAAAGAGTCGCTCCTCTGCCAAAGACAGTCGGGTTGTTTGCTTTCCTGTCTCTGCAGCCAAAAATAGGTCAAATGCAGGATTGTTTCACACGCACAGAGAGGAAGTTGTTTCTTTGAAGATTTAGTGGAAATGACAGTGCTCATAAGAGTGCAGGAGGTGTCCTTGTGCAATTCTATCTTGTCCTTTCTTGGGTCATGGCATACCATACAGAAGTGAATCCCAATAAGGGGGATTTTCTGCTTATGTAGGATGAGTTTCATGAACAAATCCTGATAGTATAAATGCAAAAGAAAAGTTCGGGTACTCTAGGGCCCTGCTGTCACATTCATCTTCAAGAAAAATATTATCGATTATGAGCGATTTAAATCACAAGAAAGGACTTGAAGCTTGTCCTCATGCAGAAAGTAATGTGTTGCAGAGTTAGTTTTATTACTTTTGAATTACTTTGATGAACACACTAAAACGGCTCATCCGAAAGAGATACATTAGCAGTCCATCAATTTTGTGAGGTGGATGACAACCTCAGCTAAAATGTTTTGTCACTTTTTCCTCAATTAAGTCGAGGTAATGTTCTCACTTCCACGAGGAGTCGATTAAACGGAGAAACATCAGGGGCTTCCATTTCGGCATTGAGTCACAGCGTAGGCCTATTTACAGCTCAGAAGGGAATTACTCATTAGATACGACTGTTTTTTTGGTTTTTTTTCACTCAGATCTGAAGACTTTGAAAAGACTCGTAAAGGTCAATGTGGTCTTGCTACACAAACAAGTCATTACACAAGAATGTAGCTCAATTGGATACCTAAGGTTTATTTTTTATTTTTTTTATTTTTTTATCTCTGCATTAGTAGCTTTAATCTGTTTTTACAACATGTTTGTGTCCATAAACACCCAAGTTCACTACCTGGCTTTTCCAGCTGTCAGTCTGAACCAAAGGTGAGTTTTGAGGAGAAAGGAGACTGAGACCTTGCCTTAGGCATGATGACAAAGTGAAACTCAGTCTGCATGTGTTTGTTTGTGTGTGTGTATGTGTGTGTGTTTGTTACTAATGACCAGTGCTCAAGGGGGAGACGAGGGAAGATGGTCCGTGCAGCAGGGGTAAAGGGGGCAGCGAAATGATCCCATCCATCATTCCTGATCACCTAAATAATGTCACACAACACAGTCATCTCTGCGTGTGTGTGTCTCATATTTTACACACACATTGGGAAGCTCAGCTCTTGTCTGTCCAGCCTTTTTTTCAGTGTTATGTGTTTGCTTTCAGAGTGATGCTGCAGTGACAGCACTGGCCAAATGCCAGCTATTGCACGGTTCCATTAGCATTGTGAAGGCTGCTCGTAGATTGCTATTGATTGACTATGGCTTCCATTCATTGGCTCTTCAGCTGGAAGCACACACACACATGCATGGATACTTTAGTGCACTGGAGCAGGCTTAGAGTAAGTGAAGGCAGACCTAGACTCGGGTGTTGAAGATGTCAGATTTTTCATTGCATTTCTTTTTAATGTTAGTTTTTGTGATGGAATCTGTATTTTTTATGAAACTGTTTTGCGTGCATAGACAGACTTATGTGCGGTGTGAGTGCAATTCTCAGCTTTGACGGAGACTTGCCGAGCTTGTTGATGGCTGAGCTTTGGATCTTAAACAAATCAATGCCAACAGACTGGACCCTGGAGCCACATCTTAATGACAACCACTGCTCAGAGATCACCAACCTCTCCTCTCCGTTTCCGTCTGTCTATCTCTCACCCAGTGCTCCTTCTATATGGCTCACACTGGGTTTATTGCCTATCGCTCTCACTTTTTCCTACCTTTTGCCCTCTGCTTACCAGAAGCATCAGCACACACATACACATATGCCTCCAACTGAGCATTTGGACGTCTCTGCTTAATTTTCTTGTTCTCATTTCAAGCCCTCCCGTGGCTGAAACACTTTTTTTCCAATCTGTGAGTGTTGGAGCAGAGGAAACCATCACAGTTTGTCTTCATTACCAAAAATACAATCAGAAGTTTGAGAATAGTGACTACACCTGTCACATGTGCTGTTTTTATTATTTACCACAACAGTAATGCGGTTTTCATCTAGTTGTGTGCAAGTCTACTATGAATGGCACTGATTGTTCAAAAATGTGTGTGTGTGCATGTGAAAAGTGGTGTGCATGTGTGTGTGTGTGTGTACTCTGCGTGTGTGAACATGTGGAGGGGATTAAGGGTGTAATGCAGGATTATCCAGCAGGTAGATTTACCACTTCTTCTGGAGGAGGAAATGGAGCAACAGAGAAGGGTTCAGATGGATGGATGGATGGATGGATGGATGGATGGATGGATGGATGGATGGATGGATGGATGGATGGATGGATGGATGGAAATATTTAAGAAAAAAGAAGAAAAGCCAAAGCTGTGATTAAAATAGCCTACTGACTTCTTGGGAATTTGTATAGAGGAGAATATACTGTATATTGCATTTATTGTTAGGAAAAAAAACATTTTTCATTACTTTTTGTACAATTTTTTAGCGCTCTGAAATATCTTGAGTTCAGTGTGTGCATTAATTAACACATGTGGTATTGATGCAGATCAAAATTGTCGTGCATTTATGTAACACACTGAGTAGACTTTTTATTTTATTTTTATTTTTTTACCAGAATAAATAATTCTAAATAGGGCTTCGGTAATCAACTAATTGGATTTTCGATTAGTGGATCAGTCAAAATGTATTTTAATTTGCCTCAGCTTCCAATGGGTGCAACTCCTGTTCTGGGCTTCAGTTCATGTTTTACCTCACCTGCTTTAGTTTTCCCACCTGGGAATATCACCCTGACGTGTCGGCATGCAATACTAATTAAATGTACTTATTATTTTACTTTATGTCACCATAACAAAATATGAAACTTAACCAATACAGAGTAAAATGCAAGTCTTTTTTTTTTGTAGCTGGCTATGCTGACTTAAATGTTGCAGCCCTAATTCTAAGTGGTATTTTCTTCTCTGCTTATACCAAATAGATTGTATTTAACACAGTATTTTGACCAAACCTATGCATTTATCTTGGGTTTGTAGTTATAAGGACAAGCAAGGAAAAAAAAAAGTTCTATCATTCTTATAAAATTCTTCCTAAATTTATATTTTGTGACCAAAAATTATAAAAGCATACTGGAAATATGAAAAATACTTTTATTTGTGTGGTAGCTTTTTGGGTCTGCTGTGGCTTTACTTACTTGATGATGAAAATTTTTTCCTCAATTAACAAATTTGCTAAATAATTGTTAAATTATGTTTTACATTATGGGATAGTTTGAGGATAGCAAATTAAAATTCAGTTTAAAAGTCTTCTTTTTTAACTAAAAATCCATGTATTTTCACAAGTTGACCTTTCAAACCTTTAGCAATTCATTTCTTGAGCACATATGACTCCATAATTATGGAGGAAGAGCAAACAAGCGAGCTCAAAATGATTTGAGAGTTCTCTTGATTTAATACTGCACATGCAGTTAGTGATGCATCCTGGGATGAGGATATTTAATCATTCATTAGCAAGTCATAATATTTTTTTTCCCACTCATGACTCATTGTGTGAAAAGAGGAACAGGGGAGTGGAGGATGGGGTTGGAGCACAAAATATCAAATTTTCTAAACCCGTAATAGGAGCAAATCATTCCTCCACCTTTGTGTGTTAGTGTCAGCCGATCTGCCTTTGCTCTTTTTGATGGAGCTCTTAACATTGTTAACTGCACAAATCACTGTTACTGAACATAACGCCACATATTCAAACATAATGAGGCTTGAGTCATTGCCATCGCACTGTTCAAAGTGGTTTTTATTTAGTGCGGCGAACTGCTTCAAGGTCCCCACTGCCTTTGCTCATCAACAATTGCCAAGTGTTAAATAAAACATGAGACATAAGAGCAATGTGGGCAAAGGAACCCATGCTCCCCATTTCGAACCCACACGAGGCGGTGGAGGATCTCACACATGTGCACACACACACATAAGCATCCGGGGGGGTATGGATCTGTAGCTTTACGTAATTGTTTTGGCCTAATCCTGGTTTTAATATGTCTCTCGCAGCAGGGAGGCCTTCACGCTTAAACTGCAGACATCATGGATTTGTTTAATTATGTCTGACTGTGATTGTGTGCTTCTGTGGAAGTGTCATGTGTGTTTATGAACTAGAGAAACCGTGTTTGAACTAACCAGCTTCCCTTTGATGACTTTTTTTTTCACATCTATGCATATGTAATTTTAAGAATTTAAACACACTGCAGGAGGAGATGAAAGCGAATGGAGACACAGAGAGCATCAGCGCGTATGGACCCGATACTCGCACATAAATACACGAGCATCCAGTGAGTGAACCGTTGGCAGTGCTTCTCCAGTCTGTTTGAAGTAGTGTCTCATGGGAGGCTGTGGGGACTGTGGCAGTGTTTCACCCACTCAAACATACAGTGGCTTGCAGGGAAACTGGGACTGCAGAGAGAAACCAAAGGCAGAGGAGACAGTCGGAGGGATGCCCTTCCTCAAACAAACTTCACTTCGTCTCATCCCTATCTCTGCAGACATAGAGAGCATCAGTCTGAACAGGTTGAGGCTGTTTACAGCCAGGTTATGTTTTTCCTTCTCTCCGTCAATGCCCGCGATGTGCTCATTCCTCGCTCAGTCATTGACTGGGTGAGATTAAAACGGCACTCTGGGGACACAAGATTATTACCCAGCCAGCATCGGCACCAGAGACGAAGTTTGGTTGTTTTATTTCCATTGCCATCTCAATTAGAATAGCTAACTAAAAAGGAGATGACTTTCGTGGCTGCTGCAGCGTCTTGGAAAAAAAGGGCGTTATCAGGATGACAAATTACCGTTTTCATTAAGACTAGGGCCCCGTTCAGACAGGAATGGCATTTTTTACCATTCAGCCTTGTGTTCACATAGAAATGGCATTTTAGGAGCCCCTAAACTGTATTTTTCAAAACTGAGTTCCAGAGTGAGAACATCGGTAAGCCCCCCTGTTGTCTTCTCGTGTAGCAGCCTAAACACAGCCTTTTTAAAATTATGATGTCAATGAGCCACCTCTAACCTACGACCCCAGTGATGACAGATTACATGCTTGCGTTGGTGTTGCAGACCCCAGTTGCTCAACTGAGCAAAGCAAAACCCCAATTCAACCCCATTACATCAAATAATTAAAGGCCAAAATGGTTTTCATCACTTTATTAAACTGTCATCAATACTAAAGCAAACACTGCAGAAAATGTTCAACAATACATATGAAGTATACATTTAAAAAACGTGGGAAATGAGAATCGTTTTAAAAGACCGACACTTGTGTATAAATAATCTACCCTGAATCTTTTGCATCATCATATAAGGAAAACTCTTTCCTCCACTCCAGCTGTCCCTTATTGGATACTGTCCCTGAAATCGTTCATTATGGCCACATATTTAGACGGACCCAACTCCCAGTCAATATTAGTTTATTGTGAGATGAAGCAAAAGTTAATTTTTTTTCTTTGTGTGTTTATAGTTTGGAGAATCTTCTCACAATCTTCTTTCCTGTTTTGGGGTATTTATATAACAGTGTTGCAGCACCACAGGTCTGGCATAGCTACTTCAGCATTTGGTTTGTTACCTCTGCCTAGGAGGTTATGTTTTCTGTAGTGTTGGTTGGTTTGTCTGTTCACAAGATTACTTAAAAAAGATATCTGTGTTTCTGTGTAGATGAAAACATTTCTAGAAATGATGCCATGTTTATAAGGAAAATTATTGTTTTAGAAAGACAACGTTCCCATGTGGACTGGGTGTGTTTTTGCCAAAAGCAAACTCATTTTCTTTGAAAAACAGTGTCTGTAAGGTTTAAATGACTCATGATGGAGACAACTTATCAGGATGTTCTCAGTATGGTCACAAAACTTGAAGAAAACATGTTCATTTGCCAAAGTAGTTTCTACTCATGCATGAGAAGCTTGTTGTGAAACCACTCATCAGTAATATAGAAGGAGAAACTAAGCCTCCCTGTCAGTTCCCCAAGTTATTATTTTTATTGTTAAAAAACTGTCTAGATCTTGCTCACAGAAAGACAAACAGACAGACAGACAGAAAGACCAACTGACCAATACTACCGACAACAACCACCTTGGTAGAGGTAATAACCTATGAGTTCTTCATTTTCATTTACTTATCTATTTCAGCTGTATCAAAGCCACCTCTGGAGAATATCTTCAGATGCAACCCAAGCTGCCAGATCTATTGCTGGATTTAAACACAACTGCATCTACAGAGTTTACTGTAGTTTTGCCAAGCAAACAATGCTTGCGATTTCTCTAGAAGTGGCTCTGCTACAGATGTGTGCCTTGTCTTTTGAGGGAGGATGACGAAGAGCAAATTTACTGAACAAAATGCCAAACATGGGAATTGCAATCTGGTTGATTTTAAAAATAAATGAAAGGTCTAGCATTGCTATCATTCAAAGTTTTAGACTAGGAGAAATGATGGAGTTGTAGCGAATTTGGTTAAACCTTAAGAATAACCTTATGTGTAATTTCTTGCAATATAGTGAGATGTAAAGCTCAGAGTATGTGTTGTGAGTAACTCTCAGCTACTACCAGATCCAGTTTTAATTCAGTATCTGTGAAATTGAGTGAAATTTATCAATTTATGTGTTAACAACTGCTGATTAGCTGTGGCAGCCATCTTGAATTGGGTTGACTCCAGATGTTAATGAGTTTCAGATGTACATCCAGTGATTACGTTCTGAGAGTTTCATTAAAATCTGTCCAGTGGGTCATGAGATATTTTGCTAAGAGACAAACATAGTTGACTCCAACAATTAAAGTAAAGTTTTAATCAAAGATTTACACAATGAGTAGCACTTGGAGTATGTGCTGTGAATGACTCTCAGCTACAGCCACACCAAATTTTAGCTCAGCTTCTGTAAAATTAACTTAATAAAAAAGAGTTATAGCTACTTTTTGTTTTCTAAGGTCAGTTGGCTATGGCAGCAATTTTGATTTGAACTGGCTGCAAAAGTTAATCAGCTTTAGATGCATTTCCAGTGAATATTTCCTGAACGTTTCATTAAAATTTGTCCAGTGGTTCGTGATACATTTTGCAAACAGACAGATTTGACTCTAAATAGTTCACAGCAAGATTTTAAACAAAGATCTTGCACAATCTGTCAGTGCTCATTGTGTGTGGCCACAGTCGCTCCTCCTTCTCATATGTTAGCTGATAATCAAGGCTGCACAAATTCCAAACCCTTCTTTTCAGAGCCCGCAAAGCTGACTTTCATTTAAAACAAGAGGTTATGTGCAAATGTGCTGTGGAATAAATAAAGTTGGGAAATGAAAACACAAAACAAGAGTGATGGCTAAATGAAACCTGTCAGAGGTGGGTTCATTTTTCAAGTGGGACTTAAAAAGCAGCTCTGTTTTTTTTTTTTTCAAGGTTCTCCATCCTCAGCCAGCAGCCAGCCCACAAACGCCTCATGTTTTCTTAAAGCAGTAGATACATGCACACATGCATAAAAAAGATTACAAATACACAAAAACAATCCCACTTAAAGACGGTGCTGCGGAGCTGCCAATTTGCTAAGCTATTATTTTCTTCCTCTTTCTGCTTCTTTTGGCTCTTGTTTGCCTCACAATCTCCCCTAAACCCTGCAATTCTTTTTGGCGTATATTTTACCAGAGCAGGTATGAGGAAAACATGCTGCATGTTATTTTCTATCACTCCTCTTTCTTACTCATGTCTTCAGACCTCCCTGTGGTGTCCCCTGGTACAGCAACAAAAACAGCTAATGGAGAAGAAATGTACCTACGCTCAGGCACAGATGGAGAGACAGAGGAGAGGGAGAGGATGAGGGAAGTGGAGGCTCACAGGCAAAAGAAAGATGGAGAGAGACACGAGAAAACAGAAGGAGATGCAGGAGAAGAGAGTAAAAAGCTTTTAGCCATGTTGCCAATGTAACACCCTTGTTCTGTGTGTTTCCACGGCTTCTCCTGCACGTTGTAAAGCATTAGACTGAGTGTGCTACATTCATCCTACTATATGCATATTTATGCATATGTAGTACTGCTTAATAATATATGATGTATTTAGTCTGAGAAATGGGATTTTCCCACACCAAAAAAGTCTAAAATATTGCATATGTTTGTGTTTACATTAATTTTATTGACTGAGCATTGTTACTTTCAAGTGAAGAAAGATTGGAGAATAAAATCACAACAATATCTACATTCAGCCTTCATAGGCACTCACAAACCCCGCCAGTGAAAAGGAAAAGTGTGTTTACACTGAAAATGTTATAAAGATCCAGCGCATGACCTTCAAAAAATTACTTCTAAAATTTTCTGAGTTCATTTTTTAATTTTAGTGTTTGAGTGGCTTTTTACAACGTTTGCCCCACATACATACACACACATACAAACAAACACATTTCTTTATTTCACACATAGACCAAAGAAAAGGGCCGAGGAAAAGTGGGCCTTGGGTCATATTAGTCCAGTCTTCAATATCCTAAAATTAAAAATTAAACAACTTAAAATAAATCTTTCATATCAAGGATTATTAAGTTTTTTAGCAGTTTACAACAAAGTCTTAATTTTTGACTAAAATAGGCTTAAATTTCATTCCTTTTTTTCTGTTTGTCAGCATGACCTTTGACCTTGTAAAAGGACTGACAGAAAAATCAAAAAACGCGGCTGTAAATGTTGCATTTTTAACAAAAAGTTGATAAATGTTAGTTTTCCAGTAGTATGTTTAGTATGCTAAGATAGTAGTGTTTGACTTTAACTTAACATAAATCAATAAAGGTAGACTAAGATGCAACATGTCATGCGAAAAACATCAAGCCTTTTATTGTGTATTTTTGCAGATAATGTGATATCTTGTATGATAAATGAATGTAGCATACTTTGCTTGTGTTTAAGTTAAACTCTTACCCCTTCAATACCATTAACTAACTCAAACTGGCCCTCTGAAAAACAAAAAAACTATTGCACCGCCCTGATCTATTAAATTGGGAGCTACATAACCTTTTAATTGATGGTGCTTTTGCATGATTAATGACTTCCAATGTAATGAGATCATCAAACATGCTTGATAACCTCGTAATTTTGGTGCTAAAGTAGTTTGAGGATTGCAGGTTGTTATAAGAGCTTCTGATTTGTTTTTGCTGACATTTACATGTGGTTTCACAAGCTTGCAGTAGTTTTAATATGTCATCTTATCCATCATGTCGACACATATCCATATTTAATTTAGTTATAGTCATTTATCATCATGCATATGATGTTGATACTTAACAGTCATCATAAGATAAATTATAAGAAGTGGATTTTATACTAACATTTTATTTTATTATTAAACAGATAAACTCTACAGCATTAAAAAATACGGTGTGTTTTTAGACTTAGAATCATATGTTTTTATGTTGTTACGCTTTCATGACTTTGCCTTTTCTCTTCCGTCCTTGATTTTGTTTCCATTGCTCTTGTGCCCTTCACCTTCATCCTCTCACTCTCCCTCCAGTTCTAGAGGCTTTTTTTTCATCTCCACTTAGCTTTTAGTGCTCTTTGGTGCCCTACTCATGGGGAATCCACCTCTTTCCAGACACAGCCTTATTTTAGCAACACAAGATGGTCCTTGGAGATCACTGCCAGACCTCATACACTGTGCTGTCTGCCCCTCTGTGTGTGTGTGTGTTTCTGGACTTGCATATATGAGCACATTTTTTGATATATCAAGACTGACACGACAGGAAGTTTCCCTCATTTTTTTCTTTCTTTCTTTTGGTTTGTAGCAAAGCTACAGGTGAATTATTAATGGAAGAAGGAATTTTTATTTTATGTCTGACCC
>JAOXNZ010000221.1:9113324-9133596 GCA_028566095.1 Kryptolebias brasiliensis | reverse complement strand
TGTGTATTCAGAAATTGTCATTATGGTGTGAATGGGGCCTTAATTTCCAATGTGGCCTTGCAGTCCTCTCAATCTGCAGATTCTAGCCTTGGCTCTGCCTTCAGAATGCTAAAATCTTGTCAGCCCTTTTTGGTTTTAACCACTTTGGTTGTAAAACAGAAAGAGCCAAAAAAAAAAAATTGTTTGATCATGAAGATGGTTTGCACAATCATCTGCTCTGTCAACCTTTTCCCTTTTTTCTTTTCCTTTTTTCTCTGTTTCCCACTCCCTCTTTCTCTCCCTCAGCCTGCAGTAAAACTGAGTCAAATCAATCAATTCAGGTTTCTTGGGCAGACCAGTGGTGTGGTAAGAAATTGACCTTTCATTTTATTGTGTGTGTGTTTGTGTTTGTGTTGTTGTGTGTGTGTGGGGGGGGGGTGCAGGTGTGGGTGTGTGTGTGTGTTTGTACACCAAATCGAGGAAAGTGGTTAGAGCTCAGTTCCTATCTACTTTAGAGCTGATGGTGCCACCCAGTGTGGCAGCGCCCCAAGCTATCAACCACCAATCAAACACACACGAACACTAATACTGATAAACAGCCTTTTAGCGTTAGCAGATATGACAAGTACTCAGTGTGTGGACACTGCATTGAAGAGGCTTTGTGCCTATTTTTAGCTTTTATGCTAAGCAGCATGCCGTTGTGGTTTTCCCCGTCTTTACCCGGCTGGGTATTGAGCGTATTGAGTGAGTGAGTTAGCCCGGGTTAAGTGGCTGTGCTTAAGGGCACAACAGTACTGCTGCGATCACCGGCTGCTCCCATACAGCCTTGGAATGAGCCCTGCAAAACAAGATAAAGGGCTCATGACAATGCACGCACACACACACCCTTTCCTGAAGAGCGGCAAGCATTGAAGTGAGCGTGAATGGACGAAGCGCCAGGAAGAGATGTTTGATTTTCTGTCATCTCTTTGTTTTTGCTAGATTGTCAATTTGTTTTTATCACATTTTCTCTCCCTTTTTCCCACATGCTCATTTATAGATTTCAAACCCCTCACACACACACACACACACACTGACACACACATAAAGTGATAGTGCCAGATGTGGGCTGACGTTTCCCATCTATCCAGGAGGTGCAGGTTTAAAAGAGATTTATATTAATTATTAGGAGACTTAGGTTGAATATAGCTGCTACATAAAAGGATTTCACTGATGAAAGGAAGACAAGTAGATTTTACTGACAGAGAACTGTGAATGTGATGATCATTGTGCTCCAGGCTAGGTCACATAAACAAAAGCCCAAACTCCAAAAGGCCCCGCTTCAGGTGCTTTAACCTGAGGGCACGAATTTGAAAAGAAATCCGCCGCTCATGTTTTTGCTGTTCAGGGTAAAATCGTCACTAAACCATCACTACCGACTCTGTGCAGCCTTCAATATTATATTGTGTTTATGCACTGATTCCTCCAGTCCTAGTGTTCTTCAGAGATTTTTTTTTTTTTTTTTGCGTGGAGATGTTTTGGCTGACTTCAGCCCTCCACTCCTTCACCATTTGTCTGTCCATTCTCATCCTGCTCCCCTGCACTAAAACAGCTCATAATTATTGTCTCAGCATCCTTCATGTATAATTTATCAGCCGTTTAAAAGCGGAGTTGCACGCCGTTAAATCTAGAGGGAGTTTCCGTCTTTCCGAATGGCCCCTTCCTCTCTCCCTTTCATAATTTCTCCTCTCCGTCGTACTTTCCTATGTGTGCAGGAGCTTTCAGTCATCTCTTTTTTCTCTGCGTTGTTCTTTCATCCTGCACCGGTGTGAAACCTGCATCCTCCTGTCTGTTTTACTTTTCTTTTAAGTGCATTCTGCTTTCCTCCTTCTGCTCCTTCTCCTAATTTTCAAATTTGTGTTGGAAATAGGAATAATAATCATGCAGAGGTTCTCTTCTTTGCTCGGTGTCCATTTATTTTGCACCCTTCACTCTTTAGCTTTCCTGTTCCTTCCCCACCAAAGAGAGAGGAGAGGTGCAGAGTAATTGGATTCCCCCTAATAGCGAGGGTAATGTTGACAGTACATAAATCCTGCCACTGAAATAGCGTCTCGTTTATCTTCTGATTTTGCCTCATTGTTTTTCGCCACATGTTTCCCACCCTCATCTTCCTCCTTCTCCAACGTCTGTATATATGTATTTTTTCCCCTCCATCCCTCTGTTCTTGGTCGACCTTCCCTTCATCTCTCCAGGGGTCTCATCAGGTAGCCTTGATTTCATGGATGAGGCCTCGTATGGGACAATGTGTCGTGTAAATTGGTCGACACGGTTTGGTCGCTGCCAAGCAGATAGCAGAGGGAACAAAGGAAGGGAGGGACGCCGATAAGAGGAACACGTGCACATTACACCGGATATGTGGTGCAACATAAGGCTTACAGGAAACAATGAAGGATGCACTTGATTCTGCTTTAAGAAAATAAAATATGTTATTTCTCTCACCTAACATATTTAGTCCCCGGGACTTCATGTGATTACAAGAACAGTGCAACTTCAGGAGGACCTTAAATCACATTCAGTGTCAAATTTTCCTTCTCTTCTAAATTAGCTGAATACCAGGTACAAATCGGCTCTGTAATACGCAAGCACAAATAGGCAATGTAACAATTTAGAATCACATTTATTATTATTATTTATTTATTTATTTTTCTTACAAAGAAAGGGTCAAACCGTAAGAATGCTTGATCTTATTCCATAATTAAGTTAATCAGCTTGATAACATCTATTAGTCAGATCACGTCCAAATGAGCAAACACTCACATCCTTTAGGCTACGCATTTATAGCCTTTTGTTTTTTTCCAAAACTGACAAAACACACTGACATCATCAGGCATTTTGTTTAGCCTTTGAAAGGATTTAAAGCCACAGAAACATTTGATTTCACAGACTTAGCAGTACCAACCACAAGTTCATCATTTAAGTTTTTGCACTGGAGTAAAATGTAGAGACAATGGTAATTATTTTCTTTTCTCCATTTTATTTTTCATATATTTCAAATCAAGATAAGGGGACAGATTGTACTATTTACACATTGATCAAACTTTTTTTTTTAGCTTATAAATTGTAAAACACATACTTGCGCTTTGGCCTCTTGTCATGTTTCGATTCGCTTTTCGATGGCAGTTCGATCAAGAACAAATGTCCCTTTTAAACTAGTGAAACGTCAGCCTGGCACCACCAGACAAATTGGTCTAAAATCGCTCAGCTCATTTTGTGATTTCCAAGGGGCAATGTCATGGGCTAAAGACCAAAATGCCTCTGCATTCAATCACCCAATGACTAAAACTTAGATGATTGCATTAACTCATCATATCCTCATCCCTTCTGGCTGTAAAAAAAAAAAAAATGGTGATTGCTAAATGCTTAACTAAAGGCTTAAAAACATCACTGCCAACCAGCGAGTGACATCATGGCGGACACATCCATCTCTTATTTATAGTTATGGTGGAAGAGACATCCAGCCACACTAAATGAAACATGAATCAGTTTGAAGCCTAAAGAGATGGAATTATCCATTATGTACCAAAGCTAAAAGGAAATGAATGAGCTGGCAGCATCTGAAAATAGGCCGGAAAACTGTTAGATCAAACAAATTTTGTATCCAAAATTATAATTTTTTAGAAAAAGAAAAGCAACTCAATAATTGGTTTATAAGAAAAGATGTAAGGGACTGAATGAAATTAAGACACATTAGGATGACATAGACAAGCGTGCGTCATTCATTTACTGTCTACCCCCCTCCCTTCTCTAAATATCAAACAATCTCATCAATTATTGAGCAAGTGTCAAGCATTTGATACAAACGGCCCTTTCTGGTCCGTCGCACCCGCCGCCCGACATCCTCCCTTTCATGATGCGCTTTCATGGTCAATCTCATTGACGCAGAAGTTCAGATCCGGTCAGCTAATCAATCACCTGTGTGGCATTTGAATTGTTTGGTCTGTCTATAGGCTCCCAGTGTACCTGCTGCTCTGAACTCCTCCCCTGCAAACACAGAAACTCTGCCAAGGTTGGTCATGAGGGAAGGATCTCATTACAAGGAAGCTTTGTGAGCGTCTGGGCGACTGCTATTGCTGTTATCGACAATACCGAGAGTCAAACACTATCAATAAGGTCAAATCAACCTCTTCCGTTCTCCCATTGGATCTACTCTCACGTTTCACATATGATGGCAAGGAAGAGCAAAGATGGCAGAATATGCACATTTTATCAAGGATCTCAGCTCCTATTCATTAAAGCACCCTTTTTACTACTGTCTGCTCCTGTTATGCTTCTGATTCTGTCACAATTTTCAAATTGCTATACCTCTCGCACTTTTAAGAAACCCATGCAAAGATTACATTAAAAGGTGCAGCTCAATTGGGAATAATGTGGTATGACTTTTGGTAGCAGTACATTGTATGACGAAAACAAAATTCCCCAAAACCTCCAAATTATTTCCAAATACATGACAATGGGATTTTGGCAAAAGGCAGTCCTCTTTGGAGCTCTACAGCTCAGATATACTTCACAGTAAAAACATAATTCAAGGTTTAAACGGATTATAGAACATTGAATTTTACGTAACTGAACTGGCATTTTGAGATCTATATTGGTTTTTACAACTACAGTTTTATGAATTTTGAAAATTTTACTGCAATGTTTGACTTAAAAAGGACATATCACACACTTTTGAGCTAGCTGGCAAATAAACTACTTTATTTTTACAATCTTTACACTATTTATATAGCTTATACATCAAAATGTAGATATTTTGTCTTCTTTCACATAGTGTGTCTTTCAAGGCTATAGGATGTGTGGTTTTCTTTAAAATCTTCCAAGACTGTAGTGTGTGCACATCTAAACTCTAAGCTGTTAGAAGCTTACAATTTTATCTTAAATTTGTCATATCTTCTACATAAAACACTATAGGTATAGAAAAAATGACAGTTGTGACGACCACATGCTTCTGACACTTACAGTTCAGGAATGTTTTTTAAGTATATGACTTGTAGTTTTTACACAGTGCACTGTGCATTTCTTTCTATCACCGTAAGAAATACAGATGTGTAGTTACCATAGTGATCCTAATAAGCCATTGGCAGCAGCTTTAACATTTCTTTTGATCTTGGTTCTTTTTACATGCCTTTGCAGTTTATACATTAAAACATCAGCATCACCAGCTTAGATTATTACAACAGTAAGGCACAAAATATTTTGAGCTTTTATCAAAGTTTATGTACATTAGAATTTTGAACAGTAGCAGCGTTGGCACACTTCTTCAGGAATGTTTTAGTTAATATTTTTATTGTAGTGCAGCAGGATTCTTGCAGGACTGGCTCCACTGACACAAAAGCACTTCTAAATTCAAGTGTCTCTGTAGGCTTGTGTTGTTTGTCGTTTGTCGTTTCCCTGAGAGGTCTGCAGCTGCTCTTAGCACACCCACAGTCATTTAATTGGATTGTCAATCTGGGGAAGCCCACTTCCCACCCCTGTCTAACACTTTTCACATAATAGCACATTGCAGCCCTCAGGCGTTTACCTTAACCACACATCATAATCATATAACAGTCAGATTTTATCTGTCATCAAGTCAGAAGCCTTTGGTGTGATGCTAAAGATGTGTTGGCAGTTGGTTAAATCTAAATTAAATGGAGATAATTTCAATCCCCCAAGGAGAAGATGAGGCCATATTGTTGTGTGGTCTTGTCCCGCTGCCACGCCCCCCCCCCCCCCACATCCCCTAACCTCTTACATCTTTCTCCAACCGATCAATAGGTCACATTTCTTATTGCAGTGTGCCACTTTCCTCTCCTGTTTCTACTAGTACACACAAGCAAAACAAAAACTGACTTACACACCTACGTCATTGTTTATTTTTTCTTCTTCTTTTATGGCCTGAGTCAGCACCCTTCTGTCCCTTTGGTCGTTTTTACATCTATGATCTTATCGCCTCTTCACCCTCTCTCTGTCACCACATTTCAAGCACGATCACAGCCCCGTTTATGTCCCTGAGCCTGTTTCTTCTTCTTTAAATGCCTCTCTCAACCCCATCCCTCCAAAATTGCCCCCATTTGGTTTGTCCTCCATCTCCTCTTTTCCATTCATGATCCTCTTCGCTCATTTTGCTGCTCTTCTCCTCATCAGTCAGTCCGCCTGCGGTTTGACAAAGATGCAGAGTCTCACGAAGGCTGCCAGACTGTCAGCACGTATCTATTCATCAGCATGCACACACTCAAAATGTAGCAAATAGCAGGAAAACGTCTTTAAAATAAAAAAAAGAAAGCACACAAACACAGCCTCTAATGCAGCCACATTACTGAGTTCTTTTGAAATTCAATGCATTTATTTCTTCTCATAATATGCCTTGCAGCCTGGTTGTCAAAATGGAAAATTGCTGATTCACAGACTTGATTCTCTTGACATTATAATTGGAATAATGTGCGAGGAGATAAACAAACTCTAATGCCATTGTTTGCGCTCCAAGAAGTGTTATCTATCCTTTTTTTTTCCAAGGCCATAACAATTATTGTCATTTGGCTCTGTAAACACATTCTGAAGCTGTGATGAAAGCTATCACAGTTTTCAATTTCCACATTGTTTGGATAAAATCAAAAATGTCAACCCTGAATTACTGCACTTAACTGGGACTACTTTTTTGCTGTCTGCTCTTCCTTCTGCTATGTTTGACTGTACACCAGATAGCGTTAAGTTAATTTCTGTTAAATTTTCAGTTCCTAAAAGCATGGGGGCAAGGGTTTGCTGCTCATTGAGGCCACATTTAGGGAAAACTTTGCTTTCACACACTGTGCTATCAAAGGAGATATCATTTCTCTTTGCTGAAATGAGTTTGATTTAGTCTCCTCCCTTGTGCCACAGAGTAAACAGACGCAGCAGGTCTTTGATTCTGACGTCCCGTGGGAGATGATCTATGAGGAAAGATAAAGACGCACAGTTTGATTCCAGAGGAAGATGTCCTCGGCCCTGTTTCTTCCAGCACTCTGTTTTCCTCCACCCTGTTCCCTTGTTAGTCCGTCTTCTCCATCTCCAGAGTATTTGCAGGAATGAGCGGGTGATTGTTGTGTGGACCTGCAGCATGTGTGCATGGATTCTTGTATTAAAATATGTGCATGCTTGAAAATGAGAGGAGAAAGCCAAAGAGAACAGATCCACGAAAACGGACGGGGTGCAAAAGACAAATTTGGTTTGATGGTTTTCTAAATGCTCCACAGACTAGCGTGGATTTCGTTCATGGGTGCAGAATTAAGAGATTTATATAAATGGAATAAGGGAAAACAAGAACAGACAGTGTTGGCCCTATAGGAGTCAATCTGTTCCATCGCTCTATTGTTGGTTAAAAGAGAAATAAAAATCCCTCACAATAAGAGGGCTCGGCTTTAGACTCAGTCCTCCTCTCTCCTGCTACAGCTTTCTGCTGTGGATGTAACAGTTAATCCACCACCACAAGTGCTATCAAGCCCCTTCTGCTGCTTTCACTAAGACTCTTTCATACATGCATGCTTGCTTTGGGCTTCTTTTTCTTTTTTTTAACTCTGGACTTTGCAGAGCCATTTAAAAGTTATTCATTTTTTGCTTTCTACATGTGTCCATAGGCTTGTGGTGTCTAAAGCCCACAAATAGCAAAAAGTGTCAAAAGCAGCCCTTGAGCCATTTTAATATAGTCCTTAACATACTCATCAAAAATAAAACAACCATGTGATGGAATGACTCTAAGATACTACCACACCAGATTTTAGCTCATTAACTATAAAAATGACTTCTTTAAAGCCATTTTTTGCATTGGCTAAGGTTAATCAATCATAAATATACATTCAGTGATAACTTTCTGAGAGTTTCATTAAAATCTGTCAAGCCGTTTACTAGACATTTTGCTAACAGTCAGACAGACAAACAAACCCACACAGACACAGGCTATTAGATGATTGCCTGCTTTTCTTGGCAGTGAGTGATAAAAAAACTTGAAAGGGACTGCCAGTATATCTACCTGAAATAATATTCATAGAAAGCATTCAACAATCTACAAAAATGCAACAAACTTGAGCTTTATCTCGTCATGCTGAGGAACACAATCCTTCTTTTGTGTATTTTGGATGTGATGGTGTGTGTGATAGGTGCAGGAAGCACACTATGCCCTTGTTTCACATAAATTCAAACTCCCTCCCACATTTTCAGGCAAAAGAAACTTTTTCAAGAAGCATTTGTTAAATGGTTCATCAGTAAATGAGGCGCTGCCTGTTAAATGAAGAATCGAATAATGTGCAGTTAACGATAAACAGAACCTCATCATCAGCCCGGTTTAATGATAGTCTAATTGAATTTTTTCATGGCAAAGAATTAGAACGATCATTTTGACACTGTGAGCCACAGGCTATGATGGAGCTCTGAAAATAGCGAGCCATTTGGATCTGTCATTTCTTTGCTGGTGTTTTTGTGGGTTTTAACTTTTTAAAGTTTGTCGTTTCAGATTCTGCTGGAAGCTGCATCAGACCTACTGTATAGAGGCTTTTATTTTCTGCACTAAAGAACTGATTAAATTGTTATACCCTCTAACAAATTCTAAACCCGACACAGATTAAATTCTCGCTGCAGCGAACGTATATAAAAAAACTCTTAAATGAATTGCGTCTTTCCTTTCTGTTGCTTTCTCATTGCCGCTGTGCGCTGCACCGAGCCAGCTACCGAGGATGCCTCCAGATGTGACCTGATTGGGGCAGCCTCTGTCTTGGGGCAAAACGTGCCAGATGGGACGGGGGAGGAGTGTGTGTGTGTGTGGGGAGGGGGCTAAGATGGAAGCCAGCGGCCTCGAGGCAAAGAGCAGCCCCTGTGACATTGAGGGGCACAAGTGGCCGCGGAGCTGACAAGATGAGAAGTGATATGCCCCCGCCATTGCTGTCAGTCATGCCACCTCATTAGAAACAGGAGAAAAAAAACGTGTGTGTGTGTGTGTGTGTGTCGGGGGTTAGGGGGTGTTCAGAGGAGGACAGGAGAGAGAGAGAGTGGTATTTATGTTAGCAAGAGCCCAGTTTTTATGAGGAATACAATCATAGGAAGGCTCCACCGCTGTCAAGGAATCTAGTTCAAAGATTGTTAAATTAGCATATACTGTACTCTTGTCACACAAGCACGGCAACGAAGTGCTCCTGCAGAAGCAACTAGCGTGGATTTTCAAGCTGGAAGTGCAGGAGAGTGGATGGAGGAAGACAGGATTGTGCGGAAGAGATAATGTGAAGGCATGAAATATTAACCCCTTGCTAAACATCCAAGCTTAGCCCTGTCTGCGAAATCCCACTGTGGACAATGCTAATACTTGCTGGATTCACCAGGGAGACGATAGGGCCTTGTTGCGCCGTCAGATGGGAAGTGCGCATTAAGAAGCTCTCTCATGTATTCATGCACCCATAATAGGATATATATAAGACGAAAATCCCAACAGTCATTTCAGACGGAACAATTGCTGCACAATTCAGCAACATGTGCACACACACACACAGAGACTCAACACGCACGCAGACACAACATCCTTCGCCTCTGAAGCTAAATAGTTGATTGATGGTCTAAGCTGTGAAGAAATGCTCTTCTTTATGTCTCTAAAGGTTTGTAATTGCTGCAGTGAAAGGATGCTCACTCGCCTGGAATATTGATCCTAATGGGATTACTATCCTGCACCAAAGAGAGGGTGATGGAGAGAAGGAGATGGAAGGAAAATGGGAGACAAATGAGGAAGGGTCTGGACAAAGAGGTGAACAGACAGACAGACAGACAGACAGGGGGAAAAGTCTAGTTTGTCCTTGCCTTTTTTCATTGATCTTTTCCTTTATCACCACAATCATTCAGTAACAGCTACCGTACGGGAACGATAAAGGCCGACGCTAGAAACCAGAGATGGAGGAAAATACTGGGGAGGAGATGACTGGCAGAGGAGGGGAGCTGGTTCTCATGGGAGAGATCATGGAGGGGCGATGCAGCCCTCCTCTCCTATGCTCCTCTGGGACAGTTGTTGTTGTTGTGGATGACTCTGCCGCAGTATGGATGGTGCTATTAAACCAAGCAACAGTAACAAACAAACAATGGTTAGAGCAGAATGTGGGGGAGATAAGTTAGATTGGTTTGTTTTATTTTTTTAAAGAACAGTGTTGAGCCAAAGATGTAACAGAAATAGAGAATAACCATATGCTTTCTGTGACCATATTGCAATTCTGGAGGGGGGGTACAGCTTGCTGCTTCTTTTGATTATT
This sequence comes from Kryptolebias brasiliensis, assembly GCA_028566095.1. NCBI lineage: Eukaryota > Metazoa > Chordata > Actinopteri > Cyprinodontiformes > Rivulidae > Kryptolebias > Kryptolebias brasiliensis. The sequence goes on along the minus strand of JAOXNZ010000221.1, from coordinate 9,123,346 downwards.
TCCATCACAGTTCTGGTGTGATCCCGCCCTCTGCATTTCTCTGAATTAATCAGCGATAAGGATTGTCATTCTGTCCATCCCCACTCCACCATCTCCCTGCCTGTTTGACTGCACTAACCCCCAGATGGAGTGTATGGTCATCAGTGTAGGGCCAGATTGTCCTCAGCAGCTAATTGAAATGTTATGACGGGCCAGAGTCATGGAATCTGCATACATGCGTGCCTTATGTTGTCTGAAAGTGTGTGTGTCTCTGTGTGTGTGTGGGTGCCATAATGTTGATCGTCTGCTTCTGCTGTGGCTGACTCCAGGCTCATTCTGTTGCTGCTGAGTTCAGCCTCTTGCACAAAAAAAGTCACCTTTATGAATAATTATCAGAAAGCCATTATGTCCGTTCAGCGCCTCTTGATGTCCCTCTGTGGGAGTGCGTCTTTTCACCAAGGCTTGTGTGTGTGTGTGACTCATTGTTTGGCTTGCTTTGAAAGTTTGTTTTCCCCCTGCGGGGGGGGGGGGAGAAATGACTTTGCTTTAGAGTTCGAAAGAAAGAGAGAGGTAAGGATTATCTTGGCGAAGATGCGCCGGTGTGGGGAGAAGGGCTGAGGAACAACAACAACAAACTGTATCCAAGACAATAATAATCAACTGCAAACTGACTAAAAGAACAGAGAGGATTGTCTAACACAGCTGGTGAAAACAGTTTTCTCACACACATCCACACACACATGCACACACGCAATGCTCACAGACGTCTCTCTGCCTGTGGGGTGATTGTAAAAATGAGTTTTCAATACCTTCAAAGGCTTGTAATGCAGCCAGCAATTTCATTTTTGACAGACTCACTCCTAAAGGTGCATTTATTTTTATTTTTATTTTTTTCTCCTTTTCCTTCTGCGGCACAAAAGGAACTCAGAGTGTGTGTCCGTCTGGTTGTGCGCATGTGGACTCAGTAGTGATCAGACTCCCACGGTGCCGTCTCAGCCTTTAAGAACTGCAGGAGACTTGTGGAGGACAAAAAACAGCGTGAAAGGAGAAAGAAAAGAAGGAGGAAGGAGAGGAAGGGCAGTGTTGGGTTCACTTTCCAGCTGCGTGTTTGCATTACTTTGTGAAACTAGACTTTTTTTGACAAGGAGGTCATTGCAGCAGGATTATCGGGATGCGGGCGCGAGTCCTGCTGCTTTAAAATAGCTACTCAACATGATAAGAAAGCAGGCGCTGAATCTGAATTGCTGCATGGCAGAGATCCTGTTTTAAATACACATATAAAATTGTTTGTATAATTCAGATCGCAGTTGTAAATTTTAAGCGATACTGGGGCAGTATTTTGTGGAAATATTGTGTCCCTATGGTTGCCATCTCTTTGTGTAATCCCAGAATGACTACAATATTGAGACCAGTGCTCTGTTGGGGCCCCACCATCTGCTGTAGGACTCTTTGGTCGTCTTGTTGCTGAAGTTAGCTCATTATGACACTGGTCGTTGTCATGCTGTAAAACGAACATCACACACCTCCCAGATGGTACTTCATTATGGATAAGAATCTATAGTGATTTAAGTTTTTATGCTTTGAAAGCAACAAAATGGACTTGTGCCATGAGAGGCATCACCACTAGCCTTCCTTGCAGGTGTCTGATCCTCACGGCAGCCTGGATGTCAGACTGATGGCTTGGCACTGATCGCTTTCGACACAAGATGCCATAAGGTTGCTCAGGGACCTATGAGGGCCACATAGTCTCATTTATGGAGCTGCATCGCTGGCTTTGACCCCCAGAGGTGTGTTATCATTGAGTGCTTCATTTGATTGACTAGACTAAGCGTGCAGACAGACTGAGGTTATGATTTCCATCTGTAAACTGTTCACTCTGTTGAAGACTCCACAAAAAGATTGGAACTGCATAAAACAAAACAACGTCTGCCCTTCAACAGAATGTTGGCCCCTACTATCACAGCAAAGGGACAAGTCACAGAATCATGACCTTAAAGTGGCATGAATCAGAAGTTTGCATACAGTTCCGTTATTTTGCCTGATTCAGCTTGTTAAAGAGATTGGATCAGTGTTCAAAGTAGGTCAAGCTACCATGCTTGGGGGGCAGACAGGGCTAAGGGGCTCTTTCAAGGGTCCAATGGTGGCAGCTTAGCAATGCTTGAACCCCTGGCCCTTCTGATTTAAAAAAAAAGACAAAATCTCCAATCTGTTCCAACACAGGAATGCTTCCCTAGACAGAGAGGTTACGAGGAGTCTGAAGATATAAAGACTAAGATGTTGTGCAAAAAGTTTCAAAAGTGTGTTAAATCAACACCCCTTACCACGTTCACAAGGTGGTGGTTAGAGGGGTCCTTACTCGTTTTGTGATATATTTGGAATCTGTTGGAGTTAGATACCATGTAAACACACCGTATGTAGGCATTTTGACAATGTGTATGTTTATGTAAAGGCATTTTGGCAACAACTGATGGCTAACAGCTTCTTAAAGGGGGGCTCATTTCATAGTGGAATATTTTATCCACCATTTCTCATGACTTCATAAAAAGGAACAAGTGATAGGTGTAGGAGAAATGGGTTTTGGCCAAAGAATCATTGACCATTCTCAAACTTCCTCAGAGCTCTGTGGTGTGTTTCAATGTGTTAGTTCATTCTTTTTGGTTTAAGCTCTGGAACTACAGTGCAGTTTTTATTATTCATGAGAAAAATAAATAAATATGACTAAGCAACAAAAAGACAATGTCTAGCAATTATTGAAGAACTTTGTGCAGTTGGACATAAATATTGTCTTACTGAGGATTTAGCAATGACACTAAAGACCTACAGTTCTCACATTGCATTTCCCAGCTGCAGCCAGCATTAAATTCTTTTAACAATGTCCACAATCCAAACCCACCTGTTCAGATTTGTTCCTCTCTGTTTGCCTCAGGAAAGTGGAGCAGAAAAAAGTTCAGGTTAAATCTTCCAGGTGCCTAAAGTCACTTCATTCTCTCATTCGAAGAGTTAGCAGTTTTCTTAATGTTAGAGTTTTTCCAAAGTGACCCCCCTTCCATATGGCTGTGAGTAGGTGGGATCCCAAAGACATAGATTATCTTTGACTGATGATATCTGGAATGCAGAGTAGATTATTTCTGATTTATGGGGTCTGAGGAGCGGCCCAATTTTTAACTTGCTGATTATGGCTGGAGGGCCCTGCAGGTTCTTCACGCATGTGTTTATGTATGTGTGAGCATTCATATTTTCCAGGACACAGTACCCTGAGACTGATGTGCTTTGTGCGCAATAAAGAAGCGGTATAATGAGATGCCTAACTTTCCCTCTTTGAATGATATTTTACATTAAAAATGTAAATTAAAAAGCCCCCACCCCACCCCATCACCACATTTTGAGCCCCTTTCCTCATCGCCATGTCCAAAACAATTTTCTGCATGGCTCCCTTGCGGTAGTGGCCTAGAGAGTATGTTTGTGCATGTCTTGTGTGCATGTGCGAGTGTGTGTCCGTCCTCGTCTGGGCCCTTAACTGATCGTGATTGCATTTCCATCGGATTTTCTGCCGGCGCAAACGGAGAGCAGGGCCTAGACGAAGAAATGGGATCAGATGGGAAAACTCATCTCCTCTTCCCAGACACATTCCCTTCTTGAGTGTGTGGTCATCACGCACACATCCAGTGAATGGTGTCCTCAGCTACTCGGAGTATTACCGGTGCTAATGAGGTGTGAGAGCAGGACAGAGATGAAGCAAGTGGAAAGGAGGTGGATCAGAGAAACAGATCGAGAGAGAGAGGGGGAAGAAGGGTAACCATCAATCTCATTGCCGGAAAATCAATAAGAAAGGTAGAGTTGGAGAGGAAGACAGTTGGGTAGAAATTTATTGGATGAGAACAGAGTGAAAGTTGGTAAAAGACAGAGAAAAAAAAGGAGAAAAGAAGATAGAAAAGTGAAGAAGAAAGGTAGAGATAAAAACTGAGGAGAGAAATTTTCATCCCTACTGTGTGTGTATACTGGTGCTTTTTACCCATGTTTACATTTGTATTTTTTTTTTTTATCCTTCTATACATATTTATGTATCTTTTTAAAGTAGGAAATATGCAGTGTGTCCTACTGGTGGATTATGTTGGTATTGTATAGGATTACTCTTAATGTTTATTTATGTATTGCTTTATTAGGGCACAAATTGGGTTGACACTTAGTTCAAATTTTCCGAAGGGGAAAATAAAGTCCATTGTATCATATTGTAACATGTTAAAACATTTCATAATGCATCATATTGCATTGTATTAAAATGTATTGTATCAGAACGTATTATAACAAATTGTAATGTGTCATTTTGTGCCATATTGTCAGGGGGGTGTAGCCAGAAATGAGTTTTCAAATGGGCCTGACGGAAAGTTAGTGGGCCACCAACTTTGCCACAACTTGAAAATAAAATAGAAATCAGAACACTGTTTATCTGTATTTTTTTTTACAACAATTTTCAAACTATTCAGCTTCTGACCCATAAAACAACAGTTGCAGAAACTCCTGACTCTTAAAATAAAATCTACACAAGGTTTATTTTAAAACAAATGATTTAGTTTGAAAGAGCTTAAAAGATATTTCAAACGATACCAAGATCGTGTATCTTTGTTTGAACTTTAACTGAACAATGTAAACAGTTGTAACCCGTCACTAAAATTATCATTATTTTTTCAGTTCTTTTTCTATATTGCCGTGAAATTTTTAAATAGGGTTAAATGAATGTGCTTCTTTATTCAGTGGTTAGGATAGATATTAATCAGATCATTTTTGTTAAAATATAATATTTATTCAGTCAAAAGTTTTTATTTCATTTTCTACATGAATGCCAGATTTTACTGGGGTTAGAAAACCTTGTGTTAAGGGATCAAATCAGCTGATATTTGATATATAGGTACTTTAAAACATAAGCTATCAGTTTACCAGGTTGTTTAAAAAATTCCTTTGTGCCTTCAGGAAAATCAAGCGTGCTTTGGTAGCTACTGTAGCTCGCAAATCAGAAGTAAAAAATTAGATGATAAATACAATTCTGAGTATTATTTTTATTATTATTTGTACATCATCAATGCAGACTCACTCAGAAGCCAAAAGAAAGTGATTTTTGTGGCGTTTAGCCAATTGGGTTGTGAACCAAACCTGAACCCCTGGTCTATAGGGATATACCTTGGCAGTCCTTACAATCAAACATATCCAATTGGACCAACTGAACTGGCTTCAGACACAGCAGCCATATAAAACATAAAAGACAAACCATTATTAAACTGTAATGTACTGTCAGTTCACAGACAATATAAGGTTCTAAAATTAAAAGTAGTGTTTTATCTGTTTAGTATGGTTGTTTAATTGGTAGTCTAGAATCATCATTATTTAAGTGCCAAAAAAGCAAGCTATTTGACAAGCTGGCTTTCCCTAAAAGTGGGTGGGCCTGCCTGAGCCCACCCATAGCCAAACTCCTGCATACTAAATTGTGTTGTATTGTATGGTAATAAACACTTTTGTGATTCTGCTTGTGCTATCTTGTAACACAGTGGGATTTTATAAATCACTGAGCAAAATGGGATGATATACTGACTCTCTAACAATAGTTTTAAGAGATCCTTTCACCCTTCCTACTTATACTAGGCTCTGTGTGTCTTGTATTGTTGCTAGCTTGTGTTTGAGTGTGTTTGTGCAGAATCGAGCTGCCACTTCAGATGATATTCACCTACTAGGCAACTGCTCTGACACCGCAGCACTGGCAAGCTTATTGTTCTAAGTGTTGCCTACACAGTAATTCCTTATACAGTAAATAATGAAACCTCCTACAGTCTTTACATTTATGAATGAGGTGTGTGTTTGTGTTTTACCCCAGATACCATCTTTCCTCCAGATAAAGTTATTGTTCTCCCTGTAATTACTCTGTTGTCGGGGCAAACTGCTTTACAGGTTTAGTGCAAAATCCACAGAATCATTCTTTGCACGTCTTCACCCTCCTCTTCATTTCATTCTGTTCTTCATCTCTTTTCTCCTCTCCATCTGGGGCTCTGTTAACTTTTTTTCCTTGTCCTCCCCTCGTTCGTATAATCACTCTTTCAGTTCTTTCCCCACTCCTCATCCTGTTCCTGCTTTCTTTTTTCTTTTCTTTTTGTCAGTCATAGCTGGATAGCGCAGTCATTTGCCGCTCTAGTCTATAGCTAGGAGCTCTCTTGCGGAGATAGATGGCTGCCTATGAAAGACATTTGTTTCCTTTACTGTCACTGTGCAATAATCAGCCTCGCTAACGTAATCAACATATTGCCCTCGCGGTAAATACAGCTGAGCAAGTGGGTCTTGTGTGCTTTTGGTGTGGGCATGTAAGCTTCTGTGTGTGTTTGTGTGTTGAGAGTGAATGGGTTGTGAGAGAGGATATGGGTTTTTTTATGCTTTTGTGTGTACCTGTAGTTGTGTAGATATGGTTGGGTGTCTTTTCACGTTCTTCTTTTTCTTTCTGTTTTTTCATTTTTTTAAATCATTTTTGGCAGTGCAAATGCAGATTCTTATGCATGCGTATGCCATGTGACGGAGAGAGATGATTCTTGGTGAAAAAGCAGTTTGTTAGCGAATTAGAGTTAATTAGCCAACTTTCAGTTCCCAATGCTGTAATTGGGCCCATTTCTCTCTGTTTCCTCCAGCTGGCGTCTCTCATCCACTGCAGAGAAAAGAGGGGAGCGAGAGAGAGAGTTGGGGAAAAATGAGGGATGTGTCAGAGGAGTTGGAGGGGGGAAGAGGGGTGCCTTACATGTCTGTAGGGGGAGTTGCAAGCGAACCCACCACCCCCCCCGGGGGTAGGAACCACTCACAACCGGGGATGGAGACAGTAAGATGTATTAACTGGGAAATAATGACGAAAAGGAAGGCTGATGGGAAGGAAAATGCAAAAAAAAAAAGTGCTACGAGGGCGGAGAGGAAGTGCACAGGGGGTAAAATGGGGAAAGGGAGGGGGTGACAGAAATATTGAAGGATGAGAGGGGAGGCGGTGAAGTCATAAGCCATTGCAAATTGATGTAGAAGAATGCACAGTGGAGCAGCGGTTCAGGGGCGAATTTGGACCAGCTGCACTCTATAGTCCATCTAATCTACAAGTTTGGAAAATTTTATGAAATGTTTGAGCAAACAACAAAAAAAAATGGTTCCAGAGCTGTCACAACAGACTATGAAATATAATTTTTTATGATCAACAAGACTAACTAAATTTTTGTGACCACCACAAAATAAAAATCCAAGGGGAAAACAAGTAAAACCAAGCCGTAGTTTATGCTGCATGCATAAGCGGTATTTGCAGCTGTGCTCACAAATGTTCGATGTTTTAATATCACCAGCTTGTGGAGCTAAACCCTGTCATAAACTTCCATTTGTGACTGTGTTGTAAGCGGCATTTACACATGCCGACTACTGTTTGCAGGGGGAATGAGATAAACACTGTGATCCGTGAAAGATAAAAGCTGTCTATTTGTGATCTGTGACAGAAATTAGGAGTCAAACTAAAAAAAGGTTCAGATTATACACTGACATATATGGCGCGATATACAAAAGGTTTGCAGGTTTGATTTGCCACCAAACTGGCACTAGCACACAGTTAAGGTTGGTTAAAAAGGGGGTATGGGATGTCTTTTTTGCTCTGCCTAGGCCATTAATAAACCCAGAAATACCATGAAGAAAACATTTAAAGAAAACAGAGCTGTGGGGTCTGCTTCGAGTAAAAAATAAAAAAAATAAAAACTGTTGAAGAATGGCAGAATGGGAAAGAAGCAGGGGAGTAGTGAAGTGAAGGAGCGATGAAAGATGGGAACAGACCCTCTCTTGGTAATGCACTGTGATGATCAGTAGAGTCTAATGAAGGTGCAGATATCCCGCAGGAGCTTCGCGCACTCTTGACGACCACTGGGAATGGCAATTAATCCATGATGCGTTCACACACACACAGGCTGGAGCACACATTCGGATACAAAATTTACATAAAAATGTACCCCAGGCTCACTTGCCATTGTCTATATCCAGAGCAAACTGTGGTGCATTCAGCCATATTATACTTACCATTACACTGTACAATCTAATGTAAATGGCTAGCAGAGAGCAGCATTATGCCCACTTATTCTGTACCAGAACTATACAGAAAATCTCAGTGTTCAAGTGATTGCCTCCATTGTGTATGCAACCTCACAGAACTCTCAATAACACGGCCTTATTTTTTTTAACCCTCCTTTCAATTCACAGCACAAAGGAGCCCTGTTACCTCTGTTGTGATGACCTATATTTTATATATAAGGATTGTGTTTGAATCTGTGCAGCTCAATCCCTTCAGAACTGACCATGTACTTCTTATCCTATTGGTACTTTTATGCCAGTAGGATTACTGACTTGAGAAAGCAGGAGATAGATTTGGAGTTGGGGGAGGGAACAAGCCTCAGGTGGACGAGGCCATGCATTGTGAATTAACAGAGTTTTGTGTGTTGTGTGGGGAGGGGGGGCAACAGGTCACCAAGGACCCACCCCCTACCCCAAACTGTTATGTAAAGATAAAAGGATAAACTGCTGAGACAAGAGAGTAAAGAGAAATGGACAGATGAAAACAGTGCATGCATTAGTGTATCTTTACAGAGGCAAGTGTGCATGAATGAGTTTGTAAATGCTTACATATATATATATATATATATATATGAGTGTGTGTGTAACTGGTTTGCTCTCTTCTGAGATAAAAGCATGTGCCACTGTACCACTGGGACTGCAGTGTAATGGCACTACAAGACTGAAGCTGACACATGGGGTTGCAGAAAAAGGGACACTGGACATGTGTGTGTGTGTGGTGGGGGGGGGGGCTGGGTGTGTGTGTGTTGGGGGTGCAGAAACCTGGAATGATGGGTGGGTGACGTCAATATCAACCCTGACATTTACACCGCAGGGGTTGGAAAATGGGACCTCTTCTCTTCCTCTTCAGCTCCTCGTAGTTAAAAGAGAAATGTGCAGAAACTTTCTCCGTTTTTTTTTTCTTCTTTTTCCGCGTACCCTCTTCTTTATCCATTGAAATTACCTTAACCTTTGCATATATGAGTCGAAATTGTGGTTTCTTTCTGCTCATCCTTCATTTTTGCTCCGACCTGCTCCTACTTATTTTACGTAGAAAAGTATTATTTATTTCGTCTGAGCTACATAAAAGACAGAAATTTCCACTGTGCCTGTGCCTGCATTCAGTCATTTTAAAAAATGAGCATAAATCAAAAAGTTACCATTCAAGATTCTGTATTTAGAACTGTTTTCCCCACTAATTTTAGGAAGTTCTTAAAGTTAACGGCAAACTGAGTTCACAAGTGAACTTGTGCCAAGGACACGCTGCATATTATAAAGGATGGAATAAGTGTGTTTGATATTTGTGTGAGATATTTCTTAATAAACACACACATGCTTATGTGCACACAAGAATTCACACACCGACTGTGCAGAAGCAGACAGCAGAGGTGCTATCAGTTGTAGTTAAGGAGGGGGGGTCTTAGTTACCTCTAGGTTAATGATCCTCATTAATATGCGCTAATATACCCCAGGTCATGCAGTAATTAAAAATCTCATTCGACACTCTCAGCTTACATTGACTGACTTGGCTTCGCCCTACTAAAGATTAGCATTTATTATTTGTCTCCCAGATATGTGGCTCGTGGTGAAGGGTGAGACTAAAACGGACTAATGTTAAACATTTGACTGGGCCGTCTGCCTCCAGCGATGCCTTGCAAGGGCTTTTTGCCAGTGCTTGGCTGGGCACAACTGTTTATGAACTGAAAGGGTTTGCAGGTTGCTCCCCGGGGAGTTGCATCACGTTTGCAAGAGGGTGTTTGTGCAAAACGGGACCACAAACAAGTACTCCAAAATACACACTTCTGCATGCACCTGGAAACACAACTGCATGTTAAGTCCATTAGCACGGGGACTTCAATATTCCTCTGAGTCAGCTGATGTCAGCTGATGCAAGCTGTGCTAATTGTAAGGCTGTAGGAGAGCAGCACAGTCCTGCAGAAAACATGGAT
>JAOXNZ010000221.1:9057908-9081397 GCA_028566095.1 Kryptolebias brasiliensis | reverse complement strand
TAAGCATTTCTCCCCAATTCTCCAAACTTAGCCTTCTGTCTATTGCAAGTAAGATAGCCACTCCTTATAAATATGTCCCACAACTCCACCTCAAAAAAACTGAACCTTCCCTTTAACTTGAATCATTTGAGAAATTTGAAATTTCATCTTTTTATTTGAAAATTATCACAAATTAAAATAAATTACAAAATCTCAGTGGAAAAAAATAACAACCACATTTCTGCAAAGGACCGACCTTGGCTATTTTTACCAGCACCATTTCCAGGTTACTTGCGCAAAATTATCTAAGCAGTTGCTGCTGTGGGCTGCTCTAGACCTAAAAGTGTATGACTTGACATGGGATTTGTTGGACTTAAAGTGGTACTTAATTGGTCTTAATTTTGATTCTGATTACTGATTTGACTTTGATTTTACCTTGATTTACCAGCAATTCTGCCTCATTAATTCCTCACTGTTTAGTGGTAATTATGATTATTGTACCTCATCTTTTTAATCAATAATTTATTGGCTAATTTAACCATGCTAAGATCACAAAAAGAGGTCAGGCTGAGCAAAATAGACATGCAGGCAGAGAAAAGATGCATTTTTTTAACAAATAACTAGTTTTTCAAACTGCCTAAATAATCGTCACACTAAACAAAATAACTTATAGATCAGTCTGTTGTGCAAAAACATCTGTGGCCATCAAACAGAAGTACCCAAGCGCTAACTAATTGCACAATATCTGTTTTTAAAACTTTACCATAGAGAAATATTTCACAAAACACTGGATAGATTATAATGGAACTTTCAGGAAACAATCAGTTGGTGTGCATTTATAAATGTTTAACTTCTGGAGTCAACACAGTTCAAAATGGCCACCACACCCAACTGACTTTAGGAAACAAAAATGGCTAACTCAGCCAATTTTCCAGATACTGAGCTGAAATGTGATGTGGTTGTAGCGGAGATTCCTCCCCAACACATACTCTGAGCATGGCATCCTGCAGTATTACATGAGATGGCAAATAGTGTTATTTTTAAGGTTTAATCAAAATGCTAACAATGCATCATTTTTCAACATAAGACAATCTTAGTCTAAAATTCTGTCTTGAAATGTCGTAGACAACATGCATCCCTTCAACTTCTTCAAACTGCTTTTATCATTCTGAGCACATAGAAAATCTAAAGCTGGCAGAAGCACGAAAATCACAAATGAAACATGTAATTCAGAAATGGACCAGAACTATCCATTAACCATGACAGTTTGCCTAATATTATAGCTTTGTGTCTTTTGAAGAAGAAAAGCAGATACATTTTCTTTCCTTTACTGTGTTTACTCCCAAGGTCAGAAATTCCTGAAGTTAGATGTAGAAAAATATTCTCCGTTTCACACGCCGTCACAAACAATAAGGCTCCTCAAACACTGAGACAAAGTCTCTCTTTACTTCATCTCTGAGGCAGTCGAGTGACCTTTCCTCCTATGATATGTCAAACTCACCCGAGGGCTTTGTTCTGTCATACCACCTGAGGTCTTTGTGGGGGCAGACTCTCACTCCCCTTGTGTGCTGCATTATGTCTCGCAAAAGATGACACAAAGGTTTCACCCAGGTTTTTTTTCCTCTTATTTTCACAGTGTCCTTTAAAAGATTCTTCATGTGTTTTTCTGTCTTAGTCTGGCCACTGCATTTCCTCAAGGAAAGATAGAAATAGGAAAAAAAAAAGATAACTGAAGGGACATCTTTTAGGGGGGAGGCGGGTGGGGCAGGGGGGCTGAAACAGAAATAGAAAAGAATGGAGAGTATAAAACGTCAAGTGTTGGGTGAATACGGGCAGTGATAGAAGAGGGTAATGGGTGAAGATGAGTGAAGAGGTGGCGGTTCAAATCCTTCTTTTATGTTATTTCTGAGCTCTGACCTCTCCTGGACAACGAGGACAGGAAAAGAAAGGTGCACCTCTGATCTCGTCCAACTGTCGAGCCATCAAAGGGCACATCAGAACTGGGCGTGAACAAAAAAATAAATAAAATCTGATTGCTTTGAAAAGAAAAGTGTAAGTACAGCAGGTGGAGGTTTAAAAGAAACTGGACAGAGCAGAATTAGAGGTTAAATCAGTTTAAGAACATTGACACCCATTAGGCAGTCTGGGTCAGATGAAAGAATTGGACAAACAGTATCTTGTTTCCTGGCCTCTGATTGGGTGGTAGATTATTCACCTTCCCATGAACTACAGCTGTTTTATTACAACTTTCAAATCATTTAGGGCAGCTCATTAAAAAAAAAACATTATTGCTAAATGATGTAATAACAATATTATTGTTGAATAATGCAATGAACATAATATTGTTGAATATTGCTGTGATGATGGAACTCAGATTTTTGATATAAAGTCATATTTACCTCTCCTTTTTGTTGTCTACATGACGCTCTTACTTAGGACAAGTGAATGATAGAGTAGGACAACTGGATTCAAAAAAACAAAAACTTATTCACACACACTGTAAAAACTTGCGGGAACTTTTTGTGACCTTTCGATCACTAGACCTTCATCAGACAAAACAATAGGTTATAAAATATCATCTTAAATAGGAAGTAGTCTTAAGTGTCTGACCAATCACATCCAAATGTTACAAAGGACACAAATTGACAAAAAATTTAACATAAAGTTGTAATATTCCCAACGGAGGAGGAGGTTACTTTAGCCCAGCCGTAGGATGGTTGTATTTTAATCCAAAAACCAGGGTTTTGATCCTTCAATGTGCTTATCATGTTATTAATAAGACTGCAGAGTGTTGTACATAGCAAGTAAATATATATAATAGTAGGCGTATGTGTGTGAATGAGAAACACATTGTAAACTGTTTTGCAGAACTTTGATGAAGTTAAAAAAGGCACTAAAATAAGTGTGAACCAATTACCAACACTCGACCACCACCATCTTTAATGGATGCAGGAACTACAGTCAGTGAGAGTACTGATTGGTCAGACACAGTATATTACTGGTCTGCAGAGTGTCGGCGCATGGCACTTGGAATATAACAGCAGTTCAAGCAGTCCTTTACAATATTGATATAGCGCACATCGATATTGTGATGGTGATAGATTTTCGATACATCATGTAGCAATCTATTATAGTATCATCCAAAATGAACTCTATCGCTTTCTTTTTTCCCATTTTCCTTCTCCACAGGCACTTCTTGTTCAAGACGTCATCAGGGACCACCCCTCTCTTCAGTAGCTCCTCCCCCGGTTACCCGCTGACGTCGGGGACGGTGTATTCTCCGCCCCCTCGCCTGCTACCCAGAAACACATTCTCCCGCTCAGCGTTCAAGCTCAAGAAGCCGTCCAAATACTGCAGCTGGAAATGTGCCGCAGTGACCGCAATCGCAGCCGCTGCCCTGCTCGCCATCCTGCTGTCCTACTTCATCGGTAAGGGAGTGCACACAAAATATTATTCATTAGGTGGGTTGATGAGGAGTAAAATACAGACAAATGGATGTGGGCGCCTGATTATGTTAAAATATGGGGAGCAATAACAAAAGACCTGTATGGCAAATTGGAATAATGGATATTGGATACTATATGGAAGACCCGAGTTTGAAACCCCTTTAAGAATGATTTGCCTCGTTGTGGATTTAAACAAACCATGGCTAAATGCTGATGTGAAACCAATGTTAAAATTTACTTTAATTTTTAGACCATATTTAGACAATATTTAAAATGTCTGTTCAGTTTCTATAAGAACAGCACTAAATTTTCCCGCTTATGAACTTGTTAATATCCTGCACTCCTGATTGGCATGATATCGCTCAAAGTTTTTACTCTAGTCTGTCTTATTTATTTATTTATTTATTTATCATATTATTAACCAGAAAAGGATGCAGCACAGCTTTAACACTGGAGGGGTGGGGGGGCAATAGAATGCAGCAATTATTTTTAAAATTAACATTTTAGTTTGTAACTAAGAAAGTACAATTGGAATCAATAAACGCTATCTGCTTTTTATCTTATTGCTGGGAGTGATAACATTTTAAGTCAGAAAGTGGGGGAGTAAATGCATTAGTTTGCACCCCCGCCTTAGAAAATGGGGGAGCAGCTGCTCCACCTGCCCCACTGAGCAGGCACCTGCAGTATGCAGATGGATACAAATGGCCAGCGGGATTGCTGAAAAAATGAAGGACACCAGCCTTGAATAAATCCGTCACACAACTTTTTTTTTTATGTCAGGTTTAGTCCAGTTATTGTTGAGCTAACCTGAAACACTTTGCTCTTATTTTTACCTCCCACGCCAATACAAACCAAAAAAAAGTGCGGCGTTAACAGCCCGCTGTAAACACTAAGCAGAGTCGGGACGTGTGTGCTTTGTCACTTTCCGCTTGTACTGTTCTGTCAAAATCAGCCTCAGCAAACGCCTCGGCCTCTACTCGGTGCTGGTGAACAGCCAGTCAAACACACGGGAAAGATCCGCACACACAGCAGCACAGCGAGGCTGTTCCTCTGAGCAGGTATCAGTCAGAGTGGGAATCCTAACAGAACCCAGCAGGAACGTGGATGTTCTTCACTGATCTGGAGCCAGCGCGCGTTAGTCATACTTAAAGGAATGGCAGACACTCAGAGGAGATTCTGACGCCTGTCTAACAGTGGATCTGTGTGAAGAAAAAGTGTTGCTCGGAGTGTGTGTGGGAGTGTGTGGGCATAGATTTTATTTATTTTTTTCCTTTATGACCTCCTACACTGGTCAAGAAAAAGCAGACTTGTGCTGTGCATCTGTGTGCGCGCAAGATGGAGACAATAGAGTGAGGAGGAACAGAAAATGTACATCTGAATGTGTCTATTTTGGAATATGTGTGTGTGTGCTGGGGTGTGCTTGTGTAGGTGTGTGTGAAAGGAGGCAGATGTGCCGCTGAGCCCCTGATTGGCCTCTTACCCCAGAGACAGGAGTCAACAGATGGGTGGATTTTAGGAATCAGTGGCATCAGCAGAAAGAACAACCCCCTCACTGACTCTGCATGCATTATTAATACCATTTTTTTACATTATTTAGACATATACTGTATTTATATAAGTTATACACCACAATCCATATTAGGCTTACGTATGGATATCAATGTGTGCTGTGCTCGCTGCTTTCCTGAATGTGAGCTCCTGCTTCAGGTGCGCTTGTGTCCACTTTTGTGTGTGTTTGTGTGCCCCCTCGCAGTGCCCTTGAGAGTGGTGTGTGTCCTCCAGAGCAGATCAAGGCCCCCTTTGCCTGGGGCACACAGACAGATCCATCCCCTCCTGAGCTTTCCCGGGTCACACTGCACCGGGCAGCCACGTACAGCGCTACAGATCAGCAGTGAGGGAAAAAGGGAGGGCTGCATGTAACAGAGATATCCCCTCATGGTTATTTTAGAGAATGGGTTGCATTGGAGCATCGTTTATTATCGCCCGCGCTATAAGGCGGAAGGCGTTTAATCATGTGTGGTCTGTGTTTAGTTCTCGTGTCTGTCTGTTAGCAAAATATCTCAAGAACCACTAGACAAAGTTGAATGAAGCTTGCAATGAATAATCATCAGATGTACACCTATAACTGATTAACTTTTTAATCTAATCTGAATCAGCCAACTGAACTTAAAAAATCCAAAATTGGCTAAAACTCACTCAATTTTACACATACTGACCTAAAATCTGGTGTTGTAGTAGCTGAGACTGATTCCCAACACATACTCTGCATGCTAACAGATTGTCCATATCTTTTGTTTTAAACTGTGCCATCAACTATTAGGCGCCAACAATGTCTGTCTTTTAACAAAATATCTCAAGAACCACGGAACTGATTTTAATGATTTTTTCAGGAAATAATCATTGTATACATCTAAAAGTGATTAACCTAATTCAAGATGGCCACCACAGCCAACCCACTTTAGAAAACAAAATAATGGCTACAATTTAGTCAATTTTACAGATATTATGTTAATATTTGGTATAGCTGAAAATCATTGACAACCCATACTGCAAGTGAGGATCATTATGCAAGAACTTTGCTTAAAACTTAAGCATTAACTGTTGCAGTTGTTTGTTAGAAAAATATCTCATGAACCACTGTAGAGATTTTAATGAAACTTTCAAAAAGTAATCACTGGATGTACATCTACAAAAGATTAAGTTTTGTAATCAATCCAAGTCAAAATGGCCACTACAGCTAATCAAAATCAATTAATACAAAAATAGCAATATCTCAGTCGGTTTTACAGATATTGACGTAAACTTTGCTGTGGTAGTACCTGAGAGACATTCACAACACCTACTTGGACCGTGACATCTCACAATATTGAATGAGACTGCGTAGAAAGTGATTTTCAAGGTTTGACCAAAATGATTACAACTTTTTACTTAAGATGATCTTAGTCTAAACTTCCGGCATGAAAAATGGCAAGTGATATGCTTTCCTTTGAGGAATTGTAAGCCATTAGTTAATTTATTTTATTAACTGCAGCATATTTGATAATGTTACAAATGATGGTTTACATCACAGCATATATTTTGATTTATTTAAAAAAAAAAAAAGATTTAATTAGAGAAATAATGTGAAATGTGTCTGATTCAGACTAATTGCTGCCTTTACACTTTTTTTCTTTTTTTTTTACCACTACATCAGTGTCTGTGGATGCCAGACAAAACACTTTAACTACAGGGCCTGTCTGTCTTAATAATTGGTGGTATTAGCTTGTCAGCCAAACTAATAGATTACTTTATTAATAGGTGTATTTATAGCGCAAACAAAACAGGAAAGCACAAATAACGGTACACTGTGGTGTTGCATTTTTAATGGAATTGAGTGGGTCTGATAGTTTCAGCTCCTCTCCTGTATTTCCAGTTGCACTATCTGATAAAGAAATGTGTTTTACCACCAAACCTAATTGTCCAATTGGCTAGAATTCAGTAAACAAAACTGAAATGGTGAGTTATTGTTCTGTTTTTGGTTTTTTTTTTCTTCCCCCCTTTCAGCTGTGGGGAGATGTTCTGCTCGGGTGTTTCGTCTGAGCCGAACAGAGCCGTAGCGGTGCTGCCAAGCCTGAACCCCTTGTGTTTACCTGGCTTTTTGTAGCGTTAAGCGCACAGTGAGTTCACTACTCATAGGGGGGATTTTGTTGTACCTTGTTTGTGCATCGCACACGTGTATGCGTAGGCCCCCGGCAATCGCTGGGGGGATTGCGCCGAGCACCCAGAGCCATGCAGCGTGAAGAGGACCCCTCTGAGGCGTCCGCCCAGGAGCCCACTCATAAATTACACCAGGACACATGTGCCTGAGCAGCACTTTTCTTTTTGTGAGCGCGTATGTGTGTCGGTCCTCTTAAAAGTGTGTGCACACAGCTTTTCAATCTCATTGTGTGTGTTTTTTTTCTTCTTTTTCTTTTCTTTTCTTTCCTGTTTTTCAAAACCATAAATAAAGCTTCAAAAATTGCCCAACAATCTTCCGGAGACACATGTATGTGAACTCACTCAGAACCTTTTAGAGAAGCGTGCTTCAAGGGAACGGCTGGCGATATTTCTTTGAAGCACTACCCTACTGTTAGAACGAAGCCATGGGAATGAGATAAACACATAAACACAAAAAATAAAAAGTCATGTGCAGCTCTGACTTTATGCATTTTCACATTCTGTATAATAGTTTGAGAAAAAAGACAGTTGTTGTCGGAGAAGTATTTTCCCCCTAACTCCAGCGGAGTATGGCCTCCTCTTTCTATGTGAAGGAATGACTGAACGGATGGAGGGAGGAGGATAAACGAGAGTGCTTGTTCCTCATTCCCCTGGTGTCTTGTTTGCTTGCTCCGCATGGAGCACCCCAGCCAAAGGAGAGGTGGTTGCTAGGATACAGGTGAACGGCTGGCATATAGGAGAGAAGACAGGTCCATCACTGTGAATGGCATGAATGGCAAAACCGGGAAAACGCCAGATGTGGGGGGGGGGGGATTAAATGTGATTGAGGTCAAAGGTGAACATAAACAGGGACAGAAAGTAGAGGATAGATCACTTGGGAGTTAGAGGAGAAGAGAGTCGAGGCTGATATGTCACTGCTTTGTATGATATGGAGGGTGAGAAGATGTTCGAGTGTGGGGGCTGTGTTGTTTGCTCTGCTAAGAAAAAAAAAAAAAAGATGAGGAGGACGAGCAGGAGTGATGAGCCGGCCAGGTGTGGAGAGGAGGAACTGAGTCAAGGCAGAAGGAGGAGAGATGAAGGAGAGTGCGGCCTCTCGAGGCTTCTGTCACCTGGAATAACCGTGGGACTAATGTCTCCTAATTGATCACCACGAGCAGGGAACAGAGGGAGTGTGACAGCAAGATGAAAGGACAGAAGGAGGCTGCAGAGGACAAGAAGAAGGGGCTATGGCAAAGCAAGTTAGAGAGGATAAAAAAACAGGAGGAGTAATGTAAGCCTCGGAGGACCCAACGTGTAAACAAAAAAGAGGGGGAAAAAGAATGAAAACGAGACGCATGGTGGTTGGGAAAGGGAGGCAAGGCTGGCATGATAGATGAAAGATGGAGTATGTGTCAAGGCAGTTGTGTCCGGGTGGACTGTTTTCACACACACGCATAGACACACACAGGTGTGCCCTTGACTGCTATGAGTAAACTCCTGCTAGCGGGCGCTCGTGTCACCTTTGTAAGAGTGTTTCACACGAATGTGTGTGTGCTGGTGACTGGTAAATTCGTCGGGCACAGCGGCGTACCCCGCGTGGCTCTGTCAGCACTGATGAATGAGAGCGCACACACATTCACACGCGCTCACACACACACTGACACAATGTGTTTTTAGGCTTTTACTCTCAGCTCTCCTGTATGTTGGTTAAACAGAGCCGCACAGCCCTCTCCCTCACACGCCCGCTCACACACAGCCAACGCTGCCATCGAGTGTGACCTTCATGCCTCGAAGCCGACCACTTTCCATCCATCACCGCCGTCTTTGCCGCTCCAGACTGATCACAATCGCTTACTGCCCTCACTCCTCCCGGCTAGAAGAAGTGTCTCACTTCGGTGCACTCGCATCACCGCTCCCCTTACATAATAACACGCTAATGGCTTTATCGTTCACAGCTGTGCCGTTTGGCTATGTAAATACAACCCAATCAAATGCATACAGTGTCTGTAACCTAAACTTATTCACATAAATACCAGGTTAACAGGAGCTCTAGTCAAACGGGAAGTGATGAATAAAAATGCATTTGTCTGTTGTGTTTTTTATTATTTAGGCAAAAGACTGTTATAACTGTGGGCAGAGAAATGAAAATGAAAAATCAGTTACTTTTAAATCATCCAGGCTAAACGAAAATCAGAAGATTATGTTGGGTTTTTTTCAAACCTTATTAGAGCAGTAACACTATCGATGTGCTTGCTTGTTGTTGTTCTTTAAAGTTTTTATTTGGACGAATCCCCTTGGACATTTCAGTGTCAAAACTGCAGCTATCGCGTCATGGCTCCTCTCCAAAACCGGGCTCCTTGACCCCACTGTCCCCGCTCGCATTGCATGTGGCTTCCTGTCTGCCGATCCAAGGTGGAACAGCGAGAGGTCAGGATGTGCCGTTCATTGCCAGCGTCGGTGTTCGTGTAGTTGTGCGTTCGGTGTGCGCGCGCGTTTTGTGTTTGGAGGTGGAGGCACAGCCGGGGCATATGGCGGACGCAGGAACCTGGGCATGCGGTTCAGACGTGGAGCGGGTGTCTGCGCTGATAAAGGTTAGGATCTTTCTGCACACTGCCAGTCCAGGAAAAGGGCAGAGCATGGCCAAGACCAGGCGCAAGGTGCTATACCATCTGCACCAAGAGGGGATGAATGGGTCATCTGCTCTGGTCAGGTAATACAAAGCAAGGTGCACAGTTGTTTGAGTCCGAGCACTTGTCCTTTAGCTTTCCGTATCAGAAGAGAGAGTATTTCATGCTTTTATTTGTGAATAAATCCAAGTTTTTAAGCCTGAGCGATGTCATCTTTAAGCGGCATTCTTTTTTGCCTGCATTAGCGTGCCTGGGCTCATTTCATTCATTTATTTCCTCATTCATTTTTTTGCACCAGCGCAGGTCTTATCTGGATCCAATCATTAGTCCAATTAGAGCTGCGACGCTGGACCTGTCTTGTGTCCTAAAACAGGAGATGAATGAAGCCAAAGTGAACAAGAACACTTTCTTCTGGCCTTATTTTTTCTCCCCACCTGGTCTCTCTCCACCAGTTTCTCCATCTCTTGGCCTCCAAAATGTACTCTGTCTTTCATCCTCACTCATTCTCTCCCACTCTGTGATCTGTGATAAGATAGCATAGTTCCTCATATCCTGTTTCTAATACAGATCGATGAGCGGGAGAGGACCGAGGTAAGGCGGGGGACGAGGTGAGGCAGAGTGGGCTGACGCGGGGGAGGAGGGAGGGAGGGTCACGGTGCAGATATCTGAAGAGGAAATGAGGATTCAGAAAGGAGGACATCACTCAGATGCACATCTCTATTCATTTAGTCAATCACGCACACACTCATGAGTGCACACACACAAACACACACACACAAGCACGTGGCTACATCTCCGGAGGGCCCTGTCAATATTTCAGTGCCAGTAAGGAAGCCATTTCAGCTGTGTGATTCAGTGAGTTGTCTCTTTATGCAGGTAAAAGCTGCCAGCAACTCTCATAACCTTTTGTGTTGCAGTCAATTACAGTTCAGTTGCATCAGCTGGGTGAGGAGGTCCCATCGGGGGTTGCAGCTTTGTGCGCTTGTTGTTAATACCGTGCAATTTGCAGCATGCATACGCAGATGCGCACACACACTTCCAGGCAGACGGTTTGTCTCTCGGAGTGGATGTGACCCCCCCAAGGGCAGCAGCCAACTGCCGCCCCCGTCCCTTTGTCTGAGGCTCTTAACTGATCTCAGCAAGAAGTGTCTTCAGAGCTGAGCTGAGAGAAAGAGAAGACTGTCTTATTTATAGAGTACATGAGTGGATTTCATGAGATAAATTTGACGTAATATCCCAAAAGGCCCGAATGTTCAGAACCTGGGGCGGCGCACTGTTCTTTCCTCAGTTTTTTTCAATCTTAGACCCATGTGCTGCAAACATGAGGTGAAAGAGGGTGTAAGTGATACTAAAATACACACTCAGGACCCTATATGTGTGCATGTGTTTGTTTTGGGCAACAAACTGTCAACTAGTCAGCCAAGTGAGGTCCTCTGAGATATAGACAGAGCAAGGATAGGTTTAAATAAAAAAAACAGAGGAGGAGGAAGAGAAAAATCTTTCTAAACCAATTAGAAGCCAGGCCAGTAATGTAAGGGAGGGGGTGGGGATGGTCTTAGCTACAATTACCGCCCTAATTGAGGTCAGAGTTGTTAATTTACTGGTGAATTAGAACAGTTAATATGCATTTATCAGGATGGCCAGGGGAGAAGGCAAACGTGTTGCATATGCGTGCTCTCTGTGTAGTTTTAGTTGCAACGCGAGAGATCACATACAAATACATGTGAGAGGCCATCCGGCATCTTTAGTACAATTAGTGGCATCGCATCTGGTTCAATTGGAGCTGTCATGTAATCCGACGGTGATGGGGGCTGAGTCGAGGCGGATAAAAGTGAGAGACATAAGACAAGACAGGAGGGGGAAAACGGGCAGGGAGAGGATTTAAACAGAATGTGTCTTGTAGGAGGAATCAATGATATCCAGTCCATAAAGTCACCTTTCTTTGTGTTTGTATCTATTTTTTCTGCCTTTCATGCAGAAATCAATCCACACCCTTTAAATGGGAACTTCTTGCTCAAGCAAATGCACGTGTACCAAATTTCTGTCTCTTTTCTAAACAGTGAAAGACTATAAGGCCAGTGAAAGAATATTTGAATCCTTTAAATGTTTGCTATCTTTTCCTAGTTCCTCCATTTCATCCAAAAGGGGGGTGGGGGTGTATTCATCTTTCCCTCACATCATCTGCAGCTTGTTTTTCCGAGGAGATTTTATACATTCTTAAATATTCTCTCTGTTGCTGTTCCTCCAGTATTCTCTCTGTTCTTTGCTTCTCTTCTGTTGAAGTTTAACACAGTTTCTTCAGAAAGTCCTGACCGCTAACCCTTCTCTCCCACTTTTTTCTCTTTCTGAGCTTGGGCTAAAACATCGTCCATCTTTTTCTTTTTTCTGTTTTTTATTTTTTTATTATTATTTATTTTTTGTCACAAGATCACGTGTGCTGTTGCTTTTTTCACTTGCTGTCTTTTGCAGATGATACAAGCAAGCACTTTGCCTCTCTGAATTATGAATTGAGATTGCATAAAAAAAATCCTTTGAAGACGCTGTTCTATTTTTAATCCAACACGTTCGCTTGTGTTCTACCTGCTACTCTATGATCGTTGCATATATGTGTGTGCATGTGTGTTCTCCCGCGTGTGTTCCTGTCAAACTGAACACGCAAAGTGAGCCGGCAGATTTTTTAAGAAGTAAAAAAAGAAGAAGAAGAAGACGAACCGCACGTTCAAACAGACTACCTCCCTTGTCCTCTCACATGTCTGTCGGTCGATTTCAACTGAGACCGGCTTTATTGGCATGGCACCTAATAAAGCCTCGAAATGCAGCCCGAAAACAGTAATTACGGCAATTACGATCACAAAAGAAAATGCTTAAAATTATGGCAACACAAAGCTAAATACGTCAATTTCAGCAGTTTCATTTTAGGCTTAAATTACACCCTAACACAGTTAGAAGTGTTGTTAAAAAGTAGGGGGGAGAGAATGGTAACGAGCGTGATAACAAGTGTCTCTCTTTGTCTTTCTTGTGTCTTGTGCTGCAAAGAAACCTGTTGGCAAAGCTTTTGTGCTCTTGTCACAAAGGAGTAAGTGTGCCACCTATTGGTCAACTTTTCACAGGTTTCCCAAAGGAGAAAGGAAAAAAAAGAAGAAGCAAAGTAAGGGGGGGAAACTAATTTGGGAAAAGCACACTTGCATCGACACATAAACCCAACAAACAGACATCCACAATGAGCTAACCACAGCGCTGTCTGATGTGATCTTGGAGGGTGACCTAGATGGAAAGCGGCGTCACAATAGATTCACAATTGCTTACTGTCTCCAGCTGATTCAATAGGCAATCTTTCTATCGACGTCTCGCTGTGATACCATCTAGGCGTGCGTGTGTGTTTGTAGGTGTGTGTCTGCGTTATCTGCAAGGAGGGACAGGCAAAGATAAGAAGAAAAGGAGGAAGAAAGAGGGGGAATTAAAAGGAAAAGAGGGAGAGGATTGAAGGTCAGCGGGATTAAAGAGGAGAGGGCAAAGGTTGGGTATAAGAGAAAACACACAGAGGGAGCACTTTCCTTTTGCCTTTTGTTTTCTGTACCAGCCCCCTCCTCTCTTCCTCCATCTCTCCTCCACCCCATGAAAAATAAAAAAAAGAGCTGACAGTGGAGGCCGGGAAGCAGCCAAGGTGTCAGCGCTTTCCTTTGACCGGGTAAGTAAGGGGAGGGGGGAAAGAGATGAAACATAAAAAATACGAGGGAAGGAAAAAAAAAAAGGAAAAGACTGAGGGAGGAGAGTGAAACTAGCAACAGAAGGAGAAGGAATGAGCATGCCCTAAAACTTTTATGCTCATCCTGGTATGTGTGCAAACCCTTGGCAAGTGCAGATCGAATTTTGACAAGACGAAAATTGATTCCCAGGCTCCACACGCAGGTGTAGTAAGGTCTAGTGTGGTGAGGAATAAAACCAGATCCTGAGAAGAGAGCAATAACACATACATAATGCATTCTACGCAACCGTATGCTGTATCGTTCAAGCCAACAATACTGGATTCATGAATACACACAGTACTGGAGGGTGCATTGTGCCTTTTACGGTGAAGTGTTCAGCCAAGAGCGAACAATGTAGTTTTCGCCATAAAAAAAAAAACAAAAAAAAAAACATCTAAACAATCACTCACCACAAACAGAAACAAACCTGTCGCTGAAGAAAGTACCGAACTTGTGCGTAGGGTGACTGCTCAGTGTTTTCCCTCATTCTTGGCATTGTATAGTTTTGTTTTTTTTTGGTGTTGGGGGTGAGACGGGTGGGTAGGAGGGGACATTTGGCAGCAGGCTGAGGAGGGAAGAGGCACGGGGAGAGTAAAAGAGCTGACAAAGTGAAGAGTGAACACACTCGAGCAGCCTCGCGCCACCACCGGCGCACAATAACACAAACCGAGGACAAAAGACGAGGAAAATGGAGAGGGGAGTCGTCGAGTGTTCCCATCAGAGAGGAATCTGTCACTCGCTCTCTGTGAGACGGTGTAAAAGGCTTCCAAATAAAAATCAGAAGACGCTTTCACGCCCAAGGACGGTTGTGAAAGGTTGAGGCAGAGCAAAAACTTCTCTGGCTTCTAATTGCATGCTTCGTGAGTCTCGCCTCAGTTTGTTTTGTGCTCTAGAGACTACCTGCAACTTTGACTGATGTGCACTCTGTAAAGAGCTGGAGGATTTTGCTACATAAATGGTTGGTCTCCTGATGGGCTTTCAGGTGGCACTGTTTCCCCTTCACTTGTTAACAATCCGCTATTCAGATCAAATGTCCCTCAGCCATCTCTCACACCTCTCTCTCTCTCTCTCTCTCTCTCTCCCCCAATGTCCATTCTCTCCCCGTGTCTTTGTGTGCAGCAATCAACTTGCTGGGTCTGACGTGGCAGCTGAAGCCCTCTGACGGCCCCCTGTTAAACAACGGACTGGGAGCTGGTCTGCCTGTCAACAGTGACGTGGCCACACTGCCCTCTGGAGGCAGAGGTATGAACTGTGGAGCGGGCACCCCCACTTGCAGAGGCACACTCAGCACCTGGCAGCAAAGGGCATTAAAAGGAAAGAAATAAATCCTAACAGTTATGGTGTGTGTATAGCTTTAGCCTGCTTTAGCATAGTTCTATGGACCGCAGAGCTCAGTTTTGTTCAAATTGTTTGATAAATGCATAAATGAGCCTATGGGTGACATGTTCCTTTAATATGTTAAGTGGGATCACAGTAATATCATAGCATTCTATAACAGGCTAAAATATTGTTAGTGACAAAACAAAAATCCCTGGTGCCTTTAAATTCTTATATTTGCTGTATAAAACTACATATTTCCACCCAGTCGTGTTCACCGAGCTGAAATATTTATGCAGTTTGTGACGCGGCTCTGGATGTGCCGTTTAAACACTACAGGTTGTGTCGAGCTAGGTTTATTTTTTCAGTCACCGGCGAGGTAAAACTACCCTCACTCAGCCACTCTCTTTAAAGGCCCCCATGCGGCTTTCCTATCTGTTCTCCTTTCTCTTGCTCGATCTGGCTCTGCAGCACACCCAGCATGCACTATGGATGTGTTTGGGCTGCTGCTCTGTGTCTGTATTCTGCATTAATGAGAGGACTGTTGTGTTGTGTTCCCCAGCCGTCGAGGCCAGATGCTGCTGTTGTTCTTCTCACTGTTGCTTTTGTTTCTTCACTGCTCTGCGCACACCGCTCACACACACACTCTCTCGCGCTCAGTCTTTTTCCGTCTGGGCGCTGACACTTCTCTGTTAGATGGCTGACCTGATTGCAGGATGCTGTGTGTCTCTGAATTCTCGGCTCTGCGGTTCTATCAGCCCTCTATCATTTCAGCCCACACAACAGAGTTAACAGCCCTGTGGACTTTTGAAGCAAAAAGTGTCATTCTCCAGCGCTCCAACAGACGCACGCGTGCATGGGCAAAAGTTTGAGCACCCTGATCAAAATATTTGTTTTTGTGGGTAGCTGAATGTGTAAAATGGGGCTTGATTTCCAATAGGCACAAAGTTAAAAATAGCAAATTTACAATCAGAGTTGCTTTGTTAAACTGCTACTATTGAGCGTTTCAAAATACCAGAAAGGAACGTGAGCCCTTTGTTTACTAGTAAATGCTTTTTCTTGCCAGCCAAAACTCTTTCACTTTTTCTTTTGCTGATTTTCTGCCAATCGTCCTTCAAAGGGCTTGTTCTTTAAGGTACTTGGGGTTTCTGGTATGTGTTGCTTTTCTGACATCTATCTGTAGATTCATGATGACACTGAGAGCATGTGACTGAAAGCCATGATGAAACATTTAGCCTGCCCTTCTTGATAGTGTCTATTCTGGATTTTGACTTGTGTTACTATCAATATATTGCTGTTGAGGCAATATTACAGTACACATTTCTTTGTAGCTGGTGTAATGAGGTTTTATTAAATTGCATTAAATTGCTTTCCCTCTTCACTGCAGGTCCGTGGGTAGGCCGGAACAGTAGCATAGACAGCGGCAACATTGAGGTGGGGAGGCGGGTGACCCAGGACGTCCCTCCTGGAGTGTTTTGGAGATCCCTGCTATACCTAAGCCAGCCTCAGTTCCTCAAGTTCAACATCTCCCTCGGCAAGGACGCCCTGTTCGGGGTTTACATTCGCAAGGGCCTGCCTCCCTCACACGCACAGGTAACATCTGCACCTGCACGTCCAGACTGAACACCTTCAGGGTAATAAGGGGGCTCACAGACGTTTTGTTTTATTCATTATGAAGGCCCCCTAATGAGTGAGGAATATTTATATTTCTCAGTTAGGGTAGAATACAGAAGAAAAAACTTTCTTCTTTCATTGGACATCTAAAATTCATTTGTGAATAATTACAATGGTTTTTGGAAAAACACATTCAGACGATGATTTTCACTTAATGAGATTTCACTGCAATGTAGCTTCTACAGCGCTTTTAATTAGAAACTTAACAAGTTAAAAAGAAATTTTATTTGTAGCAAGGGATAGATTTCATCGTGATAACTGTTTCTTTGCTTGACCTAACTTGAGCTTTTTACTATACTGTGCTAATGCACAATAATAATAATAATAATAATAATAAAACTGTTTCTGTGATCTGTTCAAAAAACAAGAAAGAATGGCAGTTCACCTTAGCTCTGTGGCAAATTCAATCGCTAAAGTGATCATAATGTTCTCTGTTTTTTTTTCTCTCTATTTAGAAGGTGTGCAAATTTGCAAACCCCAATGAGACTTATTTTCTTCCAGAAGTGCCTAAAACATTTTATTGTGTAGACTAGGCTTCTCTTACTCACCTACATTAGCAGAATTCAACACATTTGCAGAAATTCTGCCAAATGGCAGGTTTTGGCAAAGCATAAACAAAGAATAGACAGTTACTGGACACCACTTTTACTGAATTAGTTAAACAGTCAGAGCAGATTTAGGTCTTGGAAGAGAGACCTCAAAGAGACAGGAATAAAAATATACATAAAACACAGATATATAAAAGTTAGGCTGTTCCAATCTTCAGTTTCACATTAAAGCATAAAAAATTATCTTATTGGTCCTCCCAATAAAATGTTGAACTACACTTGTTTAGGAATAGTAAAACTAAAAAAATATCTACACAGTTTAATGGTTTTCTTGCGAGATGTAGCAGTTTATGTTGTTTTAATTTAAGATATTTGGGCTTGGTCAACATATTTTTTTAGGACTGATTCAGTTTTTCAAATGCTAAAACTGAGTTTGATTCATTTTAATTGTGTGTGGCAAACTCTTTGATAAATTCAATTTTTTATATGTGTTATTTAATTTATTTGAATTTACACTACAAGAGTAAGATATATCAGTAAAAAATAATCTTGTATGAACAAAGTAGATTGATTAATTCAACAATTAATTTAGGATTTAGCCATGTGGCTGCATTTGACATTTTCTTTGTCGACCTAACTTATATATAGTATGTCCTTTTAAAACAACCTAAAATCTTACTTCTGAAAAAAATCAGTATGTAAGAAAAGAAAACTTTTTTTTACAAAAGTACAAGGTGCTTTTAAAGTGTTAGATTTACATACAATAAACAAAAATAAATCATTCAGCAAAGCTAAAGTCAGCTGGTTCATGTTATGCAAACATACTTTTTTTTTAAAGTGATAGTTATGATCTTTGAAATGAGGTTTTGTGGAAAGGTTATGAACAATTCTTATCTTACCTGTTGTAGATATCTCTTTGAACAACCTCAGTTTGAAAAGTTTAATTCAGACCAGATTAATGAGCTAACAACAGGAGTAAAACTAAAGTGGATTTCTGCTGTTTTTAAACAACTCAGTAAAAAGAAAAAATCATATTAATTTGTTAACACTACTCTGCAAACAATATTAGTTGTTTTAGCAAACAGCTAATTCGAACAAGTAGATTGCTGCTGTCTTAAACAATTCCAATCTCAGAAATGTCATAGCAGTTCATACAAACAACACTTATGACCATTAACACCATATTAGTTTTGCATTACATGGTCATTTACATAGAAGTGTATGGTTATTTAAAAACACAAATACATGTAGCAGCAGCAGTTGCTGTAACACTTTCTGTGCTCATCAATCTGGTCTGAATTAAATTCTGTTTCTCCAAACTGAGGTAGTTCAACAAGCTATCTACAACAGGTAAGATATTAATTGTTCATAACCTTTAAATTAAATTAAATGAAAACATTTACAAGTTTTAAAGACTACCTTAAAACCAAATCATTGATTTCACTTTAGCATTTTCACCTGAACTAAACTTTGTCTACAACTTCCTCCCCAGTATGATTATATGGAGCGCCTCGATGGGAAGGAGAAGTGGAGCGTGGTGGAGTCTCCAAGGGAAAGGAGGAGCATCCAGACCGTGGTCCTCAATGAGGCAGTGTTTGTCCAGTACCTGGACGCTGGTGCCTGGCACTTGGCCTTCTACAACGACGGTCGGGAGAGAGAGACAGTTTCCTTCAGCACGAACGTCATGGGTGAGAGATGGAGTCAGCATTTTGCTGTCGTAGGAGGAGGGACTGCAGTTGACAGCACTTTTGGAGCTCAAATGTGACTCAGAACCTGAATTTAGTGCCTAGTTAGAAAAAGACAAGCATGAAAGTTGTTGTGTTTTTTTTACCAGTGACATTCGTGGTAATATTTCAGGCAAACTCTCCAGCATCTTGGCAATTTCACACATTTATAGTGTATAAAAACACAACAGCTTTACAACTACAGGAGCATTGTTACATACGCATTTAGTGAACTGAAATCGTTGTGTTTTCCAAAACATAGCTGGACACCCTCGTATATCCAACATATGCATTAAAAAACCAAACACAGCTTTTAAAATCAAATATTTTAGAGTCCTTTGTGGCTATGGGAGCATGAAAAGAAGGAATTATCCTCTGATCAGTCACGAGAAGACATCAAAATGAAACTGTGCCACAACCCTGTAAAAAGGAGCCTAAAACTGAGTCCCTGATCATTTCATATGTGCTGGAGCTATGAGTGCAAGAACAAAGGTCAAGCAGAGTGAAAGAATCCTTCATTGTCAATATAAGGAGGTAGAGCTCCTTTTCTACAAGAGGAGAGGGGAGATGGACAGAATTAGAGCTCGTAGTGAGAGGAGGAGTAGGAGGAAAGGCATAATGGCAGGGGTAAAACCAGAATGCAGTGAAGTGGAATGAAGGAGGGGTGGAGGAGGAGTTTGTGAGAGGAGTGAAAGAGAGAGGGTGGCATTAGGGTAAGAGGAAGACAAGGGGTTCAGATTTGGGGATGAAAAGCTGCGGACAGAGAGGAAGGGAAGTGTTACAAAAGGAGGCAGCATGAAAAGGCTGAGAAGTGTCAGAAGAGTGGAAATTGGAAAAAGCATTTGGAGAGGAGGGCGAGATGGGTAAAAGTCCAAAATGCATCCCTGTGATTAGCATCGACTCTGGGGCTTCCCACCAAACGGTTCTCTTCTAGTAAGTGGGTTAAGAGGCACTAAAAGGCAGCTGAAGTCCTGTAATGCAAACACACACACACACACACAGAGTCCAGCTAAATCTGCCCTGTTGTGCCAAACAACCATACCTGGATAAAGTATTAATGACCCTAGTCCAGGCAGAAGTGAGGCGTAAACAAGCAAGACATGAAAAGTCCAGAATGTGGAAAAAGTCAGCAGAGGGGCTCAAGAGGAATCGTTTTAAAGCAAAAGTTCTGATTTTTTGAACAGGGGTTGTGTGGAAAGATTATGAACAATTAATATCTTACCTGTTGAAGATAGCGCTGTGAACAACCTCAGTTTGGAGAAAGTGATGTTAGTTCTGACCCGACTGACAAGCTAACAGCTACACCAAACGAAGCAGAGACCAAAGTGGACTGGTATTATCTTAAAACAACTCCAAATGCTATTTTAATATCCTATACACTGCTGTCACTTTAGTAATACATGGTTACTTACATAAAATGTTACAGATATTTATTAGGACAAATAGGAGCAGTACTTAGCTGTAGTATTTTTAGTGCAGGCTGGGACTCCTTTGGCGAGGATATCATAATATTTCTATTGTAATATCCTTGTAAAGCGTAGAGAAAGCACAAGTGTTTTAATGAGGGCTGCATTCCATTTTAAGAAAGTTGCACAGCTGCAGAGGTGGAATGCAGCCCTTGTTAATACACCTGTGCTTTCCCAACTCCTTCAAGTCTATCTGCCATGAAATAGGCATATTGTTCAAAACCTTTCCACAAAACCTCACCTTAAAAGATCTTAACACTTTAAGTTGAATTTCCACCCCAAGAACGTTTTGAAGGGACAAGGAGCCATTGAAAGAGCTTAGTTCAGTCCATGAATCAAAGCAGCAGTGATGTGTCACCACTTTTTGTGAGGAAAACCAATACTTTTTATCCATGTCTGTCATTTTTTTAGGCAATCTCATGAATAATGTGAACAATGTGTCTGGATTCCGCACAGCAACAAAAAACTAGCCTAAAATAACCTTTCAGTGTCCTAAAAACATGGCTGTATTTTAGGGACAGAGCTTGCAGGACAATGATTACTTTCTTGAAAGAAAAAAAAGCGTATTCTCACCGTAGAGTAGACTAAAGAAATACACCGAAAAGAAATGCGTGGAGACCCAGAGGAGCGTGTTTGCTTTTGATGTCAGTGCAGCCGAGAGGCTCAGAGCGCCTTCAATTTGTTGTATCTTAAAGAATGAACGGTGCCGATGATTTCATGGACCGCTTTGATGCTCCGCGTCAAACTCTCTGAACCCTCCCCTCTTCCTCCCTGTCTCACTTCATCTTCTTCACAGATTCAGTGCAAGAGTGCCCGCGCAATTGCCATGGCAACGGAGAGTGCAATTCTGGTGTGTGCCACTGCTTCCCGGGATTCCACGGCATGGACTGCTCCAAAGGTACTCACTGTTTGCAAATTTGGTCAGAAAAGATGTTTCAGCTGCCTAATTGGGCGAGAAAAATGTGTTGTTGTTTTTTTTTATGTGTGTGTGTTTTTTATTTTGTTGTTTTTTTGGGTTATGGGCTGTATGCAAAAGGTAGAGAGGATTAACAGCAGCAACACAGCTTTAGTTGAAGACAAGACAAGATGACTTATGATGAATGGCAGCTCCTTGAGCTAACGACTCCCTGACTCTGTGCTCACCTGGGATAGACAGCTTTGATGAATAGTTTAGTTTCCTCTACCTTTAATTAGTCTTTATGTCATTGGCACTCTCCACTCCCTTAACCACTCTATTCTCCTTGCTGTGTGATCGGGTGGAGATACATGAAGTTATCTCATTGCTCTGCAAACAAACAAAAAACCTACTAACACTTTTGTTTTCCTATCTTTTACTGTTCTTTATTTCCCTTTCTTGTCCAGCTGCTTGCCCAGTGTTGTGCAGCGGCAACGGCCAGTACGACAAGGGCTCCTGCGTGTGTTACAGTGGCTGGAAAGGACCGGAGTGCGACATACCGGCCACGCAATGCATAGACCCACTCTGCAGCGGCCACGGCACCTGCACCGATGGAAACTGCGTGTGCTCCATTGGCTACAAAGGACAAAACTGCGCAGAGGGTGAGAGTCGCTGCTTTCATGGTCTGACTGTAATCAAGGTCAGAGTGATACTTTTGGTATTCTCACACTGTTTCATAATATGCCACGTATGTTGGTGTATTTTAAAAATCTCTATACGTTGGTCAAAGCACAAAGACATGAAGTCTGACTTGTGACGTGTGAAATGATGTTCATGTAATGTTCATGATGCGTTCTCCTTATGTATACTGCATATGTACTGGGGGTGAAGGGTAGGAAGGTTGCGGTGTAGTCTATGTTAGCATGGCGCATGCTGCATTGATGAGACATAACAGTCTTTTTGTTTTTGTTGGTGTGGTGTTTTGTTCTTATGTTGCTGCAGCATATTTGTCGCATTCACCAGCAACCTCTTGTCAAAATTCTACCATAAGCCTGTAGTAATGCGTGAATTATGATCATCATCAAGCCATGGTCTCAGCAACCATTTAGCGCTCTTTGTTGCATATTTCAGCTTGGCAATTTGTCGTATGTTCTTCTCGTCTTCAAGTAAAGTCCTAACTCACAACAGCAACTTGCACATCAATTTCTTCCATGTCTATGTTTGTGGAATGAATGATGAGTAGAAATCTTTGGGTCTTACACAGGTGCACATCATGTAAGTGGACCCAGTATGCAACCTGTACCAAACAATGACATGTAGACATTGTTGGTACTCTTAAAACACCACATATGCTCCAACAACACAAAAGATCCCTTCATTGATACATTGCTCTAACGACACAGACGAGAAAGACAAGCGATGCCAATGCCTATTACACACAAAAGTACCAGACAGAGTGTTTGCACAGCATGAGAATGTTATTGTTGGGTCACTGCTATGCAGCGTTCGTTATTAAGATGTAAATGTGAAGTATATGTGCTGTTTCAGTCGCTACGTTCATGTGACAAATTTTTTTATTGCCAATAAATCTGTGACAACCTAGTATTTCTGGAGATTATGCTACTCTTGTATCAGATGTGTCAAAAGGTGATTTTGGTGATATTTTCTTACAGCCAGGTATCTCAGTACACTGTAAAAACAAAATGCAAATATGCAAACATGAGACAGAGGTTTTTAAAAATTATGCATGTTTTAAACTCAACTTCTCACAAACTTATGCTCTCCAACTTAAGATAGACTGCTCATCATGGCATAATCTTATCCTGAGTGAGTGTCCGATCCTTCCATATATACAGATGAAGTATGATACTGCAGCTGAACACATCAGAGATTTTATTAAGAGCTGAATTTGCTTCTATTGATCTTGTTAAGAAGGATCTGCTGGGTGCATTCTCCGTCATCAGAAAGGAAGAGCGGAAAAAAGAGTAGGGAGGGTTAGAGAGTCAGAAGGGCGGCATAGCCAAGGGTGAAGATAAAGAGGAGAAGACAAAAGGAAAGAAAGAAATCAAATGAAGGAGTCAAAACGCAAGGCCTTAGAACAAGTTCAGCATTTTCTCCTCTCCACCTCATTTTTTTCCCTCACCGTCTCCTCATCCATTTTCCCCTTCTTCTTCTCTGGTCTCAAATCTGATATTCATCACAGCAGAGTCCCTCAAACAATTTACCTGAAGTGCCAGCGACACAAAAATCGATAACTGTGATCCGCCGTTTCTGCCGGGCAAACAGAAACGGAGGGCTGGGGTGTTACATGTGTGCTTTTATTAATTTGTGTGCAAAAAAAAAAAAAGGGGGGGGGGGTCAGTCATTTATGCAAACCTTATTCTCTGTCTTT
>JAOXNZ010000221.1:9031482-9045109 GCA_028566095.1 Kryptolebias brasiliensis | reverse complement strand
TCTCTCTTTCCTCCTCGCAGCATTTTCTTCCAGAAACATTTGAGCTTCTGATAACGCTTTGCAGACCTTGTGTTTCAGAGGCAGCTATTAGTTTCACGGACTTGTGACTTGAATGCGCACTCTCTGATGTCTCTGTCTGGCCTTGTTTTGTCTCACTGGGTGCTGTTTTCTTCCAGCTGTTAGATGCTCTCGGCCAGAGCGGCTCCAGACACTTCCAAAGCTCTGGCCATTGCTCGTAAGCTGTATGTGTGTGTAACACCTGTTTCGCTCTGCTAATCATTAACCCACAGCTGTTTACCGTAATAAAGCTTCTTCTGTTCTGAAGCCATGTGTTCTAACATCAAATATTGATATTTCAGACCAAACTAATGTCTATCCCTTTTCTTGCTTGTTTTTTTTAGTTTGATTAAATATAATATTGAAATATTTATTGCAGGTGATATGTTAATTTATTCCTAAAGCAGTGCAGTATAAACATTACAGGAAGAAGAGGAAACACTGATACAGTTTAAGTCCAAGTAACTATTCATCCACCAGAACACTCCCCATCTGTACCTCATTCGCATCCTGTTTTCACAAACCTCTCCAGGTTTGACCTGATAGCTAATGGTGGCGCATCACTGACTCTGCGGTTCGAGCGAGCCCCCTTCCTGAGCCAGGAGCGCACCGTGTGGCTGCCCTGGAGCCAGTTTTATGCTATGGACACTCTGGTGCTTAAGACAGAAGAAAACACGATCCCAGGCTGTGACCTGAGTGGCTTCGTCAGGCCTGACCCTCTTGTGATTGCATCCCCTCTCTCCTCCTTCTTCAGCTCCAAGCCAGGGGAGAAACCCATCATACCGGAGACACAGGTGCAGTACCGCTGACCTCTGGCAGCCGGCTAATCCTCCTCCTTCCGGTACCTTTGCTCTCTTGCCTCTCTCTCTCCTGTACGCCTGTCTTTTGTAGCCCCTCCCCAACCCCTGCCCTCCGCTTCCATAGCTCCCTCTCATTCCTTTCCTCTTTCCAATTTCTTTATTTTATCCCTTGTTATTTTCTTTTTCCTTGTCCTTCAGCCATCACTGGAAGCGCGACCCCCATTACTCCCACTCTCTCTAATCCCCCTAATCCTTCTCTTCCTCTCTCTTTGTCTTTCAGGTGCTGCATGAGCAGATCGAGGTGCCTGGCACGAGTCTAAAGCTGTGCTACCTAAGCTCGCGGACCCAGGGTTACCGCTCCCTTCTCAAGGTGACCATGAGTCCAGCCATGGTGCCCATGGGCCTGCTGAAAGTCCACCTGATGGTGGCGGTGGAGGGCCACCTCTTCCAGAAGTGGTTCCACGCCTCCCCAAACTTGGCCTACACCTACATCTGGGATAAGACAGACGCTTACGGGCAGAGGGTATACGGCCTCTCAGAAGCTGTTGGTGAGTGGGAGACAGTTTTTTTTTCCCCGGCACTTGCTGAATGCATTAAACAATTTAACATGAAGGGGGCACCGGCTATGACAGAGGGAGGGAAGCTAATTAGGAAGCCTGAAGGAGAGATAATACACCAGAAAGATGGCTTGGAGTACGGCAGCATGGCCGCAGTAAGGTTCTTTTTTCTTTTTTTTTTTTATAAATCTTCTTTTACATGGAAGCTGCATTTAGTTCAGTCAGCCAGCCGTAACTGTGGTGAAGGGTTATTAGCCATCAGGGTGAGTTAGCAGTTAACTACTGGAGCAGCAAGCAGGAGTCCAAGGGAGCCTCAGTGCTATTACATTCTGCTGTCACAGTCACTCACAGATGCTGTCAGCCAACACTGCTGTCAAACCTCAGACTCAGCGGTCATCTGGGGCTTCTGTGAGGACTGAAATCACAAGGGGCATACTGTTTGGGAAATTGCATTCACTCAAAGATCCTAAGAATTACCCAGAGTAACTGCCATTTTTTTAACATTTCCCACAGAATATAGTTTTGTTTTTCATTTGTTTTTTTTGTTGATTTGGGGGGGGGGGTTGTCTCTGTACAAATACAAGTATATTACATTACAGTTGTTAGTGGTGAACCTGGAAAATGTGCCGGAAGTTTCACTCTTGCTGTGACACAAGAGAGAGTTGATGTGTTACCGCACATTTCCATTTAACAAGCAGGAACACAAGAACCTAGAAATATACACAACATGCACATCCTCTATAAGCAGTCTGAATGTATTTACCTGATCACGAGCTCGTTTTTTATACATGAACAGCTTGTATTCAAATAAGCAGAGACTCTGCCAGCACATGTGCCTGATTTGGATGTAATGTTTCCATCAGCCGACTTTTTCACCACCGCAGCCAGCCCGGCCTCCAGGTTTTTTAAAGCCTACAGGGGCAATCTTTCCAATTAACAAGGTTTTTGATCGATTTAGCAGCATGACAGAGTGTTAGTTAGGTGTGAGTGCAGGTTGGGGTACAGGTGCTAACTAGCTTTTTTGTGTATCACACGTTTTATTGCTGAAATGAACTTGGAGTTTGATCTAATGAAATTTGCCATAACCTTTCTTGTTTCCTTCATAGTTTTTTTTTTCTTAATTTCTTAATAATATGTAGTGCTAATTGTTGTCTTTTTCTGTTGCCTGTCTTTTTCCACATGTAGTGTCGGTGGGTTATGAATATGAGTCGTGTGCAAGTCTGATCCTCTGGGAGAAGAGGACGACCATTCTGCAGGGCTACGAACTGGATCCCTCCAATTTGGGTGGCTGGTCGCTCGACAAGCACCACATACTCAACACGCGCAGTGGTACGTTTAATGTACACACCTTGATATCTTAATTTTATTTTAATTTTTTAAAACCATAAATGAGCACAGACTTTGCAGACAGTTTTTCTCAGTTTCTCTTTCCAGTTTATATTTAGCCAGTTCCCTGTGTGTTGCAAGTTTTTAGCACAGTGTATCTCACTGAATGTGCTATTGTCAAGGGGGGGGCGCAGGGAGGGCGTTTAGACCACACAGCGCTTCCTGTGGTTCACATTAGGTTGTCAGGCACTTGCTTCACCTGTCAGCGAGGATTTTTACAGGAAGAGTTGTCTCGCCTAGTTTAACTCCTTTGTTAACTGAGACTGTACATCAGCCAATTAGCTTTAACTCGTGGAACTGAGGCAGAGGGTTTCCATAAAGTAATCCAGGATCTGTGTGTCAGTCAGTGTGTGTGGGAGTCTAAAAATTCTTCAAAAGCTCCCCTAGAATGAGAGCTTGTGTTTGGTCTTTCAGGCATCCTTCACAAAGGCAGCGGTGAGAACATTTTTGTGACGGAGCAGCCTCCGGTGATCACTAGTATCATGGGAAATGGGCGCAGGCGCAGCATCTCATGCCCGAGCTGCAACGGGCTTGCAGATGGAAACAAGCTGCTGGCTCCTGTTGCCTTGGCGATGGGCATCGATGGAAGCCTGTATGTCGGAGACTTGAACTTTGTACGCCGGGTCTACCCCTCTTTGAACACAACTGGCATCCTGGAGTTGAGGTAAAACATCTTACTGAATGCGGAGAAGAAAAGTACAAGACATAGAAAACTTCTGAAGTAATTTAGAAGGGCTCCCAGTCTGGTTACTGCCTGAAATTCCAACATACATCAGCTATTTTAAAAAATAAATTTCAATAGTAATTTGGGACTTTTGTAATAATCTAAGTTTACAAAATGTATACACAAGAAAAGTAAATGTTAAACCTGGTCCCATTGGCTCATTATGGTCACCGTGATCGAAACATAGCTGTGTCTGCCACTTCCTGACAGCACCTTTAATGAGACATACAGAAACACAGACTCAAAAGTAAGCGTCAAACAAACAGTCCGTGTACAAAACCTATGTCTATTTGAAAACTTTCCTGATCTTTAGGGGCAAAAGGATCTGGTCGTCACACATGTAATTTTTTTATGTGTCAGCAATGTTTTATGTAGAAGACATGACAGGTGAAAAAGACTTCCAGTTTGGTAGGGTAGATTTTCTGAGCTACATGAAAGTCAATCAGACTTTAAGTGTGCACAGTTTACACTCTGGGGTAATTTGAGAGAAAACTGTGAGTCCTATAGCAGTGAGAGACATACTGCATGAAAGAAGACAAAAATACTTATGTTTTGATATATAAACTGTATGAAAAGCGAAGAGATTGTGGGAGTAAAATGACTGTGCTTACCAAAAAAAAATAAAAAATCGGAACATTTATACAGTTAAAAATGTAATTTTGTAAAACTGTGTGTACAAATTATGTAAAACAGTAAAACTGTAATTGTGTAAAAACAGTCAAATATATCACAATGCCCATTCAGTTATGTAAAGTTCACCTTTCCATGATCTCTTTAACCTTTGAATGATGTTTCTACTGTTAAGTCTGAGCTATAGAGCCCCAAAGAGGGCTGGGTTTTCTCACTCGTTTTGCCAAAATCCCATTGCTGTCTATGTGAACATTTTTAGCAAACTTTTGCTAAGTTTTTCTACGCCATACAATGTACTGTTACCAAAAGTCATAACACACTGTTCCCAATCAAGTTGCACATTTCAATGTGTTTTTTGTACGTGCTTTTCCAAAGCTGTTGCAGAAGTAGCGCACTGAAAACCATGACGGAAACAGAAGATTAATGTGTGAATATAATAAGGATGCTCCAGTGCTCAGTGCTTAGGCATTGGTGCCCTAATAATGAATTAGACAACAGTTTGGCCTGCAGAGGTTCATTGACTGGTGTGGATACTGACAGAATTAGAGATGAGGAAGTGAGCAGGGTAGAAAGTGGGCTAAAGACACGATTTATATCAGTGCAAAGAAATGAGATGAGACAGCAGGGATGGCGGGACTTAAAACTCCACTTGAAATAATTTCTCTAGAGTGTTTTTACACGTTTACATTCTGTTGTTCACACCACAGACAGCTTTGTTTTGCTCTCTGTAGGTATCTCTCTGCAGACTGTGCGGATTAACATTTGTTTTGTTGTGCTTTTATCTACTTTTCCTCTCTTCAAGGAACAAAGATTTCAGGCACAGGTGAGTTCCTTATGTGAATAAATTAAAAGCTAGTATTTGTACCAACAAATTTAAAAGTACTGAAATTTGCCTTATGAAAAGATCAAATTATATGTTACCCAGTGGCATTAAAAACATACTTTATTTTTTGTCACTTCAGTAATAATCCAACCCATAAGTACTTCCTGGCAGTGGATCCAGTATCTGGAGCTCTATTCATCTCAGACACCAACTCCCGACGAATTTACCGAGTTCGCTCGTTGTCGGGCGGCCGGCTGTTGTCGGACAACGCTGAGGTGGTGGCGGGGACAGGGGAGCAGTGCTTACCGTTTGATGAGCGCTGTGGTGATGGAGGAAAAGCCACCGAAGCTACACTTATGAGCCCCAAAGGTGAACCTCTAACCAAAATTACACTTTACAGTTATCTTTTATTATGCCTTAATTCATTTTTCTTGTAAATAAATGAGGAATAAAAATAACAACCAGTTTTTAAGAAAGTGTTTTCACAAGCAATTATAGTTTGCATTTGACTTCAGAGGACATGTAAATTTACAGTGCTTTAAATTTCCATTAACTTCCTTAATATCTTGTGACTCAAAAAAAGCAGGACAGAGACAGTTTATAAACCAGGTTAATATTAAACTTATAATGGAATTATTTTTATGGATCACTGGATCTCAGAACACCATGACACCAAACTGTCAAGGATGTCACGCTGTAACATTTCTTGCCGGTGACATGAGTGTGTGTAATGTAGGACTGCATATGTCAGTACTTTACTGTATGTGTGTGTATGAGTGTGTGTGTTTCTGAGACAAAAAAAAAACAATGATTCCCTCTTTTCCATCGCAAACAAAGTCAGTCAGCAAACCTCAACTTTGTACCCTTTTCTTTTCCTTGTATCCATTTCTCTCATTTAGTCTGTGCCCTTTGCTTTTTTGCTCAGCCTGTTGTTTTGTATCTCACTGTATGTAGTAGTTATTTTTGAGCACTCACACCTCTCCGACTGTCTGCTCCCTGTTAGACCAACAAGGCCGACCCCCTCCCCTCCCGGTAAATAATAGAGAAAGGTAGAAACAAATGCTAGAGGACACTCAGGTCGCAAAAAGATGCACTGAAGGGAAGGAAGAAGTGTATGAAAAACCACTTTCCTTTTTAGATAATCTGCTTGCACACTGCAATTGCCCTCAGCTCCACATCCCGATGACTCATCCCCCCAAAAAACTAACACTTCTCAACAGTTCAACGCCCGTTCCATCACTGAGTTCCCCCCTCATTCAATGAAGCGCTGAGCCATTCAGCTGCCAGGGCTGCCATCCGTTTTCAGCGACGGAAAAGAGTGAAGTTTAATTGACTTAAAGTGTCCGTGGGCTGCCTGCGGTGTCTGAGTTATGAGTCGTCGCTCACGCTGTTCATCTCTGCGCTGACAGGTATAGCAGTGGATAAAAATGGCCTGATGTATTTTGTGGATGCCACCATGATCCGCAAGGTGGACCAGAATGGCATCATCTCTACTTTGCTGGGCGCCAACGATCTGACTGCCGTCCGACCGCTGAGCTGTGACACCAGCATGGACGTCAGCCAGGTAAGGAGAGAGGGAGGAAGAGGCAAAAGGTGACGGCGGGATAGATGATGATGTAGGCGCCTCAGAGTGCTGAGCTTTTGTGATGACTGTTGGGAAATGAGCCAAGCAGAAGGGGTCAGGGTGAGGTTTATATAGAGGCTCTTCATTAAAAAATGAAGAGGCTTATTCCAACATCCCACCAGCATCTTTATTACCGCGTGTATCCTTGCTGTTTCTGTCTAACAGGTGCGTCTTGAGTGGCCCACGGACTTAGCAGTGAACCCCATGGACAACTCTCTCTATGTCCTGGAAAACAATGTCATTTTACGCATCACAGAGAACCACCAGGTCTGTAACACATGGCCGGATCACTACTGCAAACCCCCTAAGGGTGGACACCCACTGTAGGGTTTTGACAAGATTTTGTTCTAATTAGTCTTTTCCCAGCCAATTTAGAGGCAAAAAAGTTCAATTTCTGCAAGTTTTGCACTGGTGACAAACTCACCCATTAATTAGCTCCAAGAAAATTCAACTTTCTACTATCTATTCTATTCTATAATACTCATTATTGAAGGTTTTTAGCTGCTATTTTCAATAGAAAACCCTTAACTTTTTTACATATCTGTTGCCACATTAGCCTTGTCTTATCACTGATGTTGTATCTTGTGCTGTTTCCTAAAGGTGAGCATTATAGCAGGTCGGCCCATGCATTGTCAAGTTCCAGGCATTGACTACAGCCTCAGTAAGCTGGCTATACATGCAGCCCTGGAGAGTGCCACTGCCATCGCCCTGTCTCACACCGGCACCCTCTACATCGCCGAAACAGACGAGAAAAAGATTAATCGAGTCAGACAGGTTCGTGCTGAAGGAATATGTTTGTTTTAGAATGAATTTGATTTCCTAAAGATATTTCTGGCCACCAAAACTGACAGCTCATTTGCTCTAGCTGTGCTTTTTTAGATATTCTATCAGATTTACAGACTTGATTCAAAATTAATTTTGCTTGTGGCGATGCATCATCTTTTGATTACGGTCTTTCTTTTATTTTCTCCTTGTTTTAAGGTGAACACTAACGGAGAAATCTCCCTTCTGGCCGGTGTTGCGTCCGACTGTGACTGCAAGAACGACGTGAACTGCAACTGCTTCTACGGCGACGACGGCTACGCACCTGACGCTGGCTTGAACTCCCCGACTTCCCTGGCCGTGTCCCCAGACGGTTCGCTTTTCATCGCTGACCTCAACAACATTCGCATCAGAGCGGTGCGGGCAAACCGCCCCGGCCCCGCCATCTCGAGTGTGGGGTTCGCAGGATCGGCGCAGTACGAAGTTGCGTCGCCTAGAGAGCAGGAGTTGTACGTTTTCAACGGGGAGGGGCTTCACATTCAAACAGTGAGCCTAGTGACCGGGGAGCCGTTGTATAACTTCACATATGGCTCTGACGGAGAGCTAGCCATGCTGGTGGACAACTGCAACAATACTGTCAAAGTGAGGAGAGACAGCTTAGGTCAGGGAGGAGGAGCTGGCCTGCTCAGACTGGTACTGCTGCCTGAGAATCAAGTGGTGACACTTGGGTTGGACCCAACTGGGGGGCTGCGTAGTGTGTCTGCCATGGGCCAGGAGGTGGCTCTGATGGGTTACAGTGGGAACACAGGCCTCCTGGCAACCAAAGCTGACGAGACTGGATGGACCACGTTTTATCAGTAAGTGTAAATTCAGAACTGCTTTAAAACCAAGTGTGTCATGCTTTCTTTTGTCCTTTCACATGATGTACTACTGCCCCCTTGTGTTAGCTTTTGTAACTACAATCAATTCCTCTTCTTAGGTTCCTGTCTAGCAGTGCTTTTGTTTGAGGTACAAAGTATGAACAAATTCCTTCCTACTTTGCTGCAATCCTCCCAGGTACGACAGTGAGGGTCGCCTGACCAACGTGACATATCCGACGGGCATGGTGACGAGTCTCCACCGCGACATCGAGCGCTCCATCAATATCGACATTGAGAGTTCAAGCAGAGACGACGACGTGACCGTCATAACCAACCTGTCATCGGTTGAAGCTTCATATACTGTGGTGCAAGGTAAAGACTCACTCGGCATGTCCAGAAAAAAATAATTGAAATGCTTGTATGTTGCATAAAGTTGGACACATGCTGAGCTCGAGCAGTTGGGGTAAAACTGGAATAACAGTGGGTCTTTGCAAGCTGCTAATAGTAATTTCCACTCAGACATTTGCATTCTCCTGGAGATTATTTTCCACATCCAGCTCTTTTTTCTTATTCCCTCTCTCATGGAATAAAATTACCAGTATATGGTTGTTAATCCCAGCTGGGTCATCCAGCTTTTGAAAGTCATCACAGTGAAATTCATTAACTCGCGTCAAGTGAATCCTCCTCATCCCTCAAGCCTTCTCTTTTCACGCACACATGCGCACGCACACACTGACATACAAAAACAGCTCTCATCCAGTCCCCATGATCCCTAAGCTTATTTGGTGTGTTTAGAAAAGAGGAGAAAGAAGAATAATTGTCTCCTTTCCCTTGACCGGTGCAAACAGCGTGACACAAGTGTGACTGTACCCGTCCACATGCCGTGGATTGTAGATGTAGTCAGTGATCCACCTGCGTTGCAGTAGCAGAAGAGTTGTTCACAGAGCTGTAAGTCATTTAGGGTTTCCTATACACTGTGTGGGTTTCAGCTCAGCTCTCCGCTGACATACTCACTTAACCATCCCTCTCTCTTTCCGCCATTCCTCGCTCTCTTCATTAACTCCTGCGCAGTGAATTCTCCGCGGCCCTCGGGCTCTCGTTTCACCATCTCCTTCCGTCTTTCCCTCAACCTCGCCTCAGTTTTATTACGAGGTTGTTCAGACAGAGTGAGCAGAGAAGATTTATCTAAAGGCTGGTGCTGCCAAGTCAACGGAGGAAAAAAAAAAGAGCCTCACTTGTCTGTTTGAAGCATTGTTAAAATGTGCCTGGAGCTTTATTACAAATTGGCC
The DNA here is from genome assembly GCA_028566095.1 of Kryptolebias brasiliensis. Lineage (NCBI taxonomy): Eukaryota > Metazoa > Chordata > Actinopteri > Cyprinodontiformes > Rivulidae > Kryptolebias > Kryptolebias brasiliensis. The sequence goes on along the minus strand of JAOXNZ010000221.1, from coordinate 9,035,597 downwards.
TTATGGATTACTGTCGTTTATGGCAGCACGCCGGACGGATTTAAAAAAAAAAAAACATCTGATCCTCTCACCTTTTGTGAATTAAATAAAGTTAAGCCCCCCTCCCCACCCCACCTTCTGCATCTTCAGCTAAGCTCCAAACAATTTTATCTCCTTCATTGTCATCAAGACGCCTGTTTTCAGACATCAGAGGGGGAAATAGCCTCAGAATTAGGCATGGCCTTATCTGTCTCCATTCTTGTGCGAAAGACATTAAATTGTAAAGATAAAGCGATTGTGTGTGGGGTGGGGGACATCTGTTTAGCCTTGAATAGCTTCATTCAGAATATTTTTCACTTTGAAGGAAGTAATCAGGAACCACATCTATTTTATGGACATGATCTTGTTCTTATTGGCATGAGCCTTTTTAACTTTAATCTTCCATTTTGATCTGATAGACATAAAGTGGCTGTTTAATCTGATCATTTCTGATTGGCTGGCTTGGTTTAATTCTGTGTTTTTGTGTAATAAAAGCTAGAATAAATGTTTAATACTCTTAATCCCCACCTTACTTGGTGTTCACTGCCTTTAGCGAGAGCTCTTAAGGTAAAAATAATGAAAATGTAATGCAATAAGCTGTTTTCAAGCTCTAGAGGTCCTAACAGCTTGACAGCATATTGATCAAATGTCCTTATCCTTCATATCAACCCAATAACCTAATACAACTGGCATGATTTCTGCAGTTTGATATGCTGGCTGAATTTGCTGTAGTTTGGGTCTGTCTTTCCTCTTACAATCTGTTTCCTCATCTCTCCCCCCTGCAGATCAGGTGAGGAACAGCTATCAGCTGTGCAACAACGGGACCCTGAGAGTGATGTACGCCAACGGAATGGGCATCAGTTTCCACACAGAGCCGCACATCCTGGCAGGTTCTGTCAGCCCTACAATCGGTCGAAGGAACATCACCCTGCCCACAGACAATGGCCTCAACTCCATCGAGTGGCGTCTGCGCAAAGAGCAAACCAAGGGCAAGATCACCGTGTTTGGGAGGAAGCTGAGGGTAATTCTTCAATGTTTAAAAAAAAAAAACTCTGATGGATTGGCTCAAATATAAGTAGCTTCTGATGCATTTTGACATCAACAAAAAAACTGAGACGTATTTTCTTTCCTTCAGGCTCATGGGCGCAATCTTCTCTCCATTGACTTTGATCGCAACACCCGAACCGAGAAGATTTACGACGACCACCGCAAGTTCACGCTGCGCATAATGTACGACGCTCAGGGCCGGCCCGCCATGTGGCTGCCAAGCAGCAGCCTGGCAGTGGTCAACGTTTCGTATTCAGCCACAGGACAGCTCGTCGGGCTTCAGAGAGGGAGCATGAGCGAGAAGACGGAGTTTGACTCCCAGGGTCGCATCCTGTCTCGTTCCTTTGTAGACGGGAAGGTGTGGAGCTACAGTTACCTTGATAAAGTAAGTACAGCTTTTTCAACAGAGTCAAATCTTTTCAAGGAAGGCAATAGCAGTAGAAATTTGAATTGTAGAATTGAGTGAAGTAATACATCATTTTTATGGTTTTGAAGGTGCAGCTTTGTCAAGGGAGAGCAAATTACCCCTGGTGCTATTTCACAGGAGACAAGTCATCCATTGATAATGCTTTTATATTAATCCGTATTTCAACTTTCTCTCCTCTTTCAGTCCATGGTGCTACTCCTGCAGAGCCAAAGGCAGTACGTCTTTGAGTTTGATGCCTCAGGTCGGGTCACAGCTGTCACCATGCCCAGTGTCGCTCGCCACACCATGTTCACACACGTGTCCGTCGGCTACATTCGCAACACGTACAACCCTCCCGAGAGCAACGCCTCCATCATCCACGATTTTAGCGAGGACGGCAGACCTCAGGCCTCGCACTACCTGGGCACCGGCCGCCGCGTCCTCTACAAGTACGGCAAGCTGGCGAAACTGTCGGAGATCGTGTATGACAGCACGGTTGTCACTTTCGGATACGATGAGACAGCTGGCGTGCTGAAGATGGTCAACCTGCAGAGCGGGGGCTTCTCCTGCACAATCCGCTACCGTAAAATGGGCCCGCTCATCGACAAGCAGATTTACCGCTTCAGTGAGGAGGGGATGGTAAACGCCAGGTTTGATTACACCTACCACGACAACAGTTTCCGTATTGCCAGTATGAAGCCAGTCATCAGTGAAACGCCGCTGCCTGTTGACCTCTACCGATATGATGAGATCTCTGGGAAGGTGCACACTTCTTTCTATACTCCCCTTTTTTTTTTTTTTTTAAACAGTAATGTAGAAAAGTGTCTGTGAATAAATGCACCTTTTTTGTCCTTCTGAGGACTTACCTTCTCTCTAACCTGTCCTCTTCAGGTGGAGCACTTTGGAAAATTTGGGGTCATCTATTATGATATCAATCAAATCATCACCACAGCCGTAATGACATTGAGTAAGCATTTTGACACCCATGGCCGCATCAAGGAGGTCCAGTATGAGATTTTCCGTTCACTCATGTACTGGATGACAGTGCAGTATGACAGCATGGGACGGGTAGTGAAGAGGGAACTGAAGATTGGGCCATACGCCAACACCACTCAGTACCGCTATGATTATGATGGAGATGGACAGCTCAGTGGAGTCAAGGTGATTATTCTGTGTGGAGAGATTGAAGTTTTAGTGTCTTTATTATTTTATTTTTTCATATTGCATCTGACATCTCTATAACCAGAATACAGTTGTGGTTTAAATAGAGGTTGAAACTTGTTGAATCAAATAAACTCAACTGATTACTTTATCCAGGTTAACGACTGGTCTACGTGGCGCTACAGCTATGACCTGAACGGAAACCTCCACCTGCTGAATCCCGGGAACAGCGCTCGGATCCTGCCCCTCCGCTACGACCTCAGAGACCGCATTACTCGCCTGGGAGATGTCCAGTATCGCCTGGACGAGGACGGCTTCCTCAGCCAACGAGGTTCAGACGTTTTTGACTATAACTCCAAAGGACAGCTCCTGAGGGCCTATAACAGAGGCCCAGGGGGCTGGAGCGTGGTCTACCACTACGACGGGCTTGGCCGCAGGGTGTCCACGAGGAACAGCCTGGGTCAGCACCTTCAGTTCTTCTACGCCAACCTCAACCATCCGACCAGAGTGACGCACATCTTCAATCATTCCAGCTCTGACATCTCGTCACTCTACTATGACCTACAGGTAGGCAAGGCTGAAAAAGATCTGCAATATCAATACTCCTTTTTATACTCATAAACGTAATTGTCTAAATGTTTCAAAAAACCTCTAACTATTGCTTGCCACCATAAAAGGTGGGTGATCGTGTAATTGCCTAGGCCGGTGCATGCGTGTGTGTGTGTTTGTTTGTCTGTCTGTTAGCAAAATATCTTATTAACCACAGGGCAGATTTTACTGAATCTCTCGGAAAGTTATCACTGAATAAACATCTAGAACTGATTAAGTTTTGGAGTCAACTAAACAACCCTAGCAAACACAAAAATGGCTATAACTCCATTAGTTTTATAGATTTTGTGCAAGAATTAGGTGTGGTAGTAGCAGAGAGTCATACCCAACACATACAAGATAACTGCAATTGGTCACTTTGATCTTTGCTTAACATTTTTGCTTGCAAGGCACAGGTGATTTGCATTCCTTCAAGGAGAGCTAGTTTAATTTGATATGCTTTGAATCAAAAAGGGGGTGGCTCTTTGGCTAAAAGTTAATCAAATGTGAAGAAATAAGCTTATTTGAGGCTTTAAAGAGTCTGACAATTTGACAGCGTAGAGCTTCCTTATCCAGTGCATATCATTCAAGGAATGCTACTTTAATTTCTCCATGCACTACATTTCTTTCAGAAACCCAGACTATTTTGCAATCTTTAAATAATAATAATAAAATAATATTTTAAAGTGGTCTTTATCAATAGATTTTCAGGCTTTCTGAAGGTCTACCTATGTTTTTCTTTGGAGTTGGACAAAAAAAATAAAAAGGAAAAAGCAAATAACAAAATAAAAGGAGGTGAAAAAGCAGCCTCTGAATAAGCTATTGATTGTGACCACTTTAAAAGATTACAAAAATGTCTGTCTACTTGGCTGCAAAATATGAAGAAACAAGAGAT
>JAOXNZ010000221.1:9000091-9018233 GCA_028566095.1 Kryptolebias brasiliensis | reverse complement strand
AAACCCACGTGTGCACAGGGAGAACATGTAAACTCCACCCAGAAAGGCCCCAGGCCGGGTTTCGAACCTGCAACCTTTTTGCTGGGAGGCGACAGCTCTAACCACTACGCCACTGTGCTTACTATATAAACAGTCTTTGTTAATAACTTCTGAAATCCTCAGACAGAACTACAGCACACAGAACGAGGCAGCAGGTGATACGCGTTCCTTTAAGGAATGCTAGGCCTTTAATTGGTCTACAGAGATTACCAAACAGAAACAGGAGCCGCTTAACAAATCTGTGTATTTAGAGTTGATAAGGTGCCACTGAAGTGATGAAAGAGCTAAATATGCATTTTACTACAGAAGATAAAAGCTGTGATTGTGAATCTTTGCTGTGTGTGAAGGAAACATCAAGAAAATTCTGCACTAAAAGTTAGCAAACTTCTTTGCCAAACTCAGTTTCTATTAAATATTTTCATATATATTTAATTTGGTTGTACTGACTTCAACTGGATAAGTCAGATAAAGAAGGACTCATTAGTAAATTTTAAAAATAATAGTAATTTTTTGACTGAAAATATTTTCTTCTACTCTTACACAAGCAAACCCCCATTACACGTTTGAGTCTTTTTTTTCTGCATATCAGTCACTTCCCAAAGGTTTTAATGTAAAGAGGAGTATACTGTGTACATGCCCTTAGCTAAAGTACACAGTTTAATGTTTTCTAATGAAGCGTTCAATAAATAACTCAACTAAATCAAACAAAAATATCCCTGAACATTTGTCGTGGCATCTGTCAACAGAAATTATGAGCCACTGAAACGATCAAACAAGGTCTTAAATATTATAGAAACATTACTGTTGCCATTTACAAAAAGATAAAATGTTTTGGTTTGAATAGAATAATATTTATAACAACAATAGTGTGGCTGCCTGACCGGGGATCAAACCCAGCCCTCCCACATGTGAGGCGGATATGCTAACAATTGTCCCAACAGAGACAGGAGACACACAGGTCACCGGAAGCTACTCATCTATGCTAGGTCTCCTGTTTTTCTTTTTGAGAGTCATAGTTCGAACTCTCATCCTTTGTCCAGGCTTGAGAACGACAAATGTGACCCAGAAGAGAAACTCAAAGTCATTTTAGAAATTAAAATTTCCATCCTGCCATAGATCAGTCAGCATCAACTTCGCACTGTCTGGAAGCAGTGGGGTGGATCTCTCCTGAGGGACGCTGCGGGAGGACTGAGCCTCCTGTGAGCGCTGTGGGACAGAGTAGCTCCCACTGCTCAATGGAAAAAACCAGACTTTCTTTCATGTCAGTCTTAAAAAGTCTCCAAAAACACCAGAAAAAGTCGCTAGTCGCTTTTTTTTTTTTTTTTTTTTTTTTTAAATAGTCTTAAGAGGAGTCTGAAAACTCGCTAAATATAGCAACAAAGTCTCTAAATTAGCAACACTGCTTGCGCCCGGGTCCGCCCTGCTCTGATTGGATAAAACTTTGGCTCTGGTTCACTTTATTTGCTGAAAGCAGCGTCAGCTTAATCTATGTATCATAATTAGATTGGATAGCTTTAATGGGACCACAACAAAAAACACGTTTTTGGGTGGGTTTTTTTTTTCTCATTTTTATAGATAAAATCCATCCTGGCCACGTTCCAAATGATGGAAATCCATTGTGACGACAGAGAACTTTAATCCCTGTTAGTAGTACACGGTTAAATGAAAATGGTATTTCCAGGTACCCGTTGCCTTTTAAAATGTATGAACTAGAACATTTTCCAAGTATAATAAAGTCATTTTGATAATTCGTCACAGAGCAGGTATCAGAACAGGCCAGTAGCGGTAAAGGCCGCTCAGCCAGTATCATTGGTCATGTGATTATTGACTTGTAGTCTCCTGATGTGGCTGTGTTCCCAGTCCATTCAACAAAGTACTTCTCATGCCATCAGCTACATGAGACACCTCTTATACTTCCATATTCACAACATGAACTTCTCTCTTTACACTCACCTGTGTTTTTTGGTGCTTCCCCATACATAGGCCCAGGAGGGGGTCCACCCTGCCAGCCGTACTGTGGCTGCCCAGAGTATCCATAAGGAGGCTGTCCAGGGCCAGGATAAGGACCACCAGGTCCCATCGGCCCAGGAGGGTAGTTAGGGTAGGCTGGATTGGGTTGCTCCATGTTCACAGGATACCCCTGTGGAGGATAACCTTGAGGCGGGTAGCCTTGGGGAGGTGGGCCCTGAGCTGGGTAGCCTGGAGCAGTTGGGACATTGCCTGGGTATGGAGGGGGCTGTTCGAAATTCATCTCTGGGTTGAAAGGTCACTTTAAAAAGAAGAAACATAGAAGTGATGGCATTAATACAGACTCTTCTGAAGTCCAGAAAATATCTAAATGATATTTGTATGCATTTATTAATGCAAGTACCGATGTTAAAGAGGAGAGAACATAAACAGCTGAAGTAAATCAATAATCACATGTTGGTCATTCGTACTAGGTAACGTATTTACTACTTTTTGACAGGTGACCAATCAAGGTGACCTATCAATAGTACATAAATAAAGCAGCTAATTCATGCTCACAATAGCACATCTTTGCTGTGCAAGTTTTTACTGAATGAAGACAACTAGAGGTAACCATTTGTAATATCTGTAAGGTGTTTAAAAATGAAGTCAGAGGAAGCAGAAGAGATGCAAGAGGCTACTCAGTGAAAACTGGCTTTTCTACAGATGTCAGCCTCTACTTTACTATTCAGGCTTTTGTTTTCTTCTGTATCCCAGCTTCCACTTAAACTGGTGACATCCAATATTCAACTGGTGCACGTTTAGGCTTTGAGGTGTGCAAGAATTATGTGAAATGTTAAGGAGCTACAGTCTGGTTTATAAAGAAGACATGCTGGGGTTTCTTTGTACAAATACCTCAGTCCAATAACCTGGAGGTTTACAACTTATATTATTTGTAGACTTGCAGAAGAGATGCAAAAACATTTAAAAAAAAAAAAATTGCATCACTGCTGCAAGATAAGTGTGCGCAACATCAATATTGCAAAAAAATTCAGCAAACTGCATGCTAAAAATACAAATCTAGAAATCACATGGACCCCCAGGAGGAGAGTGCTGTGAACACTGTAATGACAGCACATGTGACTTTATCTCAGTCGTTACTGTCATCACAATATTCATCTCCAATATTGTTATTTTCATGTTTTTCTAATATCGTGCAGGCCTAATTTGCAGTGACAGACAGAGAAATCTCTGCAACTTGGTCCTCATCTCTGTCTGAATTTCCAATTCAGACAGAAACGAGGGGGGGGAAAAAAGGTATGCTGTTATTTACTGTTCTCGGATAGAAACTAAAATTGGCAGTTTGGAGCTTTACAAAAGTTGGAAACTGGAATCAGCTTAGAAATCTGTGATCAGTCCAACTCTAATTAGCACCAAGCTGATTTTCAGTTTTTCTAGAGACAAACTAGTGAAAAGATGTAAATACAGCTGAAAGAATTAAGGTCAAAACAAAATACTTTTACATACACGGGTGTAAGAGAGACATGTTTACAGCTTGACCTGAATAGACTGCAAACAAACCAAAGGGGAAGCGATATCAGGATTCACCGTTGCCCTTTTTCACTTAAGAAGGTTAAGTAACCTCCAGAGACACATTAGGTAAGGAAGTCATTTCAGTCCAGATAAGACATCTTCCTCGAGAAAGGACAAAAATTAAAAACTCGCATTTCATCGTTGACTAGTTTCTCCTCCAGTTGCTTCTTACCATTTCACTTCTCTGTAAAATCAAGTGACAAACAAAAAGCCACAAAGCAAAGAAAACTACAGCAAATTGTTTTTATGTTTGCAGAAGGTGACTCGCGATTCAGTGACCAATCACAAACCAGCCAGAGATAAGTACCATCATCTTACGGTTCACACACAACTTTACAAATATGCAGCTCCGCAGCGAGATGAGGTTGATAAAAAATGAACCAAAATAAATGAAATGGAAGAGTGAAGATGGGTATTGTTGTGACTGTACAGGTCCGTGCCGGTTGTTTTCACACTTGTTTCCCTCCTCATTCACACAAAAATGTGACAAGCCATACCGGATCACACGTTCGTGTTGTGAGAGGTGTGTGAAACCTACATGATGGGGAAAACACCCAAGAAACCGCTTCCAGGTTTAAACTTTAAGCCATCGCACCGAAATAATAAAATGCTCATGATCTGCTCAGTCCCTGAAGGTTATCGGTTTCCATTTTAGACTTCATTAAAACAAAGTGGATTTCACAACCAGCCTAAAGGCTTGTGATGACCCGAAAGCACCACAAACCACCATTCTGACCTGCTCTTGAAGAACAACAATAACAATGGAAAATGGGCTGGACCGAGAGCTGAAACTCTACCTGCCTGCCGAGGATGTCACAGTCATGTCCTATGTACACTGTAAACACTCCTTTTTGCTAATCTGCCCCAACAAATAAACCTCAGAGACAAAAATAACAATCACTGGAACAGAAAACTGATTTTGGACAAGTTACGTTCCATCTTTTTGATTGAATAATACTAACAGTAATAAAAGGCCTAGCTTTCCTTGTAGGGATGCATATCGCCCGCCGCTTAACATGCAAAAGTTTTAAAATCATCTTCTACTGAGAAGGGATGTTGTTATAAAAGCTTTGGTCAAACCTTGCAAATCAAGTTATGCACAATCTTGTGCGATACTGTGAGATCTTGTGAGATGTGTTAGCCCTCAGAGAACAAGTAGGGGATGACTCTCAGCAACTTCCACACCAAAATTAACCTCAATATTTGTAAGACTCACTGAGTCGTAGCCCCTCTTGTGTTAGGGTTAGGGTTGATTAGCCAGCTTTATTTGGGTTGATTCCAAATGTTAATGAGTTGTAGATGTACAGTCATCGATTACTTTCTAAGAGTTTCACTAAAATGTGTTCTGTGGTTCATAAGATATTCTGCTAACAGACAGACAGGATTGATGTTACAGGCAGACAAACACACAAGTAGGCTTATTATCGCCCCTTCACTTTCGACGGTGGGCGATAATAAGGTTTAATAGCAGCTCAAGGCAAATATTCTCCCTAAGGAAAGTATACATCATACATTATTTCTAAACACACAGCTCCTATGAACATTAAACAGATCAAACAGGAAACACTCTGTCTTCTAACAAAGCTAAGCATTTCACAACCTGAGCGTGTTCTTAAAGCCACAGAATGATGAAAAGGCCTCTGTAAGTTCGGTCACTGTGAAACTCCAAGTGATTTACTTTCACCACTCCAGTAAGGTGGCTTTTACAATACCAGCTGACCCAAATCTCACCTGAATAGTGTCAACTTCACCTGTCCTGTTGTGCAATGAATGGCTTAAACTCCGGTTCTGAAAAGGGTTACCAGATCTTTTTACCTCGTTCCCTGGTAAGTAGGCTTCTCCTTCCGCGATGACACTCCATTCAAATTATGAGCAATCTGATACCACTAAGGACGTCCGACAATAGCTTCAAAGTTAGTCTCTATTTTACTTACTGTAAAAAAAAAAAAAAATTTGATTTTTGCATAACCCTTATATTTCTAGACTGGGACCTTGTTAGTGTGTTTATCTTTACTGCGAGGCTGGTTCTGGGAGAGGATAACCGGGTGGGTGGATGGTTCAGGGTCCATTTGCATGGCTGTCATTTGGTTTTTCCCCCAGCTAAACAGCAGATATAGGTGAATGAGCTCAATGTTTCCACAAGAAAATCATGGTGATAACATCGCCTTAAGGCGCAGGCGTACACATGGACTGTTCATCTGAGAGATCTCTGGGTGCCTTAAATCCCTCTGAACCTCATCACATTACTTATTCAAAGAAATCGTGTAAGAAATCGTGTGAAATCACCTCAAAGGACACATACAGTAACACAGGAACGGAGCAGCTCTGTAACCAAGCAGCCATTGTTTGGTTTTAATGAACTCCAGGGACATATAGAGATGGCTGAATCTGAAGACACCCCTTTGGACCCAATTACGAGCCCGTTTATCCTCACAAACACCCACTCAGAGCAAACAAAAGCTAAGATTAACTAAACTAAATCAAGATAACTAAGTATGGTGATTGCTAGCAACGGAAAAACCCCACAATTAAGCTAACACCAGTTTGCTTAATCGTCATGTTTAGCTTTTACTTGTAATAACAGCCGAGGTATATTTGTATCAATAAAGGCTTTTTTTCCCAGACTGGTATTAATAATGTCATTAATAGGTTAGGATGTCATGTCGATATAGCACTTAATAAACGCGTGACTGCAGAGATGTGCTAAACAGATGTGGCACCTGCAGGCCATAACCCAGCCCCAGCTCGGCGTCCTAACCCAGTAAGTTCACTTAAAAACACGTAAATACAGAAGTTAACGGACACGCTTAAACAGCTCACCTTACAACAAACAGATTTCCAATATGTCGCCGGTCACAGCAGTGTCAAATTAGCAGCGAAGTCCCTCCTTGTTTTCTTTCTCCTGTTTTTCTTCACCGCAATAAGCGACCCTCTCTCTCTATCTCTCTCTATCTCTCTCTGTCTCTGAAGTCCGGTGTGCGTATCGCGTTAGCTGGACGTGACGTCATTTGAAGGAGGGGGGGGGGGTGCAGCGGGACACCGAAGCACCTGATTGGCTGCTGCCACGGCCGGTGGTCACGGCGTCCAATCAGGAAGCGGAGCAATGACAAAGGGAGATTCTGGGGGTAAAAAAACAATGACTCTTGATCATTTGACTTGCTGAAAGATTAATCAGGTTAACATCACCGAGTGAGTGACGAAATCAACACAAGAAGCTTAAATGAGTGACTCATGAGTGTTAATCATTTATTGATCAGTGACCTTGTTACTATTATTTGCCTTAGTTCGATTATATTAGTGGGAAATGGCCGTCTTGACTAAAGACATAATTAATATTAACTTGTTAAATATAAGTTTTACTTTATAAAATCATCAGTTGCGTTTTATTTCACAATATTGCAACAGAAATACTTGGGCAAAGTGCAATGCTGCTTTTCCCCAGCAGATGTCAGGTTAGATCTACTCTTCTCTGAGCTGCAATGCAGCCCAGACAAGTAGCTGTATTTTCATGTGTTTTCATGTAGGGATAAATGTTTATCGCCCGCCCACAGGTGAACGCGGGCTGTTGTGTTTTTACGCGTGTCTGCGTGTGTGTGTCTCTGTCTGTTAGCACTGGACGAGTTTTAATGAAACTTGCAGAAATTAATTACCGAATGTACATCTGTAACAGATTAACTTTTGGAGCAAACCCTATTCAAGATGGCCACCACGGGCAACTGACCTTAGGAAACACAAAAAGTGGCTCTAACGCTTTTAATTTTACAGATACTGTGCTAAACTTTGGTGTGGTAGTGACTGAGACTGGTCCCCAACATGTATTCTGAGCTCTGACAGATTGCACAATATCTTTGTTTATAATTCTCCCATTAACTATTTGGAGTCAGTTCTGTCTGTTAGCAAAATATCTCATGAACCACTGAAAGGAGTTTAGTTAAACTTTCAGGGAAAAAAACATTTAATGTACATCTACAAATGATTAACTTTTGGAGCCAACCCAATTCAAGATGTCCATCACAGGAAACTAAACTTAAAAAGCACAACAATGGCTATACCTCAGTTAGCGTTACAGCTACTGAGTTAAAATTTGACGTGGTAGTAGCTGAGAGTCATTCACAACACATACTCCGAGTGTGGCGTCTTGCATAACTTTATTTTCAAGGTTTGACCAAAACAGATCAAACTCTGCCTCTTTTCAACATAAGTTGTTCACAGTTCAAAACTGACATGAATGGTGGGGGGGCGAAATGCCTGTAAACCTCTCACACACCACTGTACCCTATACTCGTTGGTAAACTGGCCATCATTATCTACCTCCTACTTCTACAATGGTATACTTTCATTTACAAATCCATCCTAAGCCCCCTTATCTATATTCTAAGACGTCACAAAGACAGTACAGCCACAGTCTGCGTTCCCAGGATTTTATTTCTTTCAGCGTCTCCTCAGCTCGCACAGAACTTGGAAAAAAGGTCTTCTCCTATTCTGGTCTATCTTCCCGGAATACAAGGAAGAACTCAAATTGTCCAGTTTGAGCCCTATGGGACATTTTAAACAAATTTTAAAGAAAATTGTAAAAAACATCATTTCAATCATCATTTCCTCATTTCAAACCTGTTCTTGTTTTTAGCTTTTGTTTAAACTCTGCTCCCTTTTAAATGTCAAGGTGATGTTTTATGATTATGGTCTTGTTATTTTTCTGCAGCTGATGTTCGGTGTTACAGGTCTCTCTCTCCTGTAAGCGAGATTACCTGTCTCAGTGAGATTACCCATCTAAATAGAAGTAAATAAAAAAATTAATTCCCTCCAGTAATGCTTGGTGTTTTCCATCTGTTTTCTGTCTTGCTTTTGCCATTTAACTTGCAGCAGTGCATTCTTTTAAATTAGGGGCGTGATGTGCAACTAAAAGCACCAGTTGACTGCTTTGCTTGTCATTTTCTTTTATCCATACACAAAAAAAACATCTTTTCTTAATATGAAACATTACTTTTCTTAGCATATTGTCAAAATATTAAAATGAACTTGGCCTCTATAGTACAGCAAACAGACCCACTTAACTGCCTTTTAACAATGTATTTACAACAATTTGGGGGAGAGGTAAAACTCCCCACAAGTAAGACATCTTGTTTACAGGGGAGCAACTTATTTCCACGCCACTCTTCTAAGTTTCTGTTATGACAAGAAAGAGTTATAGCTCAGCGGCCGCATTGTGTTGAGCTTGATTTCGGTGTCAGGATCTGCGCTCCTTTTAGCTGGGTTCTCGACAGCTCCCAGACAAGAGTGAGACACGCGTATCTGCAAACGCACTCAGGCTGCTCACTGCAAGTCAAAAAGCGGAAGAGGTTTTCTAATAATGCGGCCTTAGCGGTCATGGCCAGGACATGTCCTGCGTTCACGAGCAGAGATGTGTTATCTGTAGAAGTGCGAGTACAAGATCTGTAGCTGTTCACGATGTGTGCAGCACTGGATGTGGATGCATTAGGCAGCAAGAGAAGACTTCACTGGCACTGAAATTTTGTTTTGCATCAAAAAAGCTTGCATTGCAGACACAACCGCAGAGAGAAGGGCATTACAAATACGGCTGCGTTCAGAGGCTTACATACACACGTCATGGGCATGAATGATTATACGTCAAACAACTTCAAGGGTATTTAAAAAGCGGAACTTGGCGCACAAGTTTTAAATTTACTGTGGCGTTTCTCTAAACCACATGGGGTCAGGATTATACATGCAGGCTGAACGATAAACATACACTCCCACTCATGTTTGGCTAAATGTCCTTTAGCCAGTTGCGCCTCGACCACACACCACTTTCGCAGCCGCCGACAACCTTCTGGAATTTTTCTGGCTGGATATTGGACCACTCACCTTGGCAGGATTGGTAGAGCTCAAATAAATTGTTTCGTTCCCTGGCACAGACCTGGCATTTAAGTATAGCTCACATTAAGCACCAAACATTAAGCTTTCAGAAGTTTAATGTTAGCCTGCTTTATCCAATCAGAAACCAGCTTTAATGTGTTTAGAGATCATCATCCTGTTGGAACAGCAAATTTTGTCCACGATTTGACTGCCTAGCTGTTGATTTGAGGTGAACAATTTGAAGGTAGTCCTCCTTCATCGTTCCATTCACTTTGTGCAGTGCACCAGGACCACACCATACCTCTACCACCACCATGCTTGACAGTTCGTACAGTGTTCTTAGGTTTAAAAGCCTCACCTAGACTCCTCTTGTCATTTGGGTCAAATAACTCAACCTTTGTCTCGTCTGACCATAAAACCTTCCTACAGAGGGCATTTGGCTCGTCCATGCGGGCAGCTGTGAATTCTAGTTGACCTTGGAGGTGTGTCTTTTGAAGCAGGAGCTTCTTTCTTGGTCAGCACCTTCTCAGTCCGTGGTAACATGAAACTGGCTTCACTGCAGACAGGGATGGTGGCGTTCCAGAAGTTCCCAGTTCATGGCAGACCTAAGCGTTGCTGGTTCTTCATCAGAGTCTTTGTCAATCCAATAAAGGCTGTCAAACATGTGTTTTAAGCTGGCAAAGAGACTTCGGTCTTGGCCTTGTTGAGTTAAAAGGCATCTTGGAACCTTCAGCACCGCTAATCAAAAGGTGGATGTAGATATAATCTTTGAGCCTATATGTATCATTTTGACCCTACTGAGCCACAGCCACCCAGATGAAGCAGATGAACTTTATCTCCTATCATAATAAGTTTGGCAACATGTCAGAAGGCCTTAGTTACAGTAAAAGCCACTAAAAGTAGAATGTAAATCTAACAGTCCATGTTAGAGTATGCAGTATTACCAGATGGTGTTGCAATAATAATGCACAATGTGCAGTATCGAGCAGAAGTAAATCCGTGACGAATCCAAAAATTAAAAGCTGGCATATTTTCAAAAAAAGTTCTCTTTTTTTTTTTTCAACAAATACAGTATACTGTCATGCCTGGGGAAAATAATGTTGGTGAAAGGCATTCGTTGCACATTAGGCAGCAATTTGGCAAGAATATCAACTCTTACAGTCGGATGAGACATATCAGAGACTGTTCAATAGTGAAAAATCATGAAAAAAAAAACATTTTTGAATTGCTTCAGGAAGTTCTAAATATCATGCCCAGTTAAAATAAGTATTAGCTTATATGAACTGATAGAAGGCAGTGTTATCTATGACGTTATGAAGAGCTTGTGTCTCAGGTTTGATGTCAAAGTGCAGCAGGAATCGAGGAATCGAGTTATTCGGTGGGTTGATTCACTCATGAGCTCGAGTCGCCCTGGAAAACTGTTGGCCGTGTTTTCCAGCAGAGAAATGTGTGCAATGTGAAATATGTTCATCTATAGAATCACACATGTGGTCCCCATCCCCGTCCTGATAGAGACCAGGAAGGAGGCTGCGTGTTTAGATTGTCACCCTGACGATGTTCAGCCTGAGCATGTGCTCCCTGGGCTTTAACAGGCCCAGCGAACAAAAATAGAGCCCAGCCCTGTCTTTAGCCAGCCCTCTGATGGGGAAACATGAGTTGACAGGGTTCATTTTAAGCAAGACGTGTTGTCTCCAGCGTTGTTTAAGGAAGAAACGTTCCAAAACAAACCTTTCATCGAGAAATAACGAGGGGTTACATAATCCTGATCCTACTGGCACAATAATTAGTAATAAGTTATTATTGTTTTTTATATGAGTTCGGTGGTTTGCTCCTCGTCCAGTGAGTTACCGACGAGCTCGTGTTTCACTGTCATATGCTCAGTAATATACACCCTATTTAGACCCCCACCACTCCCACTGGAGTCTTACAGCTGCTGCAAAGAAACATTCTTGTCATAAATATGTGACTTCACAATTAATAATTAAAAGTTAAAACTAACTATAGAGAATCTATAGAGAATCTGTCTAGATGAGATCAACAGTGTGTTTTGGAGTAAAGTCAGATATACACCATACATACTGCAGGTTAAGGTAACTGCTCAGTCTTTTTTTATTGCCGGCTGCTGAAAGGCAAAAGGCAGGTGATTTTTTTTTGTGTCTGTGTGTTTGTCTGTTAGCAAAATATCTCATGAACCGGAGGATGGATTTTAATGAAACTTTCAGAATGTAATCCCTGGATGTACATGTACAGCTGATTAAATCTTGAAGTCAGCACAATTCAAAATGGCCGCTACAGCTAACCGACCTTAGCTAACATTAAAATGGCTATAACTCAAGACAGTTTTACTGATACTGAGCTAAATGTTGGTGTGGGAGTAGCTTAGAGTAATCACCAACACATACTCTGAGCGCAAACTGATTCCATGAGATTTCTGTTTAAAACTTTACTATTAACTACTGGAGTCAACTCTGTCTGTTAGCAAAATATCTCATGAACCAATGGATGGATTCTAATGAAGCTTTCAGAAAACAACCGTTAGATGGACATCTACAACTGATTAAATTTTAGAGTCAACACAATTCAAAAAAGCCACTACAGCTAACAAACCCTAGCAAGCACAAAAAAGGCTATAACTCAATAAATTTAGCAGATATTCCACTAAAATTTGGTGTGGTACTAGCTGAGAGTCATCCTCAACACACACTTTAAGCTCTGACTGATCACGTGAGATTTTTGCTTAAAACTTTCCCATTAACTATTGGAGGCAACTCTGTCTGTTAACAAAATATCTCACAAACCAACAGATGGATTTTACTGATACTCTCAGAAATTAACAGATGGAAATCTATAAGTGATTATTCTTTGGAGTCGACCCAATTCAAGATGGCCGCCACAGCCAAATGACCTTAGCGAGCACAAAATTAGCCACGACTTTGTCAATTTTAAAGATACTCAGCTGAAGTGTTGTGTGGTTGTAGCTGAGAGTCATCTCCAACACGTACAAAGTGAGAGATTATAATCAATTTTGCAACACAGACATTAAAGCTAGATTAGGACATGTGATGGTTGCAGAAGATTCTATATTGGTAAATATGAATTTTTGAATAAAATAATTACTCTTTAATGTGTGTGCCAGCGAATAAATTTGGAATGACTTTCTATATCTCTGAAAGGTGGATTTTGGGGGGTTTTGTGCTATTAAGTAGAAAGGAAATCTATGGAAACCACAGGACAGTCATGTGGTGCTTATCAGTTACCTGGCATGGGTTCTTTTTCCAACTTATTTGCACGTGTCTTGCATAAACAGCCTAGTGCACACACACTGCAGGCTGATAACAGTGGCAGTGTTTTTCTACATTCTTACTGTCATGATCAAGTTGTATGTTGCTGGACACAAACCACTTCATCTGCTCTTTGAAATAACTGAAAACAGGCAGAACGCACTGAATGAATAATCAGTTGTTTGCTTTAATGATATTACCGGTCAGCAGTGTGAGGCCATGGGACAGGAGCAGCCGTGTAAGACTGACCTACATCGTGAAATCACACGTGACGCACTAGACTGCTCATCTGACCTGAACTTCAGACAAACCTTGGCATTAGATATGTCTTTACAATCCAAGCTGAGCCCAAGTACACACTTAGGCCAAAAATAATCCATATGCAATTAGAAATTTCAGATTACATGTCTGGACAAAGATGAGTGCTCCTGCCCAATGAGATGTTGGGGTTTTGCTATGTCTGGCTCGCCGGCTGCAGCTGCCCACATTCCTGAAGACCTGGCTTTCCCCTGCTGTCAGTGATCTACAGATCCGGACAGGCGAGCAGCCGCAGCCTTAACCCTGCTGGTCCCTGGACAGAGCTGAAACACACAGCGTAGGCGGGACTGGCGTGTCTGAATCTCTCACTAACGTCTTTTAACGGTGCAGTTGAACCCTCCTGATGTGCTCATTATCTACAACGGAAAGATTCCATTAGCAAAACATTTTCATGAGGTTAAGATTCTGTTGCACTGTTATACGAAAGTTGAATAAGACATCCAATATTTCATTGTTTAGTCTGTTCAGATGCCACATGTGGACAAAGTCAGTCAAATCAAAGGAAATACCTTTTATTTCTCCTAAAGAAAATGTATAAAACAGTCAAATTTAACCCAAACAGATGCGTTAATAGGAGGGTTAAACTCACTTCTTTTGCCATATCTGGTTCGAGTCATTGTATATGAGATTTAGAAGATTAACATTTGACAGACTGTCTTTTATCAAGATAAAATAAATCACTCACTGAATTAGGCAATAGGGCTAATAACCTGTCTAGCTTCCTTGCATAATCGAGCCAGCCAAGACGAGCTGATTCAGCTGATTCTGGAAATGTCGTTCAGCACAAACACACAAAAGTTAACTCGTTATCTGCTTAACTTGTAATTTCCAGGGAATCAAAACTGAATGCAATACATCCACTCCAAGCACGGCTGCACATCGATTGTCAAACTGAAAGGTTTGGACTTTTACAGTACAAAACTTCACGGTAAAAAGAAACAAAATACAAAATGGGCCATTTTTCTCAAATTAAAGGGCCTTTCACCCACCGCCGTACATGCCAATTATGCCATAAGACCTGTTAGCACTCAGGCTTTGTGCTGGATAGAAGTCTCAGTAACTACCACTCCAAATTTTACATTATAAAAAGGTAGTGGGCATGTATCATTTTATCTGTAAAAATGATTGAGTTACAGCCATATTTGTGTTCTCCAAGGTTGATTAGCTAGGGTCATCTTGATTCGGGGTAACTCCAAAAGTGAAATCAGTTGATCCCCCGCCTTTATTGGTAGCAGCGATAGAAAGGCTGAATAAATGGTAAAGTTTGTTACACTCGGAGGACTCACATCGGGGATCTTCTACTAACACAAGAAAAAACACAAAGGCAACTACTGACAGTTCAAAATCTTTATTTGAAATTCTCACATTGTCACTCTCTCCGTAGAAAACAAAGTTAGATCTGGTTTTCAGTAGGAACCCAACCCCTTTATCAGGAGACGCTCATTTACCCATCATAATTAAAGTTGCCCTCCCTTTTTCAGGGGGGAAAGTAAAAGAAAATGGATTCATACATTAAAAACACCCTTTAATACATGTCTTAATGTAATCATCTTCCTCAACTTAAAATATTGGCTGCATGACAAGTTTATTTACAAAAGATAATAAAAAAGGTAAATCAAAATAGACTTCCTACTCAATCCCACAGCTGCTTTGAAATAATTGAGCAACCAATCAACCCAATGTAACAATTATTACCCCTTTCTGTTGTTTAACACTTTCCTTATAGGGTGGGGGGAAAAAAAACACACACCCTAGTTAAATTACCTTTACGTTCCACTTCCTCACAATTTTTCTTTTAATAAAAAAAAGGTGAAAAAAAAAGCTTTATATGTAATGCATTACAGTCATTTATGACTTAAGGCTTTTTAAACAAATAACTCTCCACAGGAGGCAATACTGGTGCTCAGATGTCCATCTCAAACTGGCTGTCATCTGTTGGAAAACAAGACAGAAAAACAAACAAAAAAAACAAACAGGTTAGACTAAAAATGTTGACGTTTGACTATCAGCTTTCCAACACAACCACACCTTAACGGACCACAGACAAAGTGGACAATCTACAGTCCTGATCAGTGAGAGACAATATGTTCTGTGTTTACCAACAGACTAGGAGGCCAGAACACGAGTCTTTTCTAAGGGTTGTGTTCAAGGAGAGGGACATCCTGACGAATTTATACACTGAAGTCACAGGATTAAAGTCCCATGAAGTCTCTAAAGAAGCTCATTAGAAAGGCAGATAAGTCATTAATGTGATGCAGAACTGCTTAAATGTATTTAAAGTTAACAGTGTACATTATTGTATAACAACCAGTAATAAGTGGCCTAGTTTTAAAAGTACCATACCTAGATAAAGTAAAATAATGAGTCATAATATACAGGAGTGCTAACGCCCTTCTTTTAGCAAGATTACTCAAAACACCAAAGGGTAAATTAACCAATATTTTGAGAACAGGTAGGTCAGAGACATCTATATTTGTCAGATTCTCTTTCAGGTGGAATAAAAATCTGTATTTTGGTGGGAAAGCTACTCAAATCTAATAATCCATACTCTCCTAACATAACTTGTGTGTAGACCTCTTTTTTTTTTTTTTTTTTTTTTACATTTTGCACCCAGCACGCATGGACTAATTTACCTGTGATGTCCTTCTCCTCCTCCTCCTCCTCCTCTGCCTCCTCTTTGAGGTCCTGCAGTTTCCCCATGGGGTGTGTGGCCGGCACCGTTACGCCGGGGATCTGAGGCAGGCAGCACGGGGGCGTCCGGGCAAGGGGGGAGTTTCGACAATCCAGGAGGAACTTTCTGTCATAGATGATGCGAGTACCTGGAAACGAAAGTGAACGTGACGGGAAGTTAAACATCCGTGAAATCTCAGGAAGCAGAAACAGAAATGAAACTACGGCTTTTTTTTTTTTAGATTTAAACAGCATCTTTGCAAACAGATGTGGGGATTTTTCTAAAAAAGACAAACAAAAAAAAAAAACAACTCTGTTTTTAAGTGAGAAACGTGTGATAAATCCTGTGTGTACACTTCTAACTGGATCAAAAGGTTTGATACTGTGGCAGCATGCCCATGCTTGTTTCTTAAGATGACTTTTTTTAACCCCCGCGGCGATCACATGACCTCCAGCTCTGAAAAAAAAAAAAAAAAAAGAAACCTCCAGCTAGCTACATCTGAAAACATGTTGACATGTTCTCCAAGCTGCCACCAGGGTTAAATTCAAGCAAGATTATAAAAAGGCTTGCTGTGAGGACCTGTAACAGGAGTGGTCTGTTGCTTATATTATTCTTTCCTGGAGTTTGAACTGTTATGTACAGAATCAGCTCCGCTGTGAAAAAACATCTTATGTAATAGCTGGGTTTGAACAGCTCATCCTGGACAAGGGGAAGCAGAGCAAAAGAGGGGAGGAGCAGACAGAAACCAGGCTGTAAAGAAGGGATAGAGTGCAATGTATAGTGCAAGCAGTGGTTATATAAAAAAGGTGGGGCTCGTCCCTTAACCTCAGCTGCATGTGTGTGGAAGAACACAAGTAAAAACCCAATCCGGGCACTTCCTACGCTCAGTGAAACGCGTGCAATCCACTTTAAAACCTTCATCACACATTAACGCCTTCCCTCCTCTTCTTGTAATTTGTACAGAAAGTTCTTCGCTGTTCCTCAAACTCATAAGAAAGGCCAGCCTCCAGCTCCACCATCCAGGCAGAGAGGCCAATCAAAGTGCTGTAATGAGAGACAGACATGTACCACCACCACCTCCTCCACCTCCCCGAGTCACGAGTCAGAAACCTACTTGTGTATCCAAACAGGATGTTTTTAAATGCAAAAACTTCCTCAGTGTGTGGACAAAAATAAGTTGTGATTTGTCACTTTTTGGCACAAATTAAATGCTTTTTTTATATAAATAAATGCAGAAAATGTGATCAAACCATTTGTCTTTTTTCTGTAAACTTTTACAGTAAAGAGTTTATGGTGCAGTAGGAATAAATATTGTAATAAGGGGTACCACTTTTCATCTTCAATGTTTTTTTTTTAGTTCTGCAGTGTTCTTAATCGTGTCTAGTCCTAAAATAGAACCAAACTAGTATTAAAATATTAGTACTAGTATAAACTATTATTTTTCTTCTGCTTCAAGCATTAACTGGACGGTTCGTGATGTTTGCAACTTGTCGCGAGATTTTATCTTCGAGGTTTCGACTATTTTGCGCGTACCTATATTTTAAGAGTCGTGAAAACCTAATAAAATGGCTTAAAACGTGTTTTGTTTGTTTACCTCCAGGCGTGGTAGAGAAGAGGGTCCCCCCGGGAGTCTGGCTGTAACAGTCCGGCAGCTGGGACCAGTCCTTCAGGGTGAGGACCCGGGTGGGGATGGGACAGCTCTTAGCTTGTTTTGTACCGGTCGACATGTTGGAGACAAGTTTAAAAAGTCCTCTCGGAGTCGCACTTCTCCCTCCTCACGCAGCTGTCCGCGTGCGAAGATAACTTCAGAGCTTATAGCTTAAAACTTTAGCCCACCTGAGCGCGTGGAGTGAGGGCTAAAACAAACAAAACAAACCAAAACAAGCCAGGAGTTTTAAAAACCTGTCCGTCGCCGCGCACAGCTCCCAGACGCTGCCACCATGTGCTGTATTTGTAGCACGCGCAGCTGCAGCGGGGCGGCTCGTGGTGTTTTTGTGCTGCAGCTCGGTGACACGTGGGGCCAACGGGTCTGCGGTGCGAATGGTTTGTCCACGGAGACGGGCCGCGGGGGCGGCGATAACGGCGTAAAGAGCACGTGATGGGAAGTGATCCTTCTAAAGTTTGTCGTGATAAAAAAAAGGCAAAACGGAATGAAACGCTTTGGTGTCTTTTAATTTGACACAAATTAAACCGAGATTCTCTGTGTGGGTTCTCATTCCTATTTGAGCTGAACATAATTACAAGAGTAAAAAAAAAACTGTGCAAAGAAACATTCACAAAGGTGAGGAAAAAGATTATAATCGATTCAAAACAAAAAGATGTATAAATGATCGAATAAGAAACAAACAAATAAACAGAATGTGTCCTTAAATTTAAATTTGTGACCAGAGGCCATCTGCCATGTGAGTTTGTTTACATATGAAAACAGCCAAAGTGG
>JAOXNZ010000221.1:8985033-8996591 GCA_028566095.1 Kryptolebias brasiliensis | reverse complement strand
ATAAATTATATGTTGTTTCCTCTGCCTATCTACCAATAAAGATGTAATTTAGCTTTTTACCACTAGAGGGCGAGAGAGATTGGAATAAATAGATTTGAGGCTTGTGTTTATCTTGAAATTAATTTATGTATTGCATATTTTTTACTTTTTTTTCTTCATTTTAGACATATTGGGCTGACACACTAAGATTTAAACTACCTTTATAGACGCGTTTGTGCATATTTTGTTTCAAACTGTTTATATTTGCTTATTCTTCTTTAAAGGTACAGTTAATCTGTTTGCAAAGGCGTCACCACAGGTTGTCAGTGATGCTCTGTTGTTTCCCTTACTGAAGGGGAACAACAAAACACGCTAAACCACAGATGACAGAAACCTGCCTACCAATTGTTCTAAAGCAATGTTTATTTTTATGTCTTTGAGGTCCTAATAATTCAGACAGCTTGGGAACAACAAACAAAAGGTAGCGTGGTTATATTTTAAGCATAAATGAAGAACAAAAACCATAAAAAACACATAATGCCAGTTTGAAGCACAGCCATGAAAGAACAACGTCCATGAGAAATACATCACTAACTTCCTGTTGCCTTGCTGACGTCAGAGGAAAAAAAGGGGGCCAGATCCTACTCGGCTTTTGATTGGCTGAAATATATGGACTCAGATGACGTGTTAGTTCCGGGTTCCTAGACCTCAGGGAAGAGGTAACTTTCGGTCATTTCTGGTCGAGACACGACTGACTGAGTGACCGGGTTTTCCGCCGCTTAAGGTAAGAAAGTGTCGAGCCTAGCAGAGTTAAGCGGGGTATCGCTCTCTGGCTGAAACTTTAATCTTATTACCGTCTTTATCCGTCGCTTTCTCCGTGTGTGAGTTAATTTGTTTGGCCCACAATGAACAGGGTGAAAGCCACGCATGCTCGTTGGTTAATCAACCTGCTCAGCGGCGGCAGGAGGCGGCTTTTGTCATCATTCGCCTGCTTGCATCCCGCTACTTTCCCCATTGTTAGACAACCGGCATCTTACGTGTCGTCCTACTTTAACGGCGGGAATTTCCGCCGCCCTCGTTTTTGTGGCTTTTGTCCCGGTGGCGACTTTGTAATGATCTGTCGGTTTCAAAATAGAGAAATAAAACAAGCCTCGCTGTTTACCCCTGGTTTAACGTGTTTAAATGAAACACCTCTGTGTGGCCATATCCGTCTAAAACGGATACCTAATGTTGCCATGGAAATGGCTCATCCATCCACGTGCGTCTGTCACGTTATGCCGGCAAACCGTCTGGTTTGTTGCCTCTGTTTGTATGGCGGATGTTTCGGGTCATTTCCTCCTCCGAATCACTCACTGAGGTTTTGTAAATTAGGATGTTTGAATATTTTTGTTGTCTGTCGGTGGATGCTCTGTGAGGACGGTCAGGTTGTGTTGAACGCGCGTGCGTCACGAGCTGGAAATAAACGCCATGTCCTCGTTGCACAACAGGCTCCACCCTTTTTCTTAATAATCGAGAAGATGGGTTAAAATCGCCTATAATGCTATAATACTCTGACGTTACAACACTGCGTTCCCCACCCTTATTTAAGCTCTTCTTTATAGTTTTTTTTCCCTCCCTCCTCTGAAGATATATACAAACCTTTGACACAGACTGGAAATCCTGATTCACCTCAGTATGAATCACACTTTATGAAGAGTGATGCAACCAATTAGTCTGGTGTTGTGGATGACTCTCGGCTATTAGCACATCCAACTATAGCTCAATATCTGGGAATTGACCGAAATCCGGCCAATTTTGTGTTATCTAAGGTTAGTTGGCTGTGGTGGCCTATTTGAATTGGATGAACTCCAGTTAACCAGTTGTAGGTGTACGCCCAACGATTACCTCCTCCAAAGGTTTTATTGAAATCCGACCTGTGGTTCGTGAGATATTTTACTAACTGAGAGGCAGCGTCGACCACAACAGTTAAGGCTGAAGTTTTATGCAAGGATCTCACACTAAGGGTAGCACTTAGTAGGAGTTGGGAATGATTCTCGGCTGCGATCACATCGAGTTTTGAAATTGACCCCGATTCATAACCATTTGGGTGTTTTCTAAGGTTGGTTGGCTGTGGCGGCCATCTTGAATTGGCCTGGTTCCAAAAGTTAATCAGTTGTAGATTCACATCCAGTGATTCCTTTCTAAAATACTCAGATGTTCCACATCCTATTAGTCAGCTGTGATGTCTACATGTTACACATTGTGTTTGCATTCCTATCCCTGTGGTCACAGTCGTTCGTTTGGAAGTAAAACGTAGCTCAGACAGTTTTAACCACTCCTTCTCCTCCGCCTCCGCCTCCTCCTCCTCTCATTGACACGCTGAGCTTGTCCTAGAGTGGCCTTTCTCTGGCCACAGGGTGGGGTGAGCCTTAAGAGTATCGTCATTGGTTGGATGCAGCTCCATCACAGGGCCGTGGTCATTGGACAGAGGTCACTCTGGGCAGAGGGGACACGTCTCCACGCTGCTTTGTCCCTCAGTGACCCTTTAGATAACCTGCTTCTTTTTTGTAGCGGGTGGGGAAACAAAAAGTGTTCAAACAAAAGGAGCAGGCTGTTGATTCAATCAAACACTGAGAGTTGATTAGGGCAGAGCAAGAAGGAGGTAAGTGATGTTACTGAGTGGCGTTTTTAACAGGAGAAAGTAGGAGTCCTGCTCGTGATGGGGTGTGTTTTCAGCTCCAGCTTGCTGTGGGTATCGCACTTCTTTGTTTTAGGAACAAACTATTGTTTCAAGAGTTCAGTGTTTTTTATGTGATGTCTGTCATCAGACAATGTTGGGTCATCATTTAGCTTCCTTTTTTAAAACAACTCAACTGAAACTTTTCTTTTTGAAATAACAAACAGACTTTTAACTTGTAATCTTCTCCTGATGTGTTCTTCTTTATCTCAACTTCAGCTGACTCAGCAGGGACATTGGACCAAATGTTATAAGACAACCGTGCGACCCCTAGGAAAACAAACAACTGAGCTCAGAAATCTTTGGTTAAAAAAAACAAAAACTTGCCTGACTCTGACTGCTGCTCACTTCCCTTCTGCTCGTCCAGAGGCCAGCATGGGTGCCCAGTTAGACTCTACGCTCCAGTCTGTCCTCCTCCTCCCTGTCCACTTTCTGATATGGCTGTACTCCGTCCTCTCCTTCCTACCTTGGTATTTCATCACTGGAGCGGGCCAGAAGAAGTCGCTGTCCAAGCGAGTAAAAGCCCGCTCCACTTCAGGGAACCCAGAGGGTCCGTACCGCTCTGTGGACCACTTTGACTCCCTGGCCACAGAAGACTTCCCGGGCATAGACACCCTGGATAAGCTGTTCAGGCACGCTGTGCAGCGTTTTGGACCCGATCATTGCCTCGGCACACGGGAGATACTGAGCGAAGAGAACGAGATTCAGCCCACTGGCAAAGTTTTTAAAAAGGTAAGAAAGTTCATCCTCTTTTTTGTTTTGTTTTAATGATTGATCACAATAACCAAAATGTTTGATGCTGAAATCAACTGTTTCTGATTGTAGCTGATCATGGGGGAGTACAAATGGTTGTCCTATGATCAACTGGACACCATAGTGAGTAATTTAGGCAGTGGATTGGCAGCTCTGGGGCAGCAGCCCAAAAGCACCATCGCAATCTTCTGTGAAACCAGAGCAGAGTGGATGATCACAGCTCAGGCGTGCTTCAGGCACAACTTCCCCTGTAAGTAAAAACAGCATGTTCAGTACCGAATGGCAATGAACGTGTTGACAAATGTTCTTAGTCTGATGTT
Source organism: Kryptolebias brasiliensis (assembly GCA_028566095.1). Taxonomy (NCBI): domain Eukaryota; kingdom Metazoa; phylum Chordata; class Actinopteri; order Cyprinodontiformes; family Rivulidae; genus Kryptolebias; species Kryptolebias brasiliensis. The sequence goes on along the minus strand of JAOXNZ010000221.1, from coordinate 8,992,823 downwards.
GTTTTCTGTAACTGTTGCAGTGGTGACGTTCTACGCCACCCTGGGAGAGGAAGCGATTGCGTATGGTCTGAACGAGACTGGAGTTACTCACCTGGTTACCAGTGTTGAGCTGCTTGAGACCAAACTGAAAGTGAGTTGATCTGTAAAAGCAACCCCTGACCGATGACAAGAAGCAGTGATCAAGTTGTTCTCATAAAAATGATGCGTGTCCAATTCGGTGGTTTTAATGAACGTCATGAGCTCATCAGTTGAGACTGACGAAAAATGTCAGTATAAATAGAGAGTGTTGTTTACATGTGCCGGGGGAAAGAAAAAATGAACTCATTATTTCTGGAAATGTATGTAAGTGTGTCATTAGATTCATTTGTTTTCATAAAAAAAATTTTTTTAAGTGTTTCAACACTGGTTACAGCATTTACTGTGTGTCCATGTATGGGTGATAGCAGCATGAAATCGTGCAGAATTCCCTACACATCATCTCTCGACTGAAGCCTGTATCTTACTGGGTTGCGAGTGTTGGCGACAGTGTGCGAACGGCCTTCACGAGGGAATTTCCAAAGTGTTTCAAAATGGTTGCGAGTGTTTTCAGTCTCCTTGCATAACTCACAGAGCCACAAGTTTTCTCTAAAGAAAGTCACACAGTCGTCGCCAGCCTCTGGAACCTGTCTCACACCTTTTTCAGTTTTGTTACCATGAGTCAAAAAGTGCAAAAAAAATGTGAGGCAACTTTGTTAGGGGTTGGTGACCTATGAAACCAAATTGTGATCGATTAGAGACAACAGTGAGAACCGGACATTATGGGTCCCACGTGACTAAATGAACCACATGTAATGCAGACAAGTGAGAAGGACAGTAATGAAAGGCATAGCTTAGATCGGCGTACATCATGTCTTTGGGTACTCTCTCTTATGTTCACTTTCAACAAACTGAGTTGTTAACAGTCATGATAATCATCTGTCATATAGATTATATCAGTTTTAAGGAACCGAAGCAAAATTATAAACCGTCTCTCAAGGCTTTCCTGTTGTGAACCAGTCTTGCCTGTTTTTTTTCTGTCCAGAAAGTGCTGCCGATCATCACGAAACTGAAACATGTGATCTACGTGGACCAGAAGAAAGTGAAGACAGAAGGCTACCCTGCAGGACTGTCCATCCACAGCATGCAGGCTGTTCAAGAGCTGGGCTCGCTGCCGGAGAACAGTGTGTATTTCTCTGAATTACTATGGGTGTTTGGTTTTAAGCAAATTCCAGGGTGGTAAAAAAAAGCAACTTACGCATACAGGACAACACAATGGTTGTTTTGTCTTGCAGTGGAAAGGCCGATTGTGAAGCCCCAGCGTTCCGATCTGGCTGTGGTGATGTACACCAGCGGTTCCACAGGCAGACCCAAAGGAGTCATGATCGTCCACAGTAACCTGATTGGAGGAATGACTGGCCAGTGTGAGCGCATCCCTGAACTTGGGTGAGTGTCCCAAGTAAATCAAAAAAGCTGCTAAATGTGCAGCTAAGACGAACTGTGTTTGGGAGATAACGGTAACATTTTTCATCTCTCAGAGAAACCTCAGCTTGCCACCCTAGAGTAGGTTTCCAACTGCGGTCAGGGTCGCTCAGTGTGTAAATTGGAAAGTGGAACAGAAAACCTGTGTTAACTGCTGGCCTTAACCCTCCCCCCTCTCTCGCTCTCTCTCTCGTGTTTTGACAGGCCTAAAGACACTTACATAGCCTATCTGCCCCTGGCTCATGTTCTGGAAATGACAGCTGAAATCTCTTGTGTCACATACGGCTGCCGGATCGGTTACTCATCCCCTCAGACGCTGTCAGACCAGGTAAGAACGGTCACTGTGTAATGTTATAGCTCTCCGTACTTATGCAAATGTGTAACTACCAGTACTCCCACTCAATGTTTCTGTTGGTTTAATCATTGCATTATCGCTACATAAATCTGTTTTTCCACCTCTGTTCCCTTTAGTCCACTAAAATAAAGAAGGGAAGTAAAGGAGACAGCTCTGTGCTCAGACCCACCTTGATGGCAGCTGTGCCAGTAAGAATCCATCCTTACTTGCTCACCTTTTTTTCCCCCTTTCTTGCTTTATTAATTATTTTTACATGCCTATTTTTACTTTAAATGCAAATGGTTTCTCTATAAAGGAAATTATGGATCGTATCAACAAGAATGTGATGAGCAAAGTGCAGGAAATGGGCTACATTCAGAGGACGCTGTTTACGCTGGGCTACAAATATAAACTGGAGCAGGTCAAGAGGGGCTATGATGCACCACTCTGTAATATGTAAGAAAACTTCTATTCCCCTCCCCCTTCAGTGCCTCATTTATTAGCAAACCATTTGTTGTTTTGGCTTCAAATCAGACAGTCTGTAATCAGTTTTCTTTTTGTGTTTTTTTTTTTTTTTTTTGGCAGCTTGTTGTTCAGGAAAGTGAAGAAACTTCTGGGTGGACGGGTGCGGATGATGTTGTCCGGTGGAGCCCCCCTGTCCTCGGCCACTCAGAGGTTTATGAACGTGTGTTTCTGTTGCCCCGTCGGTCAGGGCTACGGCCTCACTGAAACCTGTGGAGCCAGCACCATCACTGAGGGTGTGTTGATTTCTAAAACACGAAGAGCTGTTAGTCTAGAAGTCAAATTGAATAACGTGCAGAAGAATCATCAACTCATTCGGAAAAGATTATGACACTTTAGTGGTAGTTTTGACAATAAAAATAGTGTAAGGCATGTTTCTTTGTTTTGTTTTCATCTAGCAGGTGTCAAAGCATAGCTGAGATTATCAGGCTTCACAATAGCAGGAAGATTACTGTGTGTGTCTAAACAAAAGCAAAAAGCTAAAAAGAGCAACAGAGTTTCCTGAAAGGATTTGACTTTATGATAAAGGCTGTATGCTTTAATAAAACTAAATTAGGACCAGACATTCTGCACACATTATATATATGTGTGTCTGTATGTCTGCCTGAACAGGAATGACTTAATATGTGCAGAATGACATGAATGAAACAGTAAAATGACTCACCCTGCCTGATCGTACAGTTGCAGACGTCAGCACCGGTCGCGTTGGAGCTCCTCTGATTTGCTGCGAGGTTCGACTCAGGGACTGGGCTGAGGGTAAGCGTGTAAAAACATGTTGACACACGGCGTACATAAAGAGCACAGTGGAAGCTATTTTTTAATTGCAGGATAACAATATGTGCTATTTAATCCATGCATGGCTCAGGTGGCTACACCTGCAAAGACGAGCCGAATCCAAGAGGGGAGATCCTGATCGGCGGACCCAACGTAACCCTGGGTTACTACAGGCATGAAAGTAACGATCAAGACTTTTTTGTGGACGAGAAAGGTCAGAGGTGGTTCTGCACCGGTGACGTAGGGGAGGTCTACCCAGATGGCTGTCTACAAATCGTGGGTGTGTATATTTGTTGTCCGCTCAGTCCCTCACTCAGTGCTACTCAATGTTTCCAAAACACACACCCACTGCTTGTAGTTTCTGCACAAACTGTACAGCAGAGTTGATAACCGGGCAATCTTGTGGTCCCATTTAGATCGGAAAAAAGACCTGGTGAAGCTCCAGGCCGGGGAGTATGTGTCTCTCGGTAAAGTCGAATCAGCTCTGAAAACCTGCTCTCTCATAGACAACATCTGCGCATACGCAAACAGGTGAGATGGTTGCTTTTAATTGCAGTGACAAGAAAAGCTACACTCCATTGGATTTTGTTTTCCATATGCAAATGTACACCATCAAGGAAATGGAAAATGGCGAGACGGCTGCATTTCTGTCAACTTTTTTTTATGTATATAGAGCCCACAAGGCTGGGTTTGCTTTTGCTTTTGCTTTTAGTTTCTTGTAATTTCATAAGAATCCGTGTGCCATCTAGAAACAAGGGCTCCCTTTACTATCATAATATTATTCAAACAATATGTATACGGAAGATAAATGATGTTTGCATAAACAAAAGTCCTGCAGGAGGGAGAGAACACATCCGGCTTGGAAATGTGAATGATTGAAAAACAGCAGCTGTCGGACTTCATTCTTTCATTTGTTTCAAATCTGGCTTTTATTTTCACTTGGAGCACAATGAAGCGCCTGTTGGTATAGATGAGCTTTGATTATTGTCTGGGATCATGTAATTGTGTCTGTAGTTCTGTCTGTTAGTAAAATATCCCATGAACCATTGGACAGATCTTAATGAATCTCTGTCAAAGTAATCACTGGATGTGCATGTGCAACTGATTCATGTTTCAGAGTCAACATGGTTCAAGATGGCTACCATAACTAACTGCCTTTAGTCAACACAAAAATGGCTCTAACTCAGTCAGTTTTATCAATAATGAGCTCAAATTTGGAGTGGTAGTAGTTGAGACTCATTCTCAACACGTGCTGTGAATGCAAACAGATTATTTTTGTTTAAAATGTTGACATGCAAGTTGACAGGTGATATACATTCCTTCAAAAAATGCTCCATTTTTTTTCACTCTCATCTGTATGACCTGCACTTTGATGGACATTTAAGTCCACTGCACTAAGTTTTCTCCAGATTAATTAAGCTATTTTAAACCTTGTCTCTACTGTTTTTGCAGCGATCAGAACTACGTGATCAGCTTTGTGGTTCCCAACCAAAAAAAATTGACAGAACTGGCCAAGCGGAAAGGCATTGAGGGAACATGGGAGGAGCTCTGCACTCACCCTGAGATGGAAAAAGAGGTTCTGGGAGGGATTAAAGACGCGGCTGTTAAAAGTAAGAGCTGATACTGTAAAATGTCTAAATCTGTTTACTTTTATCTTTTAACAGCAGACCATATATATAAAGAATCCTGGTCTCTGGGTGTTATGTTTTACAAAAACCTCCTGATCATGAATCTTTTTTTTTTTTTTTTTCTTCCCACCCGTCTGTTCGGCCATATAGTTAAGCTCCAACGGTTTGAGATTCCAGTTAAAGTCCATCTGAGTCCAGAGCCGTGGACACCGGAGACGGGTCTCGTCACAGACGCGTTCAAGCTGAAGAGGAAAGAACTGAAGAACCATTATCTGTCTGACATCGAGAGAATGTACGGAGGGAAGTAGATGGGTTTTACCCAAGAACCTGTGGTATCACCAGTAATTGTTGTTTGGTTCTGTAAATAGTTTGACAAAATCCACAAGTGGGGAACTAGCCTGGAACTTGGGTTCCAGGATGTAGATCCACAAACAGCCAAAACATGTGCAACAGCAGGCTACTGTGTGACATAAATCTTATTCTTAGTGAAACCTTTGTAGATTCAAGACTTTTTCCACGTTGGGACCTGCTATATTGGTTGTTTACCAAAGTGCCTGAACGGCTCTCCTCTGTACAGTTGTGTAATAAGCCAACTTCCTGTTAGATTAACTGTTACTGGTCCTGGTGAGGCAGTGTGGAAATCTGTTTGTTTTTTCTTTCTGTTTTTTATGAATGGGATGGGACCAGAGCAAGGAGAGGCACAATGAGCTCTAGGTGTGGTCTGGTTTCCGAGCCAGTCAGAGATATTAACCCTGGTACCCAGCTGCAGGCTGTTTGTGTACCACAGGCTTTTCAAGTAAAAATGTCTTGAAGACAAAGGTTGAAGCTGTAGATAGTTGTAGCTGTTGATCCATTTGTGCTGTTTTTGTTTTAATTTATATCTGTAGAAATTTTCGATTGTCTTAGAGATGCACTGAAGTGACGAGTCTTATTTTATATAAACAAAAGGTGGGTCCGAAACATTCACAGCACTCAAACTGCCAACCAATCAGATCTGCTCGGCTCTCGGTTTGTCGCATATAAAAACAAGCCGCTGTGGTCCAAACACTCACAAGGCTGACGTACTGAGGTCACTGTGCCTTCAGCCTGCAGGACGTGTAGTCGAGCTGTCGTAGGAGCCAACAAAAGTTACACACACTGATAAACTGCCATGTTAGGTTTACAAGAGATTTAAAGACAAATATGCCCACTGAGAGATACACAGAGACAGATCATTGACTTAAAAAAGTACCCATGATCATGTCTGTTTATCTTTTTTTTTTTTTTTTTTTTTCTTTTGTTCTCCTTTTGTTGAACCACAAATGTTTTATACTTTTTGTTATTTAATTGTTTTGTTTTGGTAAGACCAAAATATGTCACATGACTCAGGAAGAAAAGAAAATATGACTGTCAAAAAAAAAAAAAAGAGAAGGAATTTGCTTGTATAGGAACATGTAGTTCTTGTGGGCACCTTATTTATTTTGAGCAAGCACGCCTAGCTCCTAAAATGCTTATTAGTACTAGTCACAGCTGGCATACTGTAACACTGTGTGTATTTTACCTCAGTTAACAGTCTAATGTAGAAATTTGGTATCAGAAGTATCTGAACTCGTGTCTGTTGATGTTTTCATCATAGGAGAGTGTTTTTCCATGTAGCTTTCCAAGTACTGTTTTGATGAATTTCACGGTTAGATTTTAAGACAATAACAGATGCTTGACGTTTTTTTGTTTGGTTGTTGTTTTTTTTGGTTAACCTGTCTGCAGTTATTGCTCCCATCATTATGACCACATGCTTTGTTGTTCATTTCAAAAATAAATGTTTGTCATAGTTATTGTTGAACTGACTTTTCTTTCTTGTCGTTACATAAAGCTGGGATGTAAACAGTAGGATTCGGTGCAGGACTTCTCATAAAGTACTGCTGAAAACTTATCAGCAAGGTAGAAAATAATTCTGATGTCTTTGCAGCATTATTTTTGATTTTCTCTAATCCATACAGAGTCAAAGCTACACTTTCAGGCTTAAATGTACAGATTCACACCCACTAATATTCGGTTAAATGTCCCTTAGCGAGTTACAGCTCGATCACGCTCTTTCTGCAGCCACCAATGAGCTTCTAGTATAGTTCTGGCTGGATATTTGTCCATTCTTCTTGGCATGATTTAAATAATTTATTCAACCCATTCTTTCTTTTTCAATTAAGTTGGTTGGGTTCTCGGTACAGCTTTTAATCAGAGTCCACAAGCTTTCAATGAGGTTGAGGTCAGGGCTTTGGGAAGGCCAGTCCAGAAGCTTAATGTTAGTCTGCTTTATCCAATCAGAAACCAGGTTTGATGTGCTCAGTTCAGTTTATTAATACAGCACCAAGTCGCAACAAAAGTCATCTCAGGGCACTGTACAAAAACACGCACATACATTACAACAGACAACTAGTAAAAGTTATCTATCTAAGGAAGCCAGCAGATTGCGCTGAATCTTCACTTCTTCAGTCTCCCATCCTTCAAGTTTGAAGGTGCCACTTTTGGAGCAGGAGCTTCTTTCTTGGTCCTCTGTCCATGTTGATGTAAAACTGGCTTCACTATGCACAGGGACACTGGTGCCCCAGCAGGTTTCAGTTCATGGCAGGCTTGAGCCACGGTGGCTCCTGGGTTGTTCCTGTACATCGACTTCATTGATCTGAAGTGAACAGATGTGTATTGATCAGTCCAATGAGTTCTATTGAACGAATCCTTTTAATGCTGAAAAGGAGAAACTACTGGCTGGAGTCAATCATGATCACTAGCATGAAGTAAACAGGTTTGATCGATTTAAAAGATCTTCTAGACTCGTCAGCAGCGCTTATTGAAAGATTGAGGTGAATGGGCGTAGTTTGAGCCTGTTTGTATAATTCTAACCCTGGGTAGATTAGAGGAAAATCTACAATAAGTTAGAAAATGTGCACCAAATTCAAAGTAGAAACAGGGATTTAACATTCCTCTATGACAGGGGTGTCAAACTCCAGGCCTCGAGGGCCGCTGTCCTGGAAGTTTTAGGTTTTTCTGCTCCAACACACCTGATT
>JAOXNZ010000221.1:8965822-8984933 GCA_028566095.1 Kryptolebias brasiliensis | reverse complement strand
CATGTGCACAAGTCATCCATTTAAACCAGGTGTTTTAAAGCAAGAACACATCTAAAACAAGCAGGAGAGCGGCCCCCCCGAGGAACGGAGTTTGACATGTGTGCTCTATGATGAAATGAAATACAAACTAAAAATTTGTTTAGGAGCAACAGGTATCTTACTTTCAGTTTGGCACTGTTTTACTAACTAATTGTTGCTTTTTTATGTAGATTATAAGACTTCTTAACAATCCTCAGGAATCTTTTTACAGCTGCTTCTTCTGGTGTCACCACAGTGTAGCATCTCCCTCCATACCCAGTCCATACTTCTGCATGTCCTCCTTCACGACGTCCATGAGTCTCCTCCGTGGTCTTCCTCTCCTCCTCCCTGGCAGCTCCTTATTCAACAACCTTTGTCCAACATACTGCACATCTTCATCACACCTGACTCCCTCATACAATACAATCCTTAAAAGTAGAGTAAACGAAAGTTATACGGGTGAAATATTCACACTGTCAGCCAGATGTTTTATTGTATCCGTGACTCTTCAGAAACCTGTTTTATTTTAAATCAACATCCCAGCTAACTGCCTGAAATTGTGTAGTTGGGGCATTTTATTGTGGTAGTTCATAATTAAATCGAGAGAGTGCTGCTGTAAATCTTCAGGGTGCAGTTTTGGATCAGATAAAGTGAACACTCCTCTGGACTTTCCCTCCACAGGGTGCAGACTGTACAGGAGCTGCTGATACAGAACAGTGTGTGTTTCTGACTCCATATGAGTGACTCACTCAGAACCTTTAGTCCAGATCACCGATCTGAAGCCTCACTTACGTAGTCATAGTAAAAAAAAGATGATTCTGCTTGAATCCTAAGATTTCAAGCTATTGGAGGGGGGGGGGGTATTATATGTACATATACAGACACAATTAATGAGTTAAATGGGTATGTCATGTTCACCTGATACTGAAAAAAGTTGTTTTTAATGTTTAGACAATGCAGAAATATTTTATTTCAAGTCATATTAGTTGTACCATGACTAGATAATTAAAGTGTATATTCTTGGTTTTAATTTAAGAATATTTACAGCCACACTCATTTATTTATTTAAGAATCAGAGGTTGTTAAATGCTTATAGTCCCCTTATTTTCCAGGAATGACCAAATAGCTTTTTCATAGACAGCTTTGAGTCATTCCTTCATCAGTTAGGCAAGTAAGACTATTTGCTGTAAAGCTCTATCATCGTCCAGACTCGGTGTCTTCTCTGGGCTAAAACTCATTGCTAATGAACTGAGGCAAAGTGGAAAACGGTTCTGTGGTCAGATGAATCAAAATTTCAATTTCTTTTTGAAAACCATGGACACCCAGTCCTCTGTACTAAAGAGAGGGACCATCCAGCCTGTTGTCAGTGTACAGTTCAAAAGCCTGCCTCACTGATGGTATGGGGGTGCATTATTGCCTATGGAATGGGCCGCTTACACATCTGCAAGAGTACCATCAATGCAGAAAAGTACAAGTATACAGGTTTCAGAACAACGTGTGCTCCATTCTTTTTCAGGGAAGGTTTTGCATATTTCAGCAAGACAATGTGAAACCACCTACTGCATCCATTACAACATGGCTTCATAGTAGAAGAGTCCAGGTGCTGAACTGACCTGCTTGCAGTCCAGACATTTCACCAAGAGAAACCATTTGGTGCATCATGAAACAAAAAACCCAGCAAAGACGCAGGACTACTGAACAGCTAGAATCCTCCATCAGGCAAGAAAAAGGACAACATTCCTCCAAAACCTCCAGCAGCTGCTCTCCTCAGTTCATAGATATTTACAGATTGTTAAAAGAAGAGGCGATGCTTCACAGTGGGAAATACGACCCTGGGACAACTGTTTTGAGATGTGTTGCTGCCATTAAATTCAAATTTACATTTTTTTTTCTATAAATTGTATTTTTTTCATTTTCACATTTCTTTACTATGTTTCATTGTTCTTAACTCAACCTTTTAATGTAAATATCTCAGACAGGTTCAACCAGTATTCAAGATGTAAATATAACTACGTTTACCCAAATTCTGTCAGTGCCCAAATAATTCAGGGGAGAGAATAAGCTCACCATGAAACAGAAATCATGAACAAAATGCTCTTAATCGTGTCTCCAAATCCACAGTGCAAAGAGATCACCCAATTATAGTACAGCTGAACTGTTTGAAAATATAAATTTGCAAATTCAAAAACTTCTTTCCCTATAAAATGTTTCAAGAAAATCTTCTGCACTGATTGTTAAGATGTTTTTATTTTACAAAATAAAAATGCAAATGCCACAAGATAATTGCTGTTAAGAATTCAAGCAAATCAAACGGAAACAGTGACGAAGGGGAGGGCAGCCTCAGCTGTTCCAGTCCTGAAATCGGAAACAGTCACTTGCGATCTTCCAGACAGGCTGGTCGTTGTTGGGTGAAGCCTGAGCCGTAAGGAGAAAATTCTGGTTGAAGAAACGCTGCTTGTTGCCTTCAAACTTGACTAACCCGCCAGTCACCACCAGCAAAGCAGTCTGGCCTTGGGTTGCATGTTCTGGGAGTGAAAGATAATAAAAATGAGGCAGAGGAAGCTCCATTTCATTTAAATTGCGTAACAAGTTTAAAACTTGAATTTTCTTCCAACATGTCTGACACTTCAATGCCCTAAATAACAACGTTCTCTTTGAGTGATCATTGGAAATGTTTAATAATGCCTCACTGACCATGAACCGGCTGACAGTCCAGTGTTTGAACCTGGAACTCGCTCGATGGCAGAGACTCAAAAAACTCGCTCAGAGCATCCTGTCCTGACACAGCAGTCCCGTTCCACACCAAGGTCGCCTTGTCCAGGTAGAGCCGGGTCAAGTTCTGAAGCAAAGAAGACGATCAATCATGAAAACAAATAAACCAACATCATCAAACAACATGCTCGATGGTCCCCTCCAAAATACAAATAAAGATTTACGGCACCTTTTTTCTTTAAGCCATTGGATTGAATTAAAGTGGTGCCAAGAAATGTTACAGCGGCAACACTTTGCGAAATGTTGCAAATCAGAGCAAGACTGCTCTGTTTTATTGCATGTACATTCTAGTTAAAGTTTAAGACATTCGGTTTAAACCTATGTTCCTCAACTGATGGGCACTGGGCCATATCTGGCCAGTGAGAGCATTCCAACCAGCCCAAAATCCTGCCTGAACCAACAACAGTGTGTTAAGCAAATATCTCACTGGGCTGCGACTTTTGGAGACTAGTAAGCAAAGTACATTTATGAGGGAGTTTTCAAAATATCTCCAAACATTTGTGACAGTTCTCAATTTCCACGCGTGAGTCGCAGTGGTCTGCGGTCTGGTCACTTGAATTTCGAACATGTTCGAAAATTTTTTCCTCTTAAAATAGATTTTTCACAAGCATCTCAAACTTGTCTCAATTTAGTTTCTATAGTTTTAGAGCACTTGAGCTGTATCTCCTCCCAGAAAACACCTGAGGACTGCCACCATCAGCGTCCAGGTCTAAGCATGCAGATGATTTAAAAAACAGGTCCAAATCAGCCACTCTTCATTTCGACAACGTACTTCAAGTAGAATAAATCAAACGGCTGCCAAGGTGGCAGGTACAAAACAAGTCAAGGCAGATATAACATGGAAAGAAGTCGACAACAAAATTGCATGATCTAAAATATGATTTTGCAAGCCGTGCACACAAAAATAGGCAGTGATTAATTTCAAAAACTGACTGCACAGCTCGCTGGTTGCTCACTAAAATTTCAGTGAGACTGCAACTGAAACTTTGCTTATTTTCTTCAAATTTTGAGCAACCAACTAGTGATAAATAACCAGCCGGTAAGAACCATGCCCTAAAAAAAAAAAAAAAAAAAAAGCCTTACTGTTTAATGAAGAGGAAATGCGTAGAGAAATGTAAACTTCAAATAAGAATGTCAAAAGGAAATACAGAAATAAATATGCTTGAGGACACAAAAAAGGAAAACAAAGTTTATAAAGGAAACAAAGAACTGAATACATCCAGGATGAAAATTTTAGGTAAATAAATAAAAACAAAGAATATGGTTTATTTTTGATAAAACGTGATGTCACGTTAACATATTTATTAAACCATTTATGTATAGGAATAGTCATTTTTAATTTTGGCTATTTATTTTTATTTATTTATTTAGACAGAAGAGAGTTAGATGGAGGAGGACGACTCACTGAGGCGACTCCTGGAAAGGGAACAGGCGAAAGAAAAAGTCGTCGTCTAAATAGCTTTTTTTAAAATGAAAACTGTAAACATTAAGTCATTCGTCCATTTTAAAGGAAATACAACAATTTGCTAATCATATTGGTTTTGTGCACGTTTATTATTCCCCATCAGTGGAAATGAAAGGGCGATAATGTTTTTGCTTTTGTGTGATCATTTATCTGTTGTGTTGGCAAAACATCTCATGAACCGCTGGACGAACATTAATGGAGCTTTCAGAAAGTGATCACTGGATGTACATCTACAACTCATTAACTTTGGAGCTGACTACATTCCAGATCCACAGCAAAGCAACCTTAGCAAATACAAAAAGAATGGCTAAAACTCATCCCCTTTTACAGATATTAAGGTAGAATTTGGTGTGATTACAGCTGAGTGTCATTCACAACACATACTCTGAGTGTGACATCTCACAACATCGCATGACACTTTCAAGGTTTGTCCAAAACGGCTACAACGCCATCATTTCTCAATATGAGATGATTTTAGTCTTCAGTTCCGGAATGAAAAGCAGATATGTAATGTTAGGTCTTTAATTGTAAATAAACTTGATGAAGTAACTATAACTTGAATCATTTGTGTTTTTTACGTTTATTTTAACATTTGGACACCCAATGACATCCAGCATCGGCACTTTCAGTCTCATTTGACATGTTTGTTGATTGAGGTTTGTTGTTCACTTTTTAAAATAATTACAGAAAAAATAAACATCTGAATTACAGTTATCACGTCTTCTACTTTTGAATTTTAAATGACATCAAATATGTCTTTAACATAACAACATAACAACAGAACTGTGATCAAGATGTGGGTTATAAGTCACTGCTCCCTGGTGATAAAACTGTGTAACAGCAGGTTCATTTACATGGTTAAGTAGGTTTATTCGCCTACAATACATGGTAGTGTGTTCATAAATCTATGTAAAACAATACAGTTTTTGTGTTTCAACAGAAAGATTTAGAGGACAAAACTCACCCTCCTTTTCTTATCCATGCAGTCATAGTAAATGTTCACAAACTCTTCAGAATATCGGCACGACTGGTCGGCATGGGTCCTGAAATCCTGAAGTGACAGACACGCAATATACACCTTCTCTAAATTGTGTAAAATAGTAACAATAATACTATATTTAACTCCTAAAAACAGCAACAACGGCACGTGTGACTGCGAGCTGTTTGACTGAAAACATAACCGTGAAGTAACGGTGATCAACTTACCAACGTGCTTGCCATGTTTGCAACTATTTAAACAACAAACGACACAAAATACAACAGAAAAAAAATGCGAGGAATTAGATATAACGATTTAAAGTTGACTCTTTCTTCTTCATATAGCAAACAACGCGTCCATCTTGACGTTTGTTTTACTTCCTCCGGGCAAAATGCGCCCCTTTCAAAATAAAACGTTTATGGTTTCGTTCAAACCCGATTAAAGTTAATTGTCAGAATTTTGTCTTTTATATTGAATTTTGTAGACACTTGTACGATAATATATATGGTATATTAAAGATAAAATTAATATTAGCTTACTTTATGAGTAGACATCCCTTGTCTGTTTAGTGAGAGCAGACCCGGTATCTTACTTTGAAGAGAATAGCATCGCCTCATGCGGAAGTAGAGATCATAATTTCCTGAGTCATTGCGCCTGTGTTTTGAACGCAGCAATTTCAAATTCATCACAAGTTTCCTTCAAGTTTTACCCAAAAATTAACAAAAACTCACCCATGGAGGGCTCTGTGTCGAATGTGGAGGTCTGCAATTTAGCATACAGCGGGCAGTACGAGAAACTAACACAGTGTATTTTGTCAGATAAAACGCTCGCCTTCAAAACGGACCAGGTAAGCGTGTTATAATGACACAGCAAAACCAGCATTCATTTTTCACGAGTCCCTACTAAAAATAATATATGTTTTCAGGACGGCAGAACCGCTCTGCACTGGGCCTGTTCAGCTGGCCACACCGATATCGTGACGTTTCTGCTCGAATTAGGAGTTGACGTGAATCTCCAAGATGATGTATGTTTGTTCATTAATTTATTTTAAATTTAACAGCTTTGTACAGAAATAAAGGCTCTCTGATAAAAGGTGATGCACTCTATCATCTGAAAGTGACACCTCGTGTTTAACGTGATGAATTAAATGTTATTTCTGAGTATTACTAACAGATTATGTGATGTGTCCTTCATTCCCCAGGCCTCTTGGACTCCTCTGCACATTGCTGCCTCTGCAGGTAGAGAAGACATTGTGAGATCTTTGATATGCAGAGGAGCTCAGCTCAATTCAGTCAATCAAAATGGATGCACCCCGCTGCACTACGCTGCCTCCAAAGACAGATATGAGGTAGTGTTTCCTGCTTGTAGTAACAGCTACTGAGACCACATCACATTCCATCTATCCATCCATCCATCCATTCATTCATTCATCCATTCATGTTCTCCTCCCACTTAGTCATGTTCTGGTTTGGGGTGTGGCTGGGCTCTAACCCAGCTTGTTCCTCAGTTTGTTTTGCACTCGCTCTAGATCTGTTTTAATGAACACAAAGCCGACATCCTAGCAGCAATTGGAGGAAGGCACGCTCTTCCTCGACAGCTCTTAGTCTCTCGGTTTTTATAGCAGTCAAGCTTGAAAAGCTCGGATCACATTAGTATGTTGAGAAAAATGGAAGCAGTGGCATATTAGCTCTGGTTTGCCAAAACGAGGAAGTCCTTGACGGCAGTATAAAGGTAGATTATAAAAGCTCAGCTTTACACCTCAATCTTGATCCCCTGTGAAAGTAAATTCAAATGAAAGATAACTTTTGCAGTTTTGTCTCAAGCTCTCTGTTTTTGCCTCCTTTGACCTCCACTAAGCTCTCTCTCTGGGTTAGACTGTTGTCCAGGGTCTGGTTCTGTGTTTCCTTTATTTCTTTTCAAATATTTATCCATGGTTTTTGTACGTCCTGATATCCCCACCTTTTGCGTTCGTCATTAATTCTATTGTCTTTGATTAACCATTTTATTATTCTTTGATTATTATTCTTATATAATTTTTGCGCTATCTACTGCCACCCAGTGGCAGGACAGGGTGATAAATGACTCTGTCACTCCACTGCATGAAGTTCAAGGGGAAGTGAAATAAAACATCAAAATGAGTTTTCATGTTTTTCTTTTAGGTAAACACTATCATAAAATCCTCCAGTGGTCCATTTCTCTGATTTAAAACGTTAATGCCTTGTTTTTAGAGTCTTGTGTTAAAATCCTGAAGTGGCTGATTGTGTGGGGGTGGAGTTACCTCTTTGGTTGATGACGTAGAAGAGACCACGGAAAGTTGTGGCAGACCGCTGTAGGACACTGAGGAAGTTACTGTCGCAGTGTTTGTCAATGAAAATGGAAGCAGAAGAAGAAGCAAGCTTTGTTAACAAGAATATTGGTTTTTAGAGTATTGTTTGGGGTTTTTTTCTTTTCTTTTTTTGGGGGGTCTGGAGTGATGCTGTGGGGAACTTTTAATCATTTTAGCATTCTTTTGGTATGAAGAGAGCTTAGAAAAAAAGGGCTGGAACAGGACCCGGAAACGTCTAACTTAACTCCACGTAAAGATTTTGAACTTTTTCTGGGAACAAAAACCAGGATCTCTGGATACTTGTTCTTGTTTTTTAGTTTTCTATTCTGCGTTTATCTGGTCCTTTAATCAAATTGCAGTTTGAACTGTATTGACTGTGTTTGTTTGTAACTATATTTTTATCTCATTTGTTTGCTTGAAACAGGTTTCCCTTAAAAATCAGATCCAGGGTTCAAATGAGATCAATTTCTTTTTCTTTCTCTTTTTTTTTTTTTTACTTGAATTTAGAAGCAGAAGATTCCAGGTCCTTCAGACAAATGTTTTCATAACAAGCTCATATTTTCGAAGGTTTTACTAATTTAATGAAACTAGCATTTCTTGAAGGAATGCATATCGCCTGCCACCTTGCATGCAAACGTTCTAAACATAGATCTCATGTGATCTGTTAACACTTAAAGTATGTGTTGTGAATGACTCTCAGCTACTGCCACGCTAAATTTTAGCTCAATATCAGTAAAATTGACTGAGTTGGAGCCATTTTTATGTTTGCCAAGGTCAATTTGCTGTGGCAGCCATCTTGAATTGTTTTGACTCCATAAGTGAATGAGTTGTAGATTCATATCCAATGATTACCTTCTGAGACTTTCATATAAGTTCATCCTGTGGTTTATGAGATATTTTGCTAACAGACAAATGAACACAGACACAGGTAATTACATGGTTGCACACCTTTCAGCGGGCGATGTAAAAGCTGGATATCATCCAGTTAACTGGGTAAATATGTGTTTCCTGATAAAATCACTCATTTTAAAGATGTAGATTTAACAAATTTGATGCAAGTCTCACTTCAGCAACACAAGTAGTATAAAATAACCAGTTTGGATCAAACTAATAAATACTTAATGCAGTTCAGTTTTCAGACTGGCTTCTTTTACTGAAGATTATAAGAATATGATATGGGATTATTTATTTTTTTTACCACCATCTTGTCATCTAAGCAGTGTATTAGGTTCATGTTCTGAAGCAGCAAGAATCGAAGCTGTTTTTCTCAGTGTACTAGTTCCTTTTGTTGTTTACTGAAGGTTGTTCTCAGCAGCTTTGTCACTCGGTGTGGGTTAGACAATACTCAGCAGGAAAATCCACCCTAGAAAGGTGTTCTGTTACAGCATTGTAGGATCCTTTTCATCTTCTAAAAGAACAGTTAGTTGATAACTGAGAAGTGTTTGGATGGAGGAGAAAATATTGAATAGAATTTCTTTCTCTTATGAGGCTAAAAACAGTACAGAAGATTACGAAATTCTGCATCATTTTTAACCGTTGTTTAACCAGTCAAGTCCCATTTAGATCACAGATCTGAAGGCAGCCTAACATGCATGTTTTTAGACTGTGGGAGGAAACCGGAGCACCCGGAGTAAACCCACGCTAACACGAGGAGAACATGCAAACTCCACTCAGAAAGAGCCCAAGTCCAACCGGGGCTTGAACCCAGGACCTTCTTGCTGTGAGGCAACAGTGCTAACCACTAAGCCGTCGTGCTGCCAATGAAAATTTTGATAATATACAACACAGCAAATAACTTGAAAGATCATTTTGACATTACATCCTCCACAAATCCAACAACTAAGTCTTTTTACTTGCTGTTTGAGTTTCTAATTGGCCACTGTCAAAAGGTGGGTGAAAGTGTAACTGCCTCTATGCATGTGTGTTTGTTTATTTGTCTCATGAACCACTGGACTGATTTCATCCAAAGTCTCAGAAAATAATCCTTGGAGTCTCTTTAAGATGACCGGCACAGCTTATCAACCCTAGCATAGCACACACAGATATGTCTGCAATTCGGTCAGTTTTACAGAGGTTGAGCTAAAACTTGGTGTGGTAGTAGTTGAGAGTCATTCACAACACATACTCTGAGCAAGATCTCACAATATCACACATAACAGCTAAAACTGCATCATTTGTTAAGATCAGATTTTCTTAGTTCATAAATCTGACATGAAGGCAGTGGGTGATAGGCATTCCTGTAAGGAATGCTACGCTTTTAATTTTATGTGTTTAAGAAGGTGGAACAACAATCTCAAATGCCAACCGAAGAATAAAATACAAATAAATATGGTTCATGAGTCACTCTCTACAAGATCTTTTTCCGCCAGTTTCAGCAAGTCTCCGCAAGCCACTTTTGGTCTCGCTTTCCACAAATGGTTAAGTTTTCCACAACTGTGTGCGGATTGAGTGGTTCCTTTCAGAAACCAAAAGCTCAAGTTGAGGAAATGCTTTCCCGTAAAAGGAAAGCACCGAGGCCTAAATGGGCTCCCTGTGAGTGACACGGTTTCTCGTCTTTTCAGATCGCCTCGCTGTTGCTGGAAAATGGAGCAGACCCCAATGCTACCGACAAGCTGGATTCCACGCCCCTCCACAGGGCGTCCGCTAAGGGCAACTACCGGCTCATCCAGCTGCTTCTCAAACAGAGCGCCTCAACAAACATCCAGGACTCGCAGGGCAATACGCCACTGTATGTGTGCAGAAAAAGTTTTTCACTTCTCCTCGGCGGTATCAATCACGCAGTTTGACGTCAATTTTAGGAATTTAAAAATGGAGAGAGAAAAAATTTGCTGAAAGTACAAAATTTCCTTTTTCTTTTTTTTCACAGCCACCTTGCATGTGATGAGGAGCGTGTTGAAGCAGCCAAGTTGCTGGTAGAACACGGGGCCAGCATTTACATCGAGAACAAAGAGGAGAAGACCCCACTCCAGATAGCCAAGGGTTGTTTAGGAAACCTACTGCGTCGAATTGTGGAGGGATGATGCTTTAACTGACCTGTTGTTCATGTTTTGACTGCAGTCCCCACCAGTGCCACAATACATCCTTAAAAATTGTCATTCCACTCAGTCCCTCTCGACCAGGTTCGGTATGAGACAAATGGACTGGTGACATGCGGAACATGAGATGGTTGGACCGTACTGCACCCTCATCAGCTCCTTGATGGGTTTTTATTACATCCAGATACTATATGTCTGATGGAAAACCATTGTCTCATAAACTACGTGAAATACACATTGTATTTATTGTGACTTTGACAGGAAAAAACTGACTACAAAAAATGTAAAACGATCTATTTAGAATAAATTTGTTGTTTACAAATTCACATCGTCTTGTTGAATGAAATCACATTTGTCCACCATGTAGAGGGAAAATTCCCTTAGATGGTCTGACTCCTGTCTTTTTATGTAATCACTGTTTTGGTTTTTTTTTCTCACCCTAACATTAGTCATGGAGTTCCATCAGGGTTCTGTGTTGGGACCCATATTTTCATTTAGGTAAAAAAAGTTCAGCAACACATCTTAAAGTCCTTTTGCTAAACAGATTGGTCAATTACATGCTCAAATATAAGATTTTTTGTTTAATTTAGACAAAATTATATGCATGAGTTGGATGTATTTTTTTATTTAAATTAGTTCAGAATTAAAGTTATCCAGTTATCCAGTACCATTTGGTGCAGGGCAGCAGTGCTAGCCTACTGTTTCACTGTCCAGCTACCTTGACTGCAGTACTGCTTATATTGAGCTAATTCTGGACCAGCGTGTGAACCTGAACTCATTTCTGAGTCTTTGGTGTACAGTGTGGTATTTCATTCACTTGAGTAGTACTTCCTACTCCTTGCTTCCCTTTCAGGTAAGAGAACTTCTTAGTTCTTCTATGTGGGATGGCACAAACCACATTCTCTCCATATCAGTCACCCATTCACCTGAGATGCAGTGTTAGCACCTAAAGCTAACAGTTACAGTCACAACTAAACTTACAAAATGTACCATTAGCTTAATACGTCGTTTCCCTTAAGACCTTAAAAACTTTTAACTTTTTTTAAATTTTTGTAATTTCACCAACGACTAATTTAAATTCTTAAAATAAATCTCAGGCTAAGGTGACACAAAGCTTAAGTAATCTTTCATTTCTTTATATTTTGCTTCTACTGCAAACAAGCAAACTTTTTTCTAAACGATTAATATTGTTGAGCAAGGATCCAATCCAATGCTTGTACCTGACCATTTTCAGAAAGATGTTTTCTGATTTTTTTAAAATTTTTTTTACACTGACCTAACTCAAGGGATGAACTTGTCATATTCTATAAATAAAAAGCCAGAATGCTGTTCAAAGTTACCCTAAGCAAGCAACCTAAAAGCTCCTGGTGCATAGTTTCACCTGGAGTGATAAACTGATCGTGTTTGACAAGATTATGTTAATTAAGAATTGATTTTACACTCAGGTTGAGCTGAGATTTGGAAACCTGCTGCTGGTGGTTCATGAAGCTGCTGTTAAATCAGAGTTTAACCGGACAGAGTTTTAGGATGTGATGTAAAACTCACTTCACTGTGGACCAGGACACTGGTGTTCCAGCAGTTTTCAGTTCATAACAGTCATTTTATGATATATAGGTAACAATATGCAAACTATGTCATGAATGCTCCTTCCCTAGAAAAACTGTCTGTGATGAATACTGTGATGTAATCATTCCTGAGAGTTTTAGGATCACATGCTGACTGTATGCTAAATAATGACAATGTGTCCGAGTTTCAACCATCCAGCTGCTGATCTGAGGTGCAGCTGAAGAATCATTCCATCCACTTTGTGCAATGCATCAGTACCATAGCATGATCTTACCACCACCATGTTTGGCAGTTGGTACAGTGTTCTTGAAAGCTTCATGCTGACTTCTCCAAGAGTACTTCTCATCATTGTGGCCAAAAAGCTTAATCATCTAACCATAAAACATTTCTCCAGAAGACATCTGGCTTGTCCATCGAGCTTAAGGGTGTTCCTTTGGAGCAGGAGCTTCTTTCTTGGTCAGAACCTCTCAGCTGACGGTGATGTAAAACTCACTTGACTGTGGACCAGGACACTGGTGTTCCAGCAGTTTTCAGTTCATAACAGTCATTTTATGATATATAGGTAACAATATGCAAACTATGTCATGAATGCTCCTTCCCTAGAAACTGTCTGTGATGAATACCGTGATGTAATCATTCCTGAGAGTTTTAGGATCACATGCTAACTGTATGCTAAATAGTGAAAATAATCTCTCTGAGCAATAACAAGAAGTACATCTATTGTGTATGTCTTTAAAAAGGACAAGGTTCATTTTACTTGAGTAAAACCTGCAAGTACATTTTTTGTTCTTTTCTCGTAATTTACATTCAATGGAGAAGAAGAGATTCAGCCTTTCATTGTTTTCTATTTCAGAATAATCACCATTAAGGAAGTTAACCTCACGCTGATTTCCGCTGTAAGCATTATAGTTCACTTTTAGTTACATGGTGAAACTCTGTTAGTGGAGATGAGATTTTTTTCAACAAGTTTGTGTCAACATGTGGACTCTGAGCCAAAGTCAAAAATGTGTTTAAATTGATTACCAAATAAAAGTCAGTAAGAGAAATTTCAACATGCTGGTTATATTTATTAGCATAAATCTGAAAACATTGCTATTCATTTAAATTCATTTACCAATGCTGTGGGGACATCAGAATAATAAATATAGGCCTGGATTAAAAGATCATATGGAATAATGTTTCATACGCAGTTGAAATGTATTTATTATGGCCATAAGTATATTATTTTGGGGCTTTAATTGATTTATTTAAATTGTTCTTGTTTCAGGTGGAATGATCATACAACATACAACTTCAATGGTTTATAAAAACAAGAACTTAGTGCACAAGTTCAGATTTAATGTGAATTTGCTTTAATCCGTACAGGCTCACAAATATTCATACCCTCCAGCTAATATTTGGTTAAACGTCCCTTTGCAAGCTGCAACTCAACCATACACTGTTTTTGTTGTGATGGCACAGACCTGGCTTTTAAGCATAGTCCAAAAATCTTCAACGGGGCTGAGGCTGGGGCTTTGGGAAGACCATTCCAGAAGCTTGATGTTAGTCTGATTTATCCGATCAGGAACCAGTTTTAATATGTTTGGGATCATTATTCTGTTGGGACACTCAAATGTGTTCTAGTTGCTGATCTGAGGTGCAGCTGAAGAATTATTCTATCCACTTTGTGAAATGCAGTACCACTGCATGATGCTACTACCACCATGCTTAGCAGTTGGTACAGTGTTCTTGAAAGCTTAATGCTTAATCAATCGTGATCTTTAGGGAGAAATTAATCAGCCTTGTCAAGTTCAGGGTGGTATTAATAGCAGTGGTTGTTGATATAGGCGATATGTCTCACTGGAGGTGGCACCAGTGCTCAAATAAAAAACACTAAGAAAAATTGTTATTTGTGTACCAAAGAAGTGTTTCATTGCCTGTTTAAGAATAAGATATATAGTTCTAATGGTAGGCTAGTAGTAAATAAATAAATATTCTTGAAGCATTTAAGTGGCCATTTTAACAGATTAGATATCTATTGCAGATGTCCATAATTCAATTCTTCCCAAAGAACATATCAGATTTTCACAATGACATTCTTTCTATCCACCATCAACATCTCAGGTATCTCAAACGTCATACTTCATGGGACAAATTGTCACATTTTAGTGCTCATGTAAATTAGATTTTGAACTGCAGAGATCCATTTGAAAAAAATAACTATTCCATGTAAAAACTCATATTTTCGATATCTTTAATGCGGTTGTAATTGTTCAGTAGTGTTACTGTAGATATCCCAATGCTGTTTGCTGGGCTGCCATACCTAAATTATGGGTTTCTCCCTTTGCTTGGGGGTGGTGTGGTTGCATAATGGGCATGTATAAAAATCCCAGTACCACTACTAAAGGGGCTCGCCCAGGGCGCCATTTTTTCTCGAACCACCCCTGTAAGCAGCCGATTGAGCGTGAATTATAGGGAAACGCCCACTACTCTCATGACGTCACCAGTAAGTGACAGCCTTGCCCAGACGCTGCGAAAAACAGTCCCCTTTTGCTTTCACTTCCTGAAAGCGACGTTTATAAACTCCTGCCTTTAAACCTTGTATTCCTCTCTGGCGGGGTGTTCACATCGAGGAAGGACTGGAATTTACAACCTGAAGACCTGTCCGCAAGGCGTCCGAAGAAAGGTAAATGGCGAAGTCGTGCAACGACAGTCGATGGAAGTAACGACGCAACCTAGCGAGGAAGCTAACGGCAGCTAGCAAACATTTGTAGTTTTCCCACAGTTTTCGAGCGTAAACGTTACGCATAAGGAGCAACGGTCAAACTCCAAACCGACTATTTCTGCGTTACACGTCGATTCAGCGTACTTTTAAGCTCGGTTTATTTCTTTAAGGGACAATCTCGTGAAACGTGTGATTTAGCTGTATGAAAATGACGCTTTTACTCAGCGCAAAGACCTATTTTAAGCTTATAGACCCAATTTAAGCAATAACCTATATGTGTCAGCAGCGCATGGATTTCCTGTCATGTTGTTGGGGGGGAAAAAAAACATCGAGTCAGTCAAGCCGTGCGTCAGAAAAAGCAAATAAATGCGCGAGATAATGATGATAAGGTTAGGACACAGTTGTATTGCGAAACCAATTTAGTGCAAAGATCACGAGCCTTAATCAATGTCAACACTGTCTGAAACACAGCTCGTAGTCTGTGTATTGCACTTGCATGGCTGCCTTCGTTAAAGTCATTTGAATATCTAGTTTCTGAGAAAGCACTTTCACACGGGGCAGCAAAGTAATTGTGAAAAATTCCCCCCTCATGAGTGTGCCAGTGAAATTGTTGACATGCTTTTTTTATGAGTCATTTGTCCCTGAAACACACATACAGCATGTACCTTTGATAACTAAAATGCTGTGCTCTCCTCCTTAAAGAGCTTTTTATTTTTTTTAATCAGTATCTTTATGCAATAGGCATTTTTCTTGTCCTGTTTCATGTCACCCATTGAGCTGTGTTCTTATTTGTGCTCTGGAATAGAGCGCGTCGGGTTACACCCTTTGTACTGCCCTTCCTGTGCCCATCCCTCGTGGAATAATCCAGTACACACATGATTACAGTTTGGCTGCCTCTCTTAAAGGCATAGTGGCAAATCTTCAAGCGTAGGAAGAAGTAGGATATTTCAGATCTGGTATTTAAAGTCTGCTCTTCTGTTTTCTCTCCAGACAACGTGCCTCGGTACATTTATCCATTTGTTTTATTTTTTTCTAGTTGAACTATGTGTGAGCTCAAACAAGATAGGTATTTGGAATCAGACGGCGAGGTTGATTTTTCCAAGCTGAACAATCGCCTGAGCTCGTTCCATGGCTCCAACCTGGCTCAGCAAGTTCCAGCCGACCGACTGGCCAGGGCCGGCTTCTACTTCACTGGCGACGGAGACTGTGTCTGCTGCTTCAGCTGCCAGAAGACTGTAGACAACTGGTGCAGCGGGGACACACCTGTAGAAAGGCACAAGGAGGTAAATATATGTCATGTTAAAAAATAAAGTTCATATTTTAGTTGTTGTTCTGCTTTAAATAATCGAACACATCTTCCCTCCTGCTACAGGTTTCTCCATCATGCAGGTTTCTCAAGTGCTGTCACCGAACCAGTTTTAACCCGTGTCTTGGCACCTCTCTAACTAATGGTTCCACCTATGATGAAGCTGCAGAAGACATGCAGTACCGTCTGTCAACTGGAGCTGTGGTTGATGAGACACCCTACCCCATGATCCCTCACATGAAGAGTGAAGAAGCCCGCCTGCTGAGCTTTTCCTCGTGGCCCCTTAGTTGTCCCGTAAGACCCAGAGACCTGGCTCAAGCTGGCTTCTACTACTTGGAGGAGGGTGACCACGTGCAGTGTTTCTGCTGTGGCGGCCGACTGAGTGGTTGGGAAACTGAAGACATCGCTTGGGAAGAACATGCCACACATTTTCCCAGCTGCTTTTTCATCCTTGGGCACAACGTGGGCAACGTGCCTCTCCAGGAGGATGAGCAGGAGAGAGGATGGAGTCAACATACGAATGCTCATGACTGGATGGAGAGTTTTGAGGGGAGGCTCAGCAGCTTTGCTGGTCTTCAGCACCCTGTTGACCACGAGAGTCTTGCCAGAGCAGGCTTCTACAGCACAGGTACAATACAGAAGAAAACAAAAATAAAAAAACGTTCTGCAGCATTTCAAATCTGCGTGATTGTTTTCTCATACTTTGGTATAGTGGTGAATTTAGATGTTTAAATTGTATCTTTCAAGGGTCAGGTGATAAGGTGAAGTGTTTTCGCTGTGGTGGAGGTTTGAAAGGTTGGCAGCCTGAGGAAGACCCCTGGGAGGAACATGCCAAGTACTACCCAGGGTAAGAGCAACCACGCGTGCTTATTCTTCCTAATATTTATTCACTGTACATGCACGTTTATGTTGCTCTAATGCCTTTGTACGGAAACTATAACTTGGACATTTTTATTTCACTAGATGCAACTTCTTGTTAGAAGAAAAAGGAATAGAATTTGTCAACAACGTCCAGCTCCAACAACCTCCACATAGCAGTGCTGTAAGCAATATTCATGTATTTCCTATTATATGATGAACCATAGTCAGTAATTTTGTCTGCCAATCTGATTTTTTTTTTAAACATAACATGCAAAAAACAGATCTCTCAACCTAGGTCAAGAACTTTAAAAAACCAGATTTGTAGGTTTGAATCATGCCTATTCTGGTTTCTAATTACGTGCCTTTATGTGGCTCCTGTGAGCAATTAGGACTAAAACAAAGACCTGTGAATACATGTATTAGAATGAAGATCAAATTAAAAATGACAAATTTCATTACTCTACTTTTAGTAAATTTTAGATGCGTTTAGTGACCAGAACCAGCTAAAATAGGTTTTAAAACCATTTAGGTTATTTTGGTGTGTGTGAACTCATTGATTTTGCTGCAGTTGACGCCTTCCTCATTGTCTCCTTTTGCACACAATGCAGTGTTAAAGATAGCTTTTTGGTGCACTTTATGTTGTGTGGGCAAGATAAAATACATAACTTTTGGTCTCTTTAGGTTTGTGAAAGTCAATGTGAACCCAAGTGTTTGTCAGTGGCAAAGACAGCTACATTTGGTTTACTTAACATGCTGAAATCAACTGTGACCCTGTTTTACTTCCAGATTCCGACTCAACAGAATGGACCATCAGGCATTAGAAATGGTAAATGTTCATATATTTTAATAGTTACTCCTGATTAGAGGAAAAAAAAATCTAATTTTCAAATTGAGCACATGTAGCTGGCTAAAACTCTGAGATGGAAACTGAAATATTTTGCCTCTCCTCATTTTCAGGGATACCTCAGTCTCAGTCAGAAATGGCTCAGAAAGCCATAGAGATGGGTATCGAGCCCAGCATGGTGGAGAGGTCCATCTTGAAGAAAATTAACAGGACAGGCTCTGGTTTCTCCAGCGTGGAAGCTCTTGTGGAGGATTCTTTGTGCAACACAGCGGAAACTGAAATGACAGTAGTGCAAGGTAGCAACACGTCCCATATGATAAGGCACGTTTATAGCAGAAATACAGGATAAAGAAAAGTTTAAATGGCATTAACTTTAATCTAAAACCCATGACATGCTTTTTAATTGCATCAGATGGTTAATTACTTGTTAATAGCTGCAGGTTGGTTTTTGTCATGAAAAGCCCCACGTACACAAATAGAATATAATGTAGATTTATGTTTTGCCTTTTAGTCACATGGAGATAAAGTAATTGTTGCTGTATGGGGATCTTTTTCTTTCAGATGAGGACCCACTGGAGAAACTGCGGAAGCTGCAGATGGAAAAACAGTGCAAAATCTGTATGGACAGAGATATCTGCATCGTCTTCCTACCATGCGCTCACCTGGTCACTTGCATGCAGTGTTCCGTGTCGCTCACCAAGTGTCCGATCTGCTGCGGAGCCATAACGCAGAAGTTCAAGACCTATCTTGCTTAAGGGAACAACAAACCCTGCCATGAAAATGCTGCTTTCCTTTTAATGAACTGACACCTCAATAAGAAAGCTCCCAGGTTGAACCTCGTGTGGCGTTTGCATGTTTTTCTTTGTGTGTGTGTGTGTGTGGTCCTCCCCCCAGACATTCTGGTTATCTCCCACAGTCCAAAACATGCAAGTTGAATTATTTGGAGCTCTAAGTTGATTGTATGGGTGTAAGCGCGCATGGTTGTTTCTCGTCTGTCTGCGTTGGGCCTGTGAAAGACTGGCGACCTGTCCAGGGTGTTATAAGCTCCAAGATTCACCACAACCCTTAACAGAGTATGGTGGGTATGGAAAATAATTGAATGTTGTAATTTAACAATATATGTATAGTAGATAGTCTGTACTTTAATAATTGTTATATATATATATATTGTAATTAAATATTTACCACATATCGCAAGAAATATTTTCACAATCACTACTATTGTAAATAGTTGT
>JAOXNZ010000221.1:8872015-8882148 GCA_028566095.1 Kryptolebias brasiliensis | reverse complement strand
AGCCCCTTGCATCTCATTAAAGGCTGCAGGTTGATCAGGAGGAGGAGCAGGGGAAACTGGAACCTCAGCAGAGTCTGTTTCTCTAGGAGGTTCTGGAGCAGCACTGAAATCATCTTGGACTGGAGTGCTGGCAAGGAGGTCACCAGCAGGGAGGAGACTGTCATGCATTTCAGGGTCCTGGGGCCAAAACAACCCACAAATGTGTCCTACTGAGACATAAACAATGTCACTCAATAGTTCTGGGTCAAAGGCTTTGATGTTTTCCCAAAGGATGTCATGTGGGCTCTTTTGTCTGATGTCTGTGAGGATCGACAGGACCAGATCATCCCTGATGGCGCGGGTGAAGATGGCTCGATGTTTCACAGTGAGAGCCCCTGAAACTCTCTCCAAAACGGCCTTTGTAACCCCAGTGGAGACTTTGCTGAGCAGCTGGGATGGCATGTTTAGAAGAGGGCGAGGAGGAAGCACCCAAAGGCCATGCACGACTCGGGGAACCACCTCCATCACCACATCATTTGGACTAAGCAGTCTGGAGCTTGGCTCCTTCTCCTTCTTTTCACTCAGGATCTTCACATAGTCACGTACACGATGAAGTATTTTAGGTTGTCTGTGGGTGACAGTCATCCAAATGAATTAAAACTTTTCAGTGTGTCAGACATATTTAATTTGATTGTAGTTTAACTATTACATGTTTGAAAAGGAACTCACAGAAAAGAAGGAGGTACAAGCTCTGGGGACTCGAGGAGCATCCTTGCATCACACTCAACATCCCTCGATTTGTTGCTCACATTGACTGCCCATATCTGAAACAAGTAGTCAATGTTGACGTAAACTCACAATAAACCAACATAATACAATAATTTAGTCTTCATATGCCTCAGGTCTTACCAGCCGAAGAAGAGGTTTGACATCAACCTCATCAAAGCCATCCAACTGAAATTCCCAAAACCTTTAAAAAGAAACAAAACTCACAGTTTATTTCTACTTTTCCGCCGAACCTTGTTACAGAAACAGACATGAGTAGAGTTTTAGGTGTCTGTGGTTCAGAAACTCACTGTTCTCTTAAAGTCGCTTTGTTCTTCTCCACCATGAACTCCATCAGATCTTCAGCAGTCACCTGAGATGGGATCAGGTTTTTCTGCTCAAGTTTTAAAAATTCTAGCATCATCGCAATCTAAAAACACACAGGAGAGAAACCATTTAACACACAGCAATTCACATTTGATTAGAATTTATCTCAAAATGTTTGCTAGTCCTATTTTCACCTGGTGCTTGTAATTGCTGACGTGCCAGCAGGACCGCAGGGTTTGCTCATAAACGGGTGTAACAAACGCAACCTTTGATTGACATGAGAAAACAAAACAGATTTGATGTAACAAGCACTTAAAAACACATGAAAAATGATAAAAACTGGAGTAAAATCCAAAATTGTTACATACCCTGATGGGTCTGTAGACTCCCTTAGTTCCTTCAAGGAACTCCATGAGGATCTTGTTGCTCTAGATTGCAAAACTGAACAAACTGTCGAAGCGACAAGGACGTTTTCACAACGAATTGTTCACCAATAAACCGGAAAGTACTCACACTCACGAATAAACAGAGAGAAGACTTGATCTGTCTGCACGAACGAACAGAGTGAAGAGTTTGTGATGTAGAGTTCTAATTTGCTATGTCACAGATTTTAGAACTGTTGTCATGGAAATCGTTGCCGTCATGGAATGTATGAATATTGTGTTTTTCTTTAAAAAAAAATATGTATCTAAAATCCAGAACTTTATACTTTATACCATAACACACAAAAATATATATCTGTAATCTGTCCAATATATATTATAATATATATTATTTTTAAAGCAGAGAATTCACATATTTACTGAGACATAAACTACAAAGATGCTTTCCTGTAGCCTTGTTTAAATAAATATTGTAATTTTCTGGTTTTATTTATTGTTTCACTTCTTTAGTTGCGTTGTAAAACACTCACTTTTCTCTAAAAATGATAGCTTCCTCAGAATGCTGCTAGGCTGGGCCTCGGCAATATCTGAAATGAATCCCTTCCTAAATCAGTAATATTATTTGAGATGATCCTAAAATTAAAAAGAACAGTGTCTGAACTAACATGCAGCCAGCTGTTTCATGCCAAAGAGCGACAGAGCCTGTGAGGAATCAATAGAGAGACTACAGGCCAGAGGAAAAAAGGACCCACCGCCAATAACTACTAATGAAACATGATGTATGATTCTGACACAAACAAGCTAGTATTTTAGGGATATTAATTAAACTCAGTATAAGTATTGTGATTTTAAACTTTTAAAAGCTTCTGCAGCTTTTATTCTCCAGAGCAGCTCTTTTACATCCTGCACTGAAAGAAAAAAGCCACACAAAAATAAATCCCACATACATTTTTTTTTTCTTTTCATCTGTTTGCACTTCAATCAATATTTGTGAACTCTCCCTTGCAGGCGGAGTGCAGGGAAGCATGAAGCTTGGGATGTTATCAAGCGTCAATTTTCATGGTCGCTCTTGTGGCAACATGTTATGCGGGTTTTAAGGAATATTTCCCTCTGAGCTTTATTACGCCCACATGTTTTCAGCAAACACCTTGGGCGTTTTTTGCCACTTTCTAAAAGACTTCCCTGCCTTCCTTTTTGATTTTTGCATGGCCGCTCTGCATATTGTCTCTTGATTACATCATAAATATTTTAACTTAACTTTATTCCCGACATGCGCGTGGGCTTCCATTCCTGACAGCGGTTAGATTCAACTTTAAAGCAAATGTGTCAGCTTTGCTTTAGGTTGATTTTATTTTTATGCAAAGCTCTTTCTCTCATGTCTCCTCTGCAGAACAGCAGTCTTACTGATGTTTGTTTTATGCAAACTAGTGGAACACTTTGCACTCTCCTCTTAGCGTCTCAGACTGTGAACTCATAACTAGAGCCAGTTGTAAATCCTTCACAGGGGAGGCTTGTCTCGCAGGATCCAGCTGATGGTGGATCATTATTAGGCTCATATACTGTAACGTTTGCTTGTCAGCAGTAATCGGATGCAACATTCGTCTCGGTATTATGTTAATGTTGTTGTTCTTTGCGACAGGAAGAGCATGTTTTATCTGTTCCACGGCAGCCTGTGCGTACACCATAACACACTTCATCTATCATTAAGATAATGGCCATGTGTGGTTCCTGTTTGTGTCTGTTGTGCGTTTTTTGAGGGAGCAAGGGAGGAACGGTGAGCACCTGCACTTTGTACACTTTTCCAGCTTTACTTAGACTGTTCACAGGGTCTGCAGTGCATGTGTGTGTCGAGGCTTTTTTAGGCCAACTTATCCCTACCTAGAAGATGGGAGGGAATTATCCCATCGTCTCTGCTGGGAATGTGGTCCAGGCAGCCAGCAGAGCAACGTAAATCTGCTCTGCCTATAAAGACCAGGCTTATCTGCTCTGATTAATGGTCGAACGTGGCAGACACCATTTGAGACGAGAGGAAGATGCATAAGGAGTGGACATCCTACTAAATCCTCCAGCAGTCTTTTTCTTGTCCACCCCTGGCCTCCAACCCTCTTACTCTTTTCTGCCCCCCCACCCCCACCGACACACACACTCATACCCCAGCTCTTTACGTGGGGTCGAAGAGGCAACAAAAGGTGTGGGCTTGAAGTAAGCACCAAATGGTGTGTGTGTAGTCTTGCTCTGCTGTCACCACGGGGGATCCCGCTCACTTGGTCCCGTCCATCCCATCCCATCTCTGACAGGAGTCACGGGGGGGTTAAAGGTCACAATGCACAGTTGAGGGGTCACGGAAACACCACAGGGGGGTCAGTAATGATAACCTAGCTCTGATCTAAACCCCAGACCAGGACCAGCTTGTGCTGTCTATCAGCACCCCTCTGTGTATACCCCCCCCCCACACACACACACACACACTGACACACACAATATACACATATCTTCTAACCCCTCTGTTTCTCAACTTAACAAACTGGTTATATTTCACTGCGTTGTCTAAACACAGGGTATCGAATGAGCTGTTTGTGTGGAAAATGCCCGTGCTGTGTTTAGGGCTTAGAGTGAGCGGAGAGGTGATTCCAGACAGGAGGCTTTTAAAGAAAAGAAAAGAAAAAAAAAAGGAAAATGAGCAGCAGAGCGAAAAAAAAGGGGCAAGAGACATATATTCTTGAACAAATATATATATACACTGACAGTAATAATACATCACAGAGCAAAGCCTAAAGAACATCTCTCCGTTTTCTCTTGTAATCACCCCTCATTGACATAAAGTAGTATGACTACTTGGTGATTGGTTCTCTGCAGTTAGCTGGACCCGCGACTCTCTGTTCTATATAAAGTCGAAGCCACAAAGCAGTAAACAGAGGCAGCCTGTCGAAATGCACCTCTCTTCTGCTTTGATTTCCTGAGTAGCGGGCAGGATAGGCCTGATCCCTCCTGACAGCTGTCACTCTTTATAGCCGTGTACCATCGTAGACCGTGACATGCGCCGACTTCCCCACCAGAATTCTGCCACAGCGGAGCACACATCGTCTCACCTCGGTGAATAACTAAACACCAGCTCGCAGCAAACACTGAAGTTGAGTTTATTCCCAGTGCTTAGCCTCCATGACGTTCTTGTGAATCCCATACAACTTCAGTTGTATATTTGGGGATCAAAAATGATGTAATATGAACTTTGATATCTGTATAAAAAAGTTTGTAATTTAAAAAAGAAAGGCTGATTATAGGTTGACAAGTTTGATGTTTTTAATGGGCGATTCCAACACAGATTTTTTAAAAATTCGGGTCTGATTTATAAAGCTGATTTGTTTATTTGTTATGGTCCATAAATGTAACAGTTTATATTCATGCACATCATATTGTATTATAACAAAAACATTGATTGACTGTGATTTATTGACGCAGATCAGTTCACATTCTTACTTGTGCTACGGTTTACTGAAGTCCTGCTGTAATTCCAATAATAAAGTAATTCATTAGGGATGTCCCAATCAAGATTTATTTTCTTCCAGATACAGATCTGAATCATTTAAGATTAAGTATTCATCTAAATCCGATACTTGCTGTTTTTAACAGCACAGACTTGCAGATTTTTGTTGTTTTCTTCTCATCAGCAAGAAAAAAATGCCATGTATTTTGTTTAACTTCCACATAGCACAGCATGTAAAAATATTAACAAAAAACTATTTGTTCATGAGCACATTTTTGATCAACTGAGGAATCTATCCAGTGTACTGTGAGGCTAAGCAGTGGAACCGGGCAAACATCCTAACTCTAAATGTTTGCTGTAAAGCAAACGGTGGTCACATCTGATAACATACCCTGCAGATAATGGTGAACCTTTCTTTACAGCTTGAGTAGCTCTTTGTTGGTTAGCAGTATCCAAACTGTAGAATGTACTGTGGCACCAAAAGGTTACGAAAGCCTATTTTCTCCACCACAGCGATGGGTTGGTCATTCATTCTGTAATCCTGTTTGCCTTATCTCTGTTCAGGGGAACCTTGTCTTTCCTCTTTAGCCGTGTTAGCTGTAAGAGTTTGCTGGGTGAGCTTGGTGTACTCAGCCCAGTGTTTGGATTTTAAAAGTCATGCATTGCAAGTAGCAACAGGACTGCCCTCATTTTTCTATTTTAAAATACTTCCAAACCACAGACGTGTTGGCGCATTACATCACATTTCATGGCAGCTGTATTATAGTGGGACTGATGTGAAAACCCTAGACATTAGGTCAACAACAGAGATTGGGAGCTAAGTGTAATCAGCTACTCTGAAACCAATAAAAAAAAATCCCTTGATCTGTACCCCAAAGACGATACTTGAGATCCACTTGGGACATCCCTATTATTTATATTTTACATACAAAAGACTGTGAAAATTAAAAAAATACTTCTAACCATTTTCCTAGTAAATATGACATAGTTCTTTAAAAGTTAGTATAATATTCAGGTCAACTTTTTTTGGAGTCTGCTGATGTAGTACTGAAAAGCATTCCCCTGGCTGTGAAAGGCACCCTTGCTGCAGGAAGCGCATTGTCTAAAGGGCAGAGTGTCAAGTGTAACAAAAATAGTCTGCCCACAGATTTGCCTGCCTTTTAATCTGCTTACTATTCCCAGGTGTGGCCAATAACTTTTAATCAGCAAAAATCAGCCTAATTAATCATCTGACTGAACAACCTCAAGTCCTGATACAGTTTTTTTTTTTTTAAATAACAAAGTTTAAGATTATATCTGTGGACTTTTCCTCAATGCTCTCCTGAAAGGATTAAAATCAGGAAGCATATTTCATGTCAGTGACATTTGCACTTTTTAGCGTGGGCCATCTTCTCCATCACTGTTATTTTCTCCTCAACAACCCACACATTAAACACCCCGCCTTCTAAATGGCCCTCAAAGGAATTTCTTTACCAGTGGGCAACATGCATCCAGCACTTTCTCGCCTGCTGTACAAGCCGGCCCTCTTCTCTTGCTCTTCTTCACCTTGGGGGAGGAGTTGCAGGTCAAGGTTGAAATCTCTACCCTGTCTGCAGCCGGTCAAAAGACCCTTCCCTGCCCTACATTTTTGCAAGGACGCTCCATCATATGTGCACATGCGCGCTCCCACGCAGGTGCTCGCTGTAATAATAATGCAAAGGAGTTTGTGAGCTCGAATCAAATGAAGTCTTGTACACAACTAAGTAAACATGAGCACTGAAAAGGCACACAGCCTGATTTAATGCATCATAATAACAGTAATATGATTAAAAAAAAGTGTTAAATGTCATCTTTGAGACATAACATAAAATTACCATAATCAAATCACAGCCACTAAGCTGTCAGGTTGAAGGCATGTTGATTTTCAGATTATAGGGATGCAAATAGCTGACACATTTTTTAACTGCCAGTTAAATAAGTGTTTTTGATGTGAAATGCTAACAGTTAACATCTGGTACCCCTCCACCCCCCTCATTTGTAACCCTGAAATATTTAATTAGAAGCAAGAGACACTGTGAGAGGACTTCACTTTGCATCGATGATGGACTCTCACACATGCTTATTATGAGCAGAGAACAAAAGATGCTCTGTTTTATTACACAATTGTCAGATTGTAGACATTAAAAACCACCAGAAAGGCTTGAAATAATGATTTGTACAGTTGCCAAACATTGCTATTGGCCCCGCTTGAAAGGGTTGTTTCATAAGCCGGGATACAGAATCATTAAACCTCCAAAAATGCTCCAGTTCAGTCAGTGTTGTGTCTTATATCCCTTTGACTCTGCGTTTATGAAATTCTCGATAAAGGATGTGCAGACTTCTTTAAAGTGTGAGGATATTAGAGACAATTTTTCTTATGTCATAGTCTCAGTTTGTAAATAATATTTGAGGGCGTTCACTTTAAAAAAGAAAATAATGTGGATTGAGTCAGTAAGTGGTACTTACGTTGCCGATTTGAGTTTAAAGCAGCTAATCAGCAAGCCTTAACGGATTTTGTTTTCAAAGTAAACCCAGCCAACAGGTCAGGTTAGCGCCGGTGGAGCAGCCTGGTCGGGGATAAGCAGATTTAACCCCCCTTGTGAGTGAATTTAGCCCCGTGTTTATTAGTGGGCCAGTGTAATATATGGCTTTCTGCTTGCTTTGCAAATCTATCCAGGCTGCCTCTGCTACTTCTCTTTTGGATATTTCATTCAGTGAGGGTTAGCAGGCACAGCGTTATTGTCGCTGGTTATTGCCTTTCGTTTATTGCAGAGGAGTTTGTTTGGAGTGGAGGTGGGGTGGGGGTAAGAGGACTCTGCCTCAGAGAGACGTGGCTGCTCACATGGCTGTACGAGTGAATGGTAACCATTGGTTACGGCGGAGCCCGTCGCTGGTAGATGAAGCGGATATATTCATGTATTCATCTCAATTAGTCAGCTCCAAACGCAGACACTCATCCCTCCTCGGCTGTGCTGCATGCTTATCTTATTAGAATATTTGATCCTGCATGTGAGGCCTCCCTCACTCTCTGGCTCATCATGTCAACCCTTGTTTCCTCTCTTCAACCCCCCCAGCTTCTCCCTCCATGATTCTCCCCTCATGTTCCAGAGTTTATGTGCAGGCAGGGGCTGTGGGAGGTCTGTGTTCAAGTCATTTTGCTTGATTACTTAGATCTTCTCTCAGCACGCAGACCACAAGAGACCGCAGCTCAGAAATAACTACAATGTTGATTTTTGTTTCCTTCTCTCGACTAACACAAACTTATTTGCTGAGTAACCTTTTATTTTCCAAAGGCAATTTACAGTCTGGTTTCTTTAAATCTTTCTGCTGAGCGGAAGTCATCTCTGTGCTTTTGTAGCTTTAAAAGAAAAGGAGACAATTGAGGACGCCTTGATAGATGCATGTTTAGAGTACACAGTGATTAAAAGAAGTAAATGTAGGACAGAAGACTGTTCACATCAATGTCCATAATGAGAACTGTCATGGACAATGGTGTAGTGCTATATAAAAAATAAAACACAAGCGCAGGATAAAACAATGAAGCCCATAATCTAAAACACGCTGCAACTGCATATTTCCCTTTCCATTGGAGATGTCTGAGGTTGTTTGCCTCCTGCTTTGCCAGCAGTGCATATTCTCAGTGTATTTCTTCTCCGGCCAATAGCTGAACTCAAATCACAGCTCTGTGTCTGTCAGATGGAGCTCACTCTCCCTCTCCCTCAACCCTGGAACAGTGGTTTGTCTTCTCCAAGGCACGCTCTGAAATGGCTTTGTTTTCCAACAGCCATTCGGCAGCACCCTCAGCCGGGGCCTGCCAAGAAGTCCGCCTCCCCCGAGCTTGGAGCCTGGGCCTGTTTACACAAACTCATCGGAGAAATATGGATCTATAATTATAGAGGTTGTTTGTTTTAATGTCGCATCCTCGCGGTGGAAACCACCGCATGCTTGGTCAGCTACGACAGGGAGGGGTGGGCTGATGAAACTCTGAGTGGCTACGGTGTGAACTGTTTTCTGTGAAAAGCGTTTTCAAAGATCGAGAGAGGAAGCAAAAATAAAAAGGCAAAAAAAAGGAGGGGGCCTTCTTGATGGAATCAGCTCTGAACAAAGCAAACAAACATGAATCACAAGGCG
Source organism: Kryptolebias brasiliensis (assembly GCA_028566095.1). Lineage (NCBI taxonomy): Eukaryota > Metazoa > Chordata > Actinopteri > Cyprinodontiformes > Rivulidae > Kryptolebias > Kryptolebias brasiliensis. The sequence goes on along the minus strand of JAOXNZ010000221.1, from coordinate 8,873,061 downwards.
GTAATAGAGATTGCTGTGGTTTTCCAACGCATAAATACAGATTCTAAATACTACTCTGCAGGCCAGGGCCAAGCCCGTTTCTGTGAATTCAGCTCAGTGGCAAAATGTCCATGTTCCATTCCAGCACGACCACAGATGCACAAACACAGTAACAGAAGCAGGCAAACTCACAAAAGGCGTGTGTGTGCGCGTACAAACACATAGTCATAAATAAGCACAAAGCCACATAAGCAAATTCAAATATATATACTCATAAGCTTACACTAGCATGCAAATAGATGCGCACACAAAAGCACAGCGTGCCCTCACTCATCCACCCTCCATTTCTATTTGCGCAGATTTGCTTCCCTAATAGGAGCTGCTGTAAGCATTGTGCATTCGTTAACGCATGCTGAAGAGAAGTGCGGCTCAGCTGAGCATGAGATATTTTCAGTCAGCAGTCCCACAGGTGCAACGCGTGTGCTGTCAAGAGTTTGTGCACACCATGATGGATGGATGCTGAGGAGAAACATGTCTTCAAATATATATGTGCTGTGTAGTTCGGGCTCGCAGCGACTTGATGGTTCTGTACCTCCTGTTCAAAACCCAAAGGTCACATTTCTTTCCCTCTCTTCCGCTTGTCTGTCCTAATTTTTTTTTTCTTTTGCTGCAACTCAATCTTTCCCTCCATCCACCTTTGCCATTCCACCTATTTCTCTCCCCTCCTGCTTAGATCTCTCTCTCCCTCCTCCTATCTCCCCTGCACAGTGACAGATCCTGCAGGAAATTGTTTTGAGTCTGCCAGACATTTTTGTGTTGTAGCTGTTTATTTGTGCTAGGCGGGGGTTCGGAAGGGGTGTAAGGAGCCTCCATCTCCCTCTGCTCTCGATCTGGAGGTTAAGCTCCGGGACTCTTTGGTCATCTTTGCCAAAAAAACCCACTGATCCCCGATCAGCGTGGGTTTACCATGTAAGTGATACTGAGGAAAGAGGAGCACTGAGTTGGGGGGGGGGGAGTGGGTGGGAGGTAATCGGTGTGTGAGTGTGCCCTCCTGTTTGCATGCACCT
>JAOXNZ010000221.1:8821414-8840312 GCA_028566095.1 Kryptolebias brasiliensis | reverse complement strand
AAACCAATGAGAAAATTACTTTTTTATTATAGAAGAAACCCCACTCACATTTGCTCTTTTACAAAAGTAAAAGCAATATTAAAAACAATAAAAAACACTAACTAAAACTATTTATTAGCCATAGGCACTAATTGTTGTAGTTTAACTGCTGAGATATTTTTACATATTTTAGAAGTTACCCAATTGTGTGATAATTTTTTTTTTTTCTTCTACTTTTGCATCCTATGTAGGTTGTAACTTTAAATAAAAAGTAGTACTTAATAGTTAAAAGCTAGTTGAATTAACTAAAATATATTTGTACATTTTTGTGAAGCAAGTATATTTATTACAGGTTTTCTTTAGCCAACAGAAATCAGAGCTTTTAATAATTTTATCATAATATAAATAAAAATGAATGCGATATTAATTATTTTAATTAATTAAGGAACACGTCTTATGTTTCAATTATGAGCCTTTATATGTCTTCGGACTAAAAAGGCATTTGGCTGTAGAACTAAAGATTAATAGTATGTCATATATACAGTACACAACTCTCCAGTCATAAAGTCACCCAGCCCTAAAACATATGAAGCGTTTACTGTTTTACTGTAAATGGGAACGCAGTTTTACCAAAGAGTCATTATTTGGTGCTGAATTAGACTTTACTTCTGGTTGTAAGACAGTTGGAGCACAATACTAACATTTGCAGGAAATTTACAGATGTTTTGACATTAAAAATAGTTTAAAAAAAATCTGCTTAGAAATCTCCAAATTAAAGTCTGGAAAACGATGGAATTTCGAAATGGAAACCCGGAACCCTGAATAAACCGGGAGAACTGCGAGGCTAATAATGAACAAGCTCCTTTTATAAAGAGCAGAACAACAGGAAAAAACAACTTTCTGCACAAAAGGTGTGTCTACTTCAGCACTATAACTGTATTTAGCTCGGGTTTATTTTATTTATTTGTTTAGGCCTTTCAACTTTGTGCAGATGTGTTTATAAAAACTTTTTTTTTTTCAACCACCTGTTGGCTCTCTGGTGTTTCACCTGATACTGATTATAATTTCAACCCTAAATCTTGAAAATAAATGAAATTTTCAGCTTTAATTCTCAAAACATGTAGCCGATGACAAATAGATTTAAAATCATTGTCATGAGGAAATATCTGACACTAATTTTAAAAGGTTACCATCGACATTTTCACTTGTATCACTTGTTTGTTAATTTAAGTTAAATTAACTAAACAAAAAAAAAAAAGTTGATTTCGCTTCTGTTTATACTGAATGCAATTAGATTACGAAATACTTATATAAAATTGTATTTGTGCGAATACTGTGAAATCATATGTATTTTTGCTGTAGATTACCATATCAGGCCTGAATCTCTTACTCTGCCTAACTGGGAGAATCTGCAACTAGAGTCCAATATTTATTAATAAGATTCTGAATGTTTCGTTTCATCTGTCAAAACCTGGCCAGGTTCGGATCATCATGTTGTTAAAGTCACATAAATGTGAAGGCAGGTCCTTCGGAGGGAAGAAGCATAAATGATAGACTCTTGTTTTCCGTGCCGAGGCAGTTCATTTTAATGGTTGTTTGCCTCACACGACCACCAACAGGTTGTCCATTATCTCAGATTGCATGCCTCCGTTTTCTGTTTTGACAAGGCCAGCAGAGCCTGCGAAGCCCCAAATGGAAAATAACGTTGGAGAGGTAAAGTGATATAGCTGACCAGATGAGGGAAAGAATTTAAGAACACTGGTTTAATTTCTTTTCTTTTTTTGCCGGCGGTCGCTGGCACAAGTTTCCCCTCAAGTTATTTCACACTCTGGGCTCCCACACAAAATCTGCCGCATGTGCAGACGCCGCTCTTGATCTTCAGAAGCAAGTAAGTTTACACTCCGCAACTTCTCAGCTGTGACCGGGCATCCAGGGAGAGAGCCTGTCAATATGGCTTTTAAGTGATTTAGAGTTCAATCTCCTAATGTTTTTTTCAAAAAAAGAGAAGAAAAAAGCCCCATCCAGGAGACTCGTAACTCACACCAGAATCGATATGACATGCAATGAGACATGTTCTTTCTCATGTAATGCACATATACATATTTAATGAGTTAATGCATCCCTCGCCGTTCATAAATAATGCAGGCCTGCTAATGCCTTTCATCACGCGCCGCTCATCAAATATCACGCAAGGATTTTTTTTTTTTTTGGGTGAATCTCAGCGCTGCAGACGAAGAAACTTGAGATGGCACAAAGAAACAGAAACGGAGCAAAGGAAAACCACAAGAAGAGAGCTCATCAGTCAAACGGTGACACACTGTAGATCATTCACGAAAGGGCTAATTAATGTGATTCACCTTCCAATCAGTGGAGGAACCATATTTAAACGGCACTGCTTTAATCCCATCAGAGGAGCAGGAAACGGAAATTCCACCAAAGTGTCCTGCTTCTCTGGGTTATGGTATCTTTCAATTTTATGTTTCATTGCAAGCACACACACACACACACACACACACTCGCTCGCACGCAGCCGTCAGGCACATATTGATGGCATTGTTATGACCAGAACATGCCTGATCAGGCCTGGGCCGTGGCAGGGATCCAGGTCTGACCGCAACTCATCAATCATACAGAGACGGCAAGAACCAAAGAGACTTGCACACGGTAAGAAAAAAAAAAAAAAAAGACTAAAAGCACACATGCTCACTGGAGAAACAGCCGGAGCTGCTGGGTCACAGGTGTGGAAAGCAAGAAAATGGGAATAATTTCACCTTCCTTTTTTCTGTTTTTTTTTTTAACCCCTCTTTTCCTTTAAAGAGAAACAGCAAACTCGCCTTGCCTCCCACCCACACCTTTGAAAACATCCCATTTCCATCCACATTTCCTTCCCCCAATTTAAAATCCACACTTCATTTGCCCCCTTAGCATCACCACTCCTCTCCTCCATCCGCTGCTCTCAATTAGGTCCGTGCCTCCAATCTCAGCCAGTATCTCTGTTGGCCATTTATATAACATGACTCCAAAATGCATTTGCACAATTTTCCAATTACAGTATTATGCCTTGAAGCTTTGGTTCCTTCTGTCTCTTTCATTTCCTCCCCTTCACTCAAACTGCCCTTCATGTTTAACACTTTAAAAGAGTCACCTCTGCAAATACAGACTCACATTTACACTTTTATGTAATGGCCCTTTTTCTCTCAAGGTGTTGTTGGTGTTTATGAAACTTTATTTTCAGCTTTTCTTAAAGCTCAGTTGTTTTGTGTTCTGCTGACTGACAGATATGCAAAGGGCAAGAAACTAGTGAAAATAGTGAATTAAAATTAAACAAATGTGAGAAAGAATTGATAATATCACCTGAGAACGCTCAATTCGACTTAATAGAAAATAAGAATTTGCCAACAAAAACAGGTGCCAAAAGGTAACAAACTTTTATAAATAATAATAATAATATAAAAGTATTATTGAGTTTGAAAACAATAAATGAGAACTGAGCTAAAACCTGAGAATACGTTATTTTTGGAAAGAAGGAAGGAAATGTAACACTGTTAAACAATTCACATTCAAGCCTTTTTAACTAAGCTTAGAGGAAATCAAAATAACAGAACTCAAACTATTTGGAGCACTTTAATAAAGAGCTGAGACGCGCCAACAAAAACAAGAACAAAAGTTTCATTTGGTCCGCACAAGAACAAAACTGAAAACACACCACAGAACAGAAAACTTTTTTGAACTACACAGAACAAAAATAAATAATCTGAATCCCAATGACAACCATATGGAAGCTTAGTGTTGCCACCCAAGCAAAAATAAAACAGAAACATATCATGTTGTAATATGAAACGTATATTGTTTAAACAATATATTTTAATGCTTTAATAAAATGTTTTCACATTGTTACAAAACAAATAATGTTATCACAATAAAATATTTGCCTCATAACAACATGGTAACATATTGTTGGAGTGTAAAAAACGTTGCAACATAAGTACATATAATGCAATAATGTGAAATTATTTGGTTGTCGCTTAAAAATTATATTTAAAGAAGATTAAAATGTATTGTTAAGGCAGGTAAAAGAGATTGTTCGAACATTAAACTTTTTGTTATAAAATGAGGGTTTGCAAATGGCAGACCGAGGTTCGGCTCTAGACTGAAATGAAGTCTTATCAGCTGTTAAATTTCAGTAAAATCTTCTTTTTTTTTTTTTTCTTGCACGTTTTACCTCAGTTTTGGTAATTCATTTTAGGTGGCACAACTTTTCTAGCCTTTAAGGTAATTCCCACGTCTGGTCCCGGTTTCTCTCTGCAGAAAGAACAAGGAGAGCTACAGGCCTGAAGAAACAATATGGGGAGTGAAGAAAACTAGCATGGCTGTCACAAAAAACGGATTTAAATATACATATTCTGGACCTATGACAGATAATAATTTGTTTAGGCGGACCTCGCTGAACTTTAATTGAAAACCATTGTTATAAAGTGATGTTTTTCTATTTTATCTTGCTGTGGTTTGCTAGGTGTAAAATCCATCTTTTAAATGTAATTTTGCCTCAATTTTATCATGTAAAAGCGGTTCTAAACAGTAAATAAGAAGAAATTTAACCATAAAAAGTCGCTGACAGCTTTAATTTCCTCAGTAATGCAGTGAATAAGTGTCAGTGTTGTGTAAGTTGTCTATGCATGAGTCATACTAAAAGTGGGAACTATAATTAACATACAGTTGCAGAGTCATCTGTTAAATCTCATCTCCGGAGCACTTATCTGGACTCTGGAGCCTCAGCGCAGTCTAATTCTGGCAACTGAAGTCATAACAGTAACTGGACCCTAATGCTGTTTGGTTTCTTTACGTTAACGCCGTCCGATATGATTACCGAGGGTAGCACTTCCGGTCCCTGCAGGGTGGCCGCTGAGACCTATTGTGTCAGTGTGTGGAAACCCAAGCGGACAGAAGCGTTGCTGACCACCCATCTGCAAACCAACTGACCTAAATACAGAGTAACATCTGTGGGGGCAGAGCTGAGGGATGCTGACTGTGTGTGTGTGTGCGTGCCACCATGTCGGCCTGGAAAATCTTTTTGACAACGTGAGTGTCAGAATAACAACATCTCTCAGTCAGTGGTGCAGTGAAGGATCCCTCAATGTCACCCAGCTTGGGGGAGAGCAGAACAGACTCTTCATATATCGACAAATTCACAGCTGAGACGTTTCAGCGGAGCGGAGCAGCCGGGACGCATCACCGCGAAGCGGGTGCTTTTCCTGCTCCCCCGTGATGCCGGGGCTACACAGCAGTTGACAGGATGCATTAGAGAATCCCTTAGTGAAGGGTGGCTGACCTAAACATGTGACCTAAGTGCTGCCCTACTTCTGAGACTGCCACATGAGATCAAGACCATTTCACTCATCTGGATTTTGTTACTGACCTCACATCAGCTCGCTTTGCATTTCAAGAATGACCTACAGTACACCTTACCCTTGTTTTTTTACTTCATTTTATTATTTTTTTTACTGCGGTAAGCGCAGCTTTGAGAGTGTACCGTTACTGGGGCAACTTGTTTTTCCCACACGCAAGCTGCCATCAGTGGGACATCAGGAGGAATGCTGAGGGGTGGGGGGTGGCCTGAATATTCATGAGGGGCAGGGACCCATTTCAGGCTGGTGAACACTCCCTCCTGCTCTGCATCTCCTCTCTCTCTTTCACACACACACACACACACACACACCCCGTCCAGTCACAAAATCATGCACAAAGTGCAAGGACTTGTTCCATACCAGCAAGCACACACTCATCTCACGCCTCACTGCTCTCATTCATATCCAGAGCGCATGCTCATTACACACACACACACACACACACACATACAAACACAGCAATTAGGTTTCACACAACTCATCTGACTTGATGCAATAAACATTTGAACAATATCTCGTTGCAGCAGCTGCTTATGAATCGATTAGCTCAATGATCGCACTTCTTGTTTCATTATGAAATAACCGCTTAAAAATGGCTCGAGGCTAAAAATCTGCTGTACACAAGAAAGCGATGAGAGGAGACAGCTCGGGTTTAAACAGATGGTTCCTCGCAGCAAATAACAGCTGGATTCATGTTTCCTTTTCACACAGACACTGTTTGACATCCTGATCATCAAACAGGACTGTTTTTCAGAGCCAGTGTGTTGTTCTGATATTGGTATGCAAAGGCAGCCACGAAAAAGAAGATGAGGAGGAGGAGAAGAAGGAGGAGGAGGAGTGGACGGTGCGATGAGAGGATAGACTTGGAAGTGATGAGAGGCTGAGGGCAGTCAGTCAGTCTGGACGTTTGGCACAGAGACAGCAGATTCCATTTCCATGCCAATCTGCCTTGTCTCGTTCTGAATCAGACTTGACCTTCACAGGCTGATGACTCCAGAGGCCTGAGACCGGGAGACGCATTCTGCTTAAAACCAGACACGCACACTCTGATATGTTACAGAAATGGGAAAAACATTCCCCCTCCGGTGGACTCGCGTCTGCGTTCGCACACACCATTTGTGGTCATCTAGAAGCATAACATGCATGCAAAATCTTAAGTCGGGGGGGTTATCTTCTATGATTTACTGTAAAGGAGTGATACTGAGGACTGAAATGAGACCAGACCGTCTTAAGAGAGCCAACCCTCCATGCAGATGGCTCTGTTTTTCATCTTTCTCCTCATGAGATCTCATTTTGTGTGCTCTGTTGAGCTATTTTCTCTTCTTTTTCTTTTTCTTTTCACCATTTGAGTTTGTCCCTATAAAAATACCAACAGATTCCAGTTCAGCAAAACAAATAACAAAACAAAACAAATGGGTCTCAGGAGGTTCTTTTTCTTTCACTTTCAGGACCTAAACCTTTCATTGCACAGTTGTGGGAAAAATAAATTACATTCTCATTTAATTCTAAGGTTTTATGTGTCAGGATATAGTTTAACAAAAAATTTGGTCTTTACCAGGTTCTGGTTCAATTGTTCAAACCTAACCTTGAGTGTATAAAAAACGCACAAAAGATTTCACCATGTCGTTATTCAATAAACAAAGACAAGAACAAAACAGGAAAGCTGTGTGTGGAAAAATTAAGTCCACACTTGCTGTTTCCATAGGATTAAGGAGGGAAAATAGCAGTCAGGTGCTGCTCATCAAATGTATTGATTATTGATCATCATCAAAGTGATCATCTCTATGAAAGCAGGAGTTTTGGCAGTTTGCAGGTCTTGGGCATACAGTTGTGTGTTAACACAATGCCAAGAAGGAAAGGCATCAGCAATGACCTTAGAGAAGCAACTGTTGCTGGCTATCAATCAGGGAAGGGTCAAAGGTCATTTCCAAACTATTTGGAGTCCATCGTTCTACAGAGAGAAAGATTATTCACAAGAGGAAAACATTTAAGACATGTTTGGTGAAAACCAAGCTCAGCCTATCAGCACAAACACCTCATGTCAACTGTCAGCACGGTGGTGGAGGGGTGATGATTTGGGTTTGCTTTTACAGCCACATGACCTGGACACTCTGCAGTCGTTGAGTCGACCATGAACTCCTTTGTAGATCAAAGGACTCTGGAGTCAAATGTGAGGACATCTGTCTGACAGCTGAAGCTTGGACCAAACTGGGTCATGATGCAGCAGAATAATGATCCAAAACACAGCAGAATCAAGGTGTTGCAGTGGTTCAGTTAAAGACTAGACCTCAACCTGTAAAAAATGCTGTGGTGGGACCTTAAGAGAGCTGTGCAGAAACAAATGCCTGCAAACGTCAAGGAGCTGAAGCAACACTGTAAAAAAGAGTGGGACAAAATTCTTCCACAACCATGTAAAAGATTGATAAAGTCTAACTGAATACAAGTACTTCAAGTTATTGCTGCTGAAGGTAGTTCTACAAACCGTGAAATCATGAGGTGAACTTCACACAACTTTTCCATTTTGGCTTCATTTCTGTTTAATACATAACAACAATGTAGAATCTGTTGCGTGGTTTTGTACACTTGAGGTTAGATTTGAATCATTTTAGAAGCTGGTAAAGACCTAACATATATCTTTTTAATTGTTTCCTGATACCTAAAACCTTTGACCCGAAGGAGGGGGGGCTCTCTTTGTCCCATGACTCCATCCTGTGTCTAGAACTCCGAGCACTCAGGGTCCAGACAGTAAGCACCCGTTCTTGTGTTTCTATTTAAAGCCAGACTAAAATAGACCTTTACGAGCCATCTAATGAAAGTGACTCGGGCCCTCTGGTTAATTGACCACCTTTAATGACTGTCAAACTGCAACAGTCATTAGACTGGGGGTGGCTATGGGTCACCGCTGGGGTGAGGCAGAAAGAGAGGACGAGTGAAAGAAGGAAGGAGGGGAAAAAATATGAAATGGGTATAAAAAAAAAGATGAAGTATAAATTTTTCTCATTCTCAACTCAGTTTATAAAAGTGTGATGAACAGCATGCATGCATTTGGTAACGTTCATCGCCTAAAGGCAGCACCTGTCCTGCTAACACTCTGTGGCATACAACAAACAGTGGCCATTTGGTTGGAAAGAGTTTCAGAATTTTACTCCACACCTAGAGCCGCTATTTTTCACGTCTCTAATCGTCAGTATACAGTCAGCAGCTGCTGGTGCTTCTTCACTGACCAAATATAAAGCCAGAGAAAATGGAAACACATACCCTCGGTTTATGCATGAGCCTGCTGAGATGTCTGTGATTTTTCCATTCCCCCTTATAATTTGGAAACCAGGGGAACTAAATGAACACAATCATCTAGTCTGTCATCAGTGATAGGGAAAAGATTTCTGGGTTTCAGATGATCATGAAAACCTCTGCAGAGGAGCGCAATTTCTGTTGATGACCTCATTTCAAAGGCATATTGCAAACAAACACACCGTCCTTGTTCGTTAGTCCCTGTGTCGCATGTGCTCCTCGAGCGTACACACACAGATGGACTTATGCGCACGTAAACTCGAACCACTCACATTATTGAACTGAAATTGAGCCCACTACACATTTCCTTGGAGTATTGATTTAATCAAATGCATATCATGCTGTGGGCCGTATCATCTGATGCAACACACACCACCAGCACAGGAAAAAAAAGAAGTGATCCATCACCATTTAGTCGGACAGACCCTTGTAGTCTAAACACGGAACCATTACGCATGGTTTAACATGGCCACTTTGACCTCTGGGAGGTGACAAGGCCAATGACATCATTAGAGGAGTCAGGCTGTGTGGCGGAGCAAGACTAATTGCTATCAGACCTCAATCACAACTAATAACTGCTTAGATTTATTTTGATACTCATATTATCCATTTCTAATATCCTAAAAGATTTGTTGCCGTTGTCACACCGACACCAGCAGGAGCTGGTTAGAACCTCATTTTGTGCTGCTGCTACTGTAGCTCAGAAGAGCTCTTTATCCTAAGGCTCTATCAGCCTATTGAAAGATACCTAAGCTTGCAAAATAGCTAGAGGGTGATTTCCCACACACAGATAAAGCCCAGTCTTGAAATCACTTTCAAAGCAGGCTCTCATCTTAAGATGCTTTGAAGCTCTGGAGAAGAGCTTTTAAAAAAAAAAAAGACACACTGGAACTGAAATTCGTTTTAGGCCTGATGGTTGTCCTTCTTCGACCCTGGACTCTGACCTGACGATGTGGTTCAAGTCTGTGGTCTTGGGTCCTGTCGCACCAACCTGGGCTCGCCCAGGAGGCGCCACACACGACCTCGCCCATTGCAGTTTTGTCAGCGACCTCAGTGGACCGTGAACGGAGGTAGACCACTCTGGAATGTCGGCCTCAACCTCAGATGGTCCGGCGCGCAGACGAGCACATGCGAAGACACACACGAGTGCCGGGGTAACCCGATCCAATGACACAGGAGCTGCCTCGGTGTGCGGCTAACTGCCTTATCTCCCCATGGCCGCGCTCCTCTGTCCTCTCAACATTCTTTCAGGTATTTGGCCGAGACCTTTTCTCTTTGTCTGCCCTTTTCAAAGACCTGCTTTATGCCGGGAGCCCTCCAGACGTACTGCTGCAATCTCCTTACTGCCGCTCATTCTTTTCCCCCTGTCTTTTAGTTTCTGCCCACACATCTACAGGACCTGCTTCCTCGCTTTCTGCCTCAACCCCCCGAACAATGTCGCCTACATCTCCTTCTCTTTCGCTCTAATTTCCCCCCACTTTCCCAGCTTAGAACTCAGGATACAATGACACCTGGGCTGTTTGTGTGTGTAGGAAAGAGAGGGAGGATGAAGATGTTTAATGCTTTCTCTAAAATGTTGAGACACTGTATAAAATGTACACTAAAATCATCTCCAAATCCAATAAATTGTGTTTTTATCTAAAAATATTTAACTTGAAGCTGTTTTTCCCCTCAGATATCTCCTCATTTTGAATTTAATACCAGCAGCTTGTTTAGAAATGGTTAGGATATGAGATTTGTTTACCACCGTGTTGCATCACCACTTCTTTTAATAGTCTGCAAGTGTTGTTTTGGAAATCTGAAATGCTCTCCCATCCAAATTTAATAGAGAACTTTGGAATTGGAGTTTCCTTTAGTCACTTTTTTTGTTTCAGAAGTTGTAAAATGTATTCAGAGGGTGACAGAACGGGACTACAAGCTGGCCACTTCAGCAGCCAGGCTGTTTATCATAAAGTCATGTTGTATTATCTGCAGAATGAGGAGTCTTGGTCTTCTCTGAAAAGAATTCTTTTTCAGTTCAATTCATTTTATTTATTCATATAGTACCAATTTGCAACAAAAGTTGTCTCGGGGCACTATACAGCAAAATAACAAGTCCATTCAAGTTAGATTATACATACTGCATATGTTACCCAAACTATATGAACCGTTCAACAAGTCATCAAAATGATACATTATAAACTGTCTGTTCACACCTTTAAATGCAATCAGTGGTGACGTTATGTAAACAGCAAGTGCAGCACACATATAAACTAAATGATAATATAGGCCATTTGTTATTCAAGTACAACTCATTTTCACCTCCGAAAAAAATAAAGTATTTGCAATTTACGAACTCCTATTAGGGTGGCACAGCGGTGCAGTGGTTAGAGCTGTTGCCTCCCAGCAAGAAGGTTGCAGGATCGCATCCCGGCCTGGGGCCTTTCTGGGTGACCAAAAACATGCATGTTAGGTTAGGTTAGGTTAATTGGTAACTCTTAAAAAAAATTGTCCCTGAGAGTGTGAACGGTTGTTTGTCTCGTTTGTCTCTATGTGGACCTGTCCAGGGTGTCCCCTGCCTCTCGCACAGTGACTGCTGGAGATAGGCACCGGCTCCCCGCGACCCGGAATGGAAAAGCTGATTTTATTAAGGGATGTGTGGAGTACTTATGAGTTGGCAGTATCTTACCTGCAGAATAAGGGTAAAGTTCTCCTGGAGAAGGCAAGCTAACAGCTACTCAGAGCAGGACTCATTTACCACTAAATTCCTGCATCTGAGACAGCAGAACTGTAAAACTTTCCCATCAGTTTAAGCAAATCTTGCGTGCTATTTTTGCACTTCATTGTTTTTACGAGACAGTTGTTTTAATTGTTGGTATTTTTCCAGACAAACAGCATCCACATTGCATGCCCTGAAGCTGCTGAATGTACCCCGCCACAAATCAGATCAGCTTTTTTCATCTTGTCCAAAAAAACGACAAACTGCAAAATTAAGTGGTTCTGAAAAAGAAGACGAAGTGCCTTCATCTGGTTAGATAAGCAGATTGCTGTATGAGTCAAATAATACAGGAGAGGAACTGTAAGCAGGTCAGAGCCAGGATATTTTAGCAGCAGCAGGCAGTTAGTGTTGCAACAAAAATCATGGTTTGGTTAAAAAAAAAAAATTGTGCTATTTGTCTCAAGCCAAAGTGAAGAGGCTTAAAATACTTAATATAGCAATCACTCGGCATGCTACTTGACCTCTGCCAAAGAGATGTATGTTTTCGGCAGCGTTTGTTTGTTTGTCTGTGCAAAATATTACTGAAAAGGTATTGAGCGGATTGTGACGAAATTTTCAGGAAATGTTGAGATTGCCACAAGGAACAAATGATTAAATTACGGTGGTGATTGGCTGAATCACAGAAGAAAATCTACAGACTTAAAACTGGAGTAGTGTAAACAGCCCCATAGCTGCCAGTTAGACTCCTCCATAAGAGTTTCTCTTTGATTCTTCAAACTGAGATTGCTCTGACTTCTGTCTACTGCAGGTAAGGTACTTATGGTTCATAGCTACTCCACACAACCTCATTAAAAGAGGAGATCTCTTCAAGGTGGTGGAGGTGGGGAATGGATGTAGCTGTCATGCAAATGTCCTTTTAGGAATAGGACACACTGCTAATGTTGTTCAGCACTTCTGTGTTACCTTTAGGCAGTGAGATGAAGCCATATGGTGAACACATTTTCTTTTTTTTTTTTACTTTTTGGTTGGGTTTAGGTTTTAAAAGCACTTGGTCAGGGTAAAAAACATAATGGTTCTGGCTAAAAGACACAGTTTTTAAACACAACCACAAAATGAAAGAATATTTTGGTTGCACCTAATCACAACGTCAAGTTACAGGAACACCTCTGTCACTTCCTGGTTGGTTTTGGGAAATAAAACCGCTCGGTTGGGTTTAGAAATCAAAACCAGTTGGATGGAGTTAGAAAATAATTTGTGAGTAATAAAACAAAACCTTGTCACTGCGGTGCTCCAATGTAGCAGAGGACAAAGTATTGAAACATAATTATTGGTGATAAATCCCAATAATACACCATGAAAATGGGTTTTGAATTGTGTGCCATTACTAAGCTAAATGGTCTGTTTCCTTTGGGGTCAGGACGACACAGCAGCTTCGATTTCTAAGAAAGAATATGGGATGATTTTATACTTCACTTTAGTCTGCTTCAAACAAACTTGAGAAGTAAAGACATGTTATTGTCATTGCTTCACTCTAACTCAAGAGACACCCTAGACTGCATGGGTGGTTCCACATACAAAGACCACCTCACTGCTCAGCTAACAACAATGGTAGCTTGAAGGATTTAAACAGGCATGAATATTTTCACTCATTGCTCTGCTCATTATTTATACAAGTAAAGAATAGTATTACTTGAAGGAATGCATATTGCCCACCTCTTTGCTTGCCAAGCTTTTAAGTAAAGATCTAGTGCAACCTGTAAGCAATGTGTTGTTAATTGCTCTTAGGTACTACCAAATTTTAGCTCCATATCTGTAATTTTTTTTTGTGTTTGCTAAAGTTCACTACCTTTGGGGTCTATCTTGAATAAGGTTGAGTCCAAAAGTTAACGAGTTGTAGATGTGATTCTAATGATTATTTTTAGAGTTTTGTAAAAATCTGTCCAGTGGTTCCTGAAGTATCTTGCTTCATGGCATACAGATGAACACACACACTTCCTTGGTCTTCTGTATTTGCAGCGTGGTCCATGAAATGCAGCAGATCAGGATATGTAGTCTGTTTAAATGTGGGAGGCGACTCCTCAGTGGAGGACATGACTGTCATGCTTGAACTAAAGCTGCTCCCAAAGGGCCGTCAGACTAAGAGGGCTTCAGCTGGTCTGTAAAACTGATTGTTATACATTCCTACAGACTGTGGGTGTTTTCAATTTGAACATAATCTCTGCAAAAACAACAGGGGTTAAAGGTTAGGTTTTATTTTATTTTGCTGCTTTTTCATCATGACTGTTGTTCCATCTCTTCATGCATTCTTTAGCTCAGTTGACCACCACACTTTGTTTCCTCGGGTGTTTGAAGCAGACACAGAGACCGAGTTTCTATGTTGTGGCTTAAAAAAGTGACACAAAAGCTCAACCAATCAGAATTATTCAGCGCAACAAGCTGCCTGTCAGGGCTGTTTTAGGAGCTAAAATATCTCTCCCAGAGCTCTGTTTAGGTCCTGGGTCCTACGGCTGAAGTGAAGGACTCCTTAAAAAAGACTTATAGCTTATGAAGAGTTTAAACATTTAAAATGATATTAATGTAGACAAAGATGGTAGTCTTTGTGTGGTGGAGTTTCAACTTGCCTTTGTGGAAATTGTTCACTGACAGCAGTTTTCAGTATTTTCCTGAGGCCAAACAATGATTTGTAAGTAAAGTAAACTGTATTCAAGGAAAAACGAGGGGATATTTCCAAATATGGTCGTATTTACTGCCTGCTGCCAGGAAAAGTGAGTTATCATGTAATTGACTTTGTGTGTGTTTGTCTACGTGTGCGCGTCTTCCATCAACCTGAAATAAAATCTAGACTTTTTATTCCAGCCTTGTTACAATGTTGAGAATTAAAGCCAGGAGATCCCGTTTATGAGAGCTGACCAGACCAGAGTCTGCTCACTCTGGATGTGGGGCTTTAAGCCCCGCCCATTCTGCTACACACAGTCATGGTGCTACATAATCTTTATTTTCAGCATGAAATAACTAATAACAGCGAAACATATAAGAAAAATTATATTTAAACAGCAAGGTAAGAACTATGTGAATCAACAAGCATCAACACTTGAAAAGAAAAGATCTGTGGTGTCTATATATATATAAACTAATGGCAAAGTCATGTTCATTTATGTAGAGGGGGCTGGACTTAAAAGTTGCACTGGAAGCTGGTCTGGTTCTGGCTTCAACTTCTGGGTTCCCGTAGGATGTCTAAATTGTATTTATGGTCAATGCTGTGTTAATTTGTCCGTCTATCTGTTATCAAAATATCTCATGAACCACATGCATTTTATTGAAATTCTCATAGAGTAATCATTGCATGTACATGTACAACTGATTAACTTCTGTAGTCAAATTCAATTCAAGATGGCCTCCACAACTAATCAACTTTGAAAGCACATTAAATGACTATAGCTCAGTCAGTTTTACAGACACTGAGCAAACATTTGAGCATCATCCCCAAAACATACTGTGGGTTCTAATATATCACAAGATCTTTGTTCAGAACTTTAGCATGCAGGGCAGTGGGCGTCATTCATTCCTTCAAGAAACGCTCCTTTAATTTTCTTTGTATTTTGGTTTAAATCATCGGAACAAAAGTCTTTCCAGTTGTTGTAGGATCACAGCAACAAATGTACCAAACAACAATACAGAACCACAAAGCAATCCAAATGATTTTATTTGAAACCGACATGCTTGGATTGTTGTTATAAGTGTGTAATGAAAGAGAAAACAGAAGAGTTTAGCATCTGCTGGTTTCAGCTGTGTAGCTGTCAAACTTATTACCAAAAGAAGAGATCAAGCCTTTTTCTCATTAAACCTTAAAGCTCATAACCTGAGACACAGAGAAAGTACAAGTTTTAATATTTTTTTAACAAGCTAGAGTCAAATATTTATTTCATTTCCACTATTTGGATAAGGCGCTTGAATTGGATGATCATTTTTCTCTTCGAGCCAAAGTGAACAGAAAAGGAACTCAGGGTGGGAGAGGAGCAAAAGGCAGAGAGGGGTCAACTTTAGTTAATAAAATGATCTTTACACAGTGTATACCAAGTCTCACATCTTTTAAAATTACTTTTTTCTTCATAAGGAGCTTCTGGCTTAGTCTTATTGACCAGTATTCATTCTGCAAGCATTTACAAGCAGCCTATAGAAGCTTTTCAAAGTCTGGCTGGACATTTTGTTACCGCAGTAAAAAAAGACAAACACATAAAACAGTTTTTGATAAGAAAACTTATGTCTAAGTGCTCTTCCCAAGGCACCTCTCACATTCACAATCAGCTGCCTTGAGATTCCAGGGTGAGACTTTGGCTTTAAAAAGGTTTAAATGGTGTTACTTTCTGCAGCAATTTTTAGACGTCTGCAACAAAAATCACAAGCTGTCATGTACAGAAACAAACGGCTCCTTCAGAACTTGTAGCTGTTTCACGGTGACCAGTAAAACCTCTTACACTACTGTCCAACTGTGAAGTTAAAGTGATAGTTGAAAAAGTTATGAGCAGTTAATATCTTACCTGTTCTAGATGGCTCTCTGAATGACCACAGTTTGGAGAAACACAATTTAATTCTGATTAAACTGGTGAGCTAAAGTCTAATTCAAGCTAGTTTATAAACTTTCACATTTCTGTCATTTTCATATAATGCGATTACGTGATTTGCGAGCGCAAAACACTGGCAGCAGCAGCTACCCATAACACTTCCTAACTGTCATGTCAATCTGGCTATGATGTCAAGGTTAATAAATTACTGCTTTCATAATGTAATTTTTTTTTTCAGATTGGAGTTGTTTTTAAAACAGCAGAAATCCACGTTGGTCTTGACTTCGCTCAGACTAGCCATTAGCTCATCTGTCAGTCAGAACTAAGCAATATTTCTCCAAACTGAAGTCATTCAAAGAACTATCTACAACAGGTAAGATATTAACCGTTCTACAAAACCCCATTGCAGAAGATCTGCACTATTCCTTTAAGGTCAATAGGTTAAATGAAATATCAAATATTTCTCACAGTCCAGTGAAGGATATTTAAGTCAATAGTAATAATAACACCCAATTTCTCCAGTATTATATTTTAAAATGTTATCCTTAATTTGTTAAATGTGTTTTTTTTTTACAAAGTCTTTCACAGAGAGGTGAAACCCCATCCATCTCTTCTTCTGAATTATTTCTGGAATGGTTTTTTTCTCTATTTTTGAATGACAGAAACTTTCCAACTTTTGACCTCCATCTTTAAAAAAAAAAAAGTCCAACATTTTGCAGCCATTAAGTCCAAGCTTTAGGAACAAAAATAACACATGAAAACATTCCCTTTTTAATACATACTGCACAGGCTTCATATTCCATTTAACTAAATGTAAAGTGTACTGTATCTGATCTGCAGATCATTTTCCAAGCGTGACAACTTCTTTCATCCAGTAAGCAGACTAACATTATTAAAACCTTTAATTTGGCCCCTTTTTAAGCGACAGGTGGAGTGGATTTGGATACATATGGGGGCAGATTTCAATCAGTGTGCATCTATGAGAGGACGTCCAACATCTTCAGAATCCACTAGACTAATCTATCATGGGATAAATGACTATAGTGATCACACTCCACAGAGCAATTGCGCCCTGCTACCTACACAGATGCTCCTTCCTGAGGTGATCTATAAACTTCTTTTTGCCCGTCCTCTTACACGAGGACAATCAACACAATACCTGTGCAGCTTTTGGAGAGGTTTTGGACTAATCAGCTCTGACAAGTGGAACAAAACAATTTAATACAGAGCTGATTTCACATCTGAGCGGTTTGTCATTTACATAAGCTTTTCACAGTGTGTTCACTGAGCTGCGACAGGCATGTGGTGTGCCAAGAGAGACCGAAGGGCTGCTCCAAATATTCTGCCCCCCCCTCCCCCCCTTTTTTTATCTGACCTCACCAAGGAGAGAGTGCTGCACACACATGCAAGGACTCATTTGGATACATATGTGTGCAGATCTTAGCTCACAACTACCCTGTTTCCATCTCTCTCTCACACACACACAGAGGCATGCACACACACACACTTTTAGTATCCTGTGGTTAGCAGAGAGAGGAAGCAGTGGCGCGTCTCTGTGCTGACTTAATGTCTTTTAACAGTTTGGCTCCAGGACCAAGGGCTGGTCAGAGATGAGCTGAAGCCAAAACTGGGCCTGATCATCTGTGACGGCAAGAAAAAAACCCCAGGCAAAGTGTGTGTGTGTATGTAAGTGTGCGTATGTGAGGGATGCGTATGTGTGTGTATGAGTGCCCTCGCTGTCTCTATTCTCCACCCCTCATTTTCTCTGTTTCAGTGTGTGTGTGAAGTGAGTGCAGATGTGTGTGAGAGGATTAGCTGGGTGGAAGCTACAGGGGGACAGAAACACCAGCAGACTGAATTACCCTGGACAAAGCCATTGACAGAGGCATTAAAGTGACAATAGAATATTTACAGCACACGGAGCCGATTCAGTCTGCTGCCTAATACGCAGCACATCAATATCCTGGAGAATGCTTGTAGCACACTGCAGTGCTTCGCTTTGCGCTGGAAATTAGCCTGCTGTACAGGCATGCATATTCTCACACACATACACACACACACACAGACTAAACTACTAACTGGTGCTGACTTAAAGGCAAGCTGGTGGGGAGCAGAGCAGAGTGGGGGAAATAACTGCTTCTCTGCTTGAGTAAGTTCCTCTGGGCACTGAGGAGAATAGATTGCAGAGGCCTACCTCTCAGGTGGCCTACAGGACACCTTGTCACCCTGTCATTTAATATCAGACACAGTAGAACAGCTGCACCTTACGAGTGTTTACGCTGGTGGGGATCGGTGGCATAATTACGTGAGGCTGTGTGTGAGTGTGCTCACGCACGGAGGAGAATGATTTGAGGTTCATAGCCTGAAGGCCCGAGGTCTCCCCCCCCCCTCCATCACTACGGTGCTGCTCAGAAAAATCTGCAGTGGATCACACAAACATGTACTTCAGTTTGCAAACATTCCTCTGCAACGGCTAACACTAGTATCTCACTGAACTGCGACTGTTGGCGACAAATTGCATTTGCGAGGGAGTTTCCAAAATGTCTTGAAACGTTGGCGGCCTCACTCTTGTATCGCAAATATTTTGAACATGTGCAAAAAATTCCTGAGACAAATTTTCTCCTAAAAAAGTCACAACGTTATTGCAAATGTCTGCAACTCGTATCAAACATTTAATTTAGTTTCATTAATTCCAGTGAAATTTGGGCCAAAATTAGCAGAACGTTGTAACAATTCGATATAATTTCAAGTAAAATTTTACATATTTTATTTCAGTTTTAGGTTGTTGTCTTTTTTTGTCTCCAATAAGTCCTCAACAGCAGCAGACTGGGGACAAATTGCATATAGCATTCACAAAGGCATTTTCAAAATGTCTCAAAATGTCCCTGGGTCTTCAATTCCGTGCATAAGTTGCTGGAACTCACTCTGACTGGAATTTTGAACATTTTGCAAGTCAATAACAT
>JAOXNZ010000221.1:8809175-8821314 GCA_028566095.1 Kryptolebias brasiliensis | reverse complement strand
TTTTCACGGATATCAAGAACTCGACTCAAACACTTCTCAATTCAGTCTCAGTAATTCCAGAGCGCTACATCTGTATTATTCTTTTACAATATGTATGTGAATGCCTGGCAAGTCTTGGTCGAAGGTTTGTGCAAATGTACCAATTCAGTGTGAAAATCTGCGCATTCACTTGTAGTTCTTTTTCTCCAACTAGTGTCCGACATGTACAGCCCAGTGTTCACAAGGGGTTTCCAAAATTTCTCTAAATGTTAGCAAGGGGTCTCACTTTGTTCCTGTGTGTTCCAGCATTAGAGGTGTATTTGTTCTGCTGATGTGTGCAAACTCTCAGTGACATTTGGCCCAAATTTCACATGTTTGTTTGAACATGTTGTTGGGTGTGATCCCATGTAAAAATTTACACATTTCCTCAGAGTTTTGTGTCTCCTACTAGTCCCCAGCAGTCGCAAAATAGTGAGATTCTACATTTACAAGTGTTTATGCTGGTGGGGATTGGTGGCCTAATTACGTGTATCTGTGTGTGAGCGTGCTCATGCACGGAGAAGAATGATTTGAGGTTCATAGCCTGAAGGCCCGAGGTTAAAACCCCCTACATCCCTGTGGCGCGGCTCAGAAAAATCTGCATCGGATCACACAAACATGTCATCCAGTTTGCAAATGTTTCTCCGTGATGGCTAACCGCTGGTCTGATCCCAGTATTCACAGCCAGTTAGATCATGCTCACATGCACGGCAGACCTCTCTCCCCCTGTCTCAGTTTCACAGTCCAGAGCCGGCAAAATGGCCAACATATGTTTGCAAAATGAATGTGGAGAGTGGAGGTCAAACCATGGTCTATGCACAGCCCTGTTCTCATTTAGTTAAGTACAGACCACCACATACTTAGCTTGATTATAAAAATGCTTTCTACTGGTGCTTTACTGCTGGTTTTTAAATATTTTATATCGTTCGTAATCCACAAGCTGTGGAAAATTAAGAGCACTTCCAATGGTTGTAATTTGAGAGAAGAAACAAGTCAGCGCAGCGCTGCATGTTGACAGTGATGTATTTATGCAGCACTGATTAGAAATGTACAAACTGCTATGTTACATGCATTAGAGGAGAAATGGAGACTGATATATTGCACGTTGGCATCCAGAGGACTGTACTGAAGTGTTGAAAAACACAGTACTGTGGTCCAGGAGGGTCCTACACAAAAGAGGGTTTCTTAGTTTTTGGCATCAAAAATTCTTTACGAGAAGATGTATGAGAAGGATCTACAGCCTTTATGCAGCAGAACATCACGTGTTAAACCATGACTTTCTCATGTTACAGTAATTAAAGGGGTGGAATGTGGTGTTTTATCATAAGATTCCTTTTCTGCGCACTCGGATAAAAGCTCCAAGACCTACTGGAATCTGCCAGTACATAAAAAAAGACAGAGATGAAAACCACTCGCAGCGCTCCACGAGGAAACACGGACTGCCCAAATGTGGCAGGGTGTTTCTGAACTGGCGTTTTGTTCTTGGTATGGGAAGCGTGGAATTATTGATCGCTCTTCAGACGTGACAGTTTGGTGCTTTTGTGCAACAAAAACTGAAGAAAATGACTACATCAGCTGTTTGTTAAAAGTGGAAATGTTTACATCTTGCTTGCGAGTTTCTTTAATGATTTTTTGATCTCAGAGTCAAAGGCAGAGTGAGTGTGACATGAGGAAAAAGTGACTTTGTAAAGACTGACATAAAAATGGAACGGACAGCAGTGGAGAATGTGAGAAAATTAGATTCTAACAACAACTTAGACAAATGATGAAATAGATTATCAAACAATAGTTCAGATCTTTTGAAATGGGGTTCTGTGGAAGCTTATGAACAATTAATATCTTACATGTTGTAGATAGCTCTTTGAACAACCTCAGTTTGGAGAAATAGAGTTTAATTCTGACCAGACCTCCGAGCTGGCAGCTAGTCCTAGCAGGACCAAGACTAAAGTCAAATACTGTTGTCTTAAAACAACTCCAAAATAGTATTTCATATAAACAATATTTTATAAACCTTTACACCAATGTCAGTTTTTATTACACTGTACCTTTGCCATAAATATAATATTACTGCCAGAAGTATCGCAGGCTGCAAAACAGGTGCTTACCATAAAATATTGTATACATAACTATGTAATGTGAAACTAACGGTAATGTAAATGTTTATAATAATAACATTCACACAAATCAATATGACATTTTGAGATTGGAGTCGTTTTAGAAATAGAAAGTCGTTAGCAATACATTTTGGTCTAGCCATTAACTCGTCACTCTGATCAGAAGTAAAATCTGTTTCTCCAAATGGAGATTCAAAGAGCTATCTAAAACAGGTTGGACCATAATTGTTCATAAGCTTTACACAGAGCTGCATTAAAAAATCTGAATAATTTCTTTAATTACAAGTGTAAGTGTGCCTTTTTGTGTCTAATTTGTTTCTGCATTAGCTTGTTATATGATTAATGACGAGCAATTCATACTTTTTTTTAAAAGGTCTTGCCTATTTCAGCAAAACAGTTCAAAACCACATTATGTCCAAATCCCAACATCATGGCTTTGAACCTAAAGAGTCCAGCTGCTAAACTGACCTGCCTGCAGTCCAGATATGTAATCCACAAAAAGCATCTGGCACATTTTATTAAAGAAATATATTTATTGCACCTCAAACTGTTGCGCAGATTATATCCTTTACCGTACGAGCATGGGAAAAAGTGATTTCACCTTCAAAACTAAAGCAAATAGTTTCCTTAGAGTTTGAATATATGTACAGGGTTAATATATACAACAAATGTTCTTATTACAGTATTGCTTAGCCTGAGAATGACAGCAGTGCAAACATAAAAAAAAAACTTTAATTCAGTTCATGACAAAAAGTTCCCAAATTTTCCTAATAAATTCTTCCCAAACACTAACATTTATAATTCGAAAAATGTGTATCATAAGGAAAGTTTTGGATGGGTTCTCCCTCAGGCTTGTGAAATAAACACCAAAGTAATAAAGCGGGTCCCAGCGTGAGACGTGAGGCTGACAGACAAGCTGGAGCAGAAACCGAAGCAGGCAGCGGCGCAGAGGTTCTGACCAACAACAGGAGACAGATGAAAGAGTCCAGCTCGTCTGCTGTCCTTCATTAAGACTTGTCCTGGGTGCAGCTGGATGTACTTACCTTTAATAGTGCTGATAATTAGCCCTGCCATTCTACACTCTCCTGACATAAACACACTGCCACTCACTCACACTCACAACCGCACACACACACGCTCGCCGCCGCGTTTATTACTTGGACGGGAATCATTATCGGGGATAATTTGAAAGCAATTTTGAGGCTCACCTATTAGCTCTGTTTTGGTTCCTTCTGGTCATTAGCAGAGCTGTCAGGAAGATTGAATATTACAGATTTGGAGGGGGGTCCCTGACTCCAGGTGTCAAGAGAGGTTAGGTAGAGCAAACGCAATGACAGACCGTCACATGTAAAAGCCACGGCCGATCCCATGAACTGGCCCTACATTTGTGTTTCTTGGTGAAAAATGAGTTTAGTTAGTAATTCTGCTAGTTTGTGTATTTATCACTGAGGGGAGGGGCTGGGATGAGTCTGGCTGAGATAATTCAGGATTCTGCTCTTGCTGCGTGTTGTGCCAAAGGTACTGGAGGAAGTTAGGCACGTCTCACCACAGTTTTTCTTTTTTTTTGTCCTTCTTGGTGTGAAAGATTAATCACTGTTTCAGGTGATGTGCTGGAGAGCCAGTGGAATATCAATAAAGAGCCCAATTATGAATCCGAGGTGCGACCATTGTCTGCGGAAGTCTTCCTCTTCGTGGGATTAATTATGAGGCTGCATTTTACCTGCTGATTTTATTAAACCCTTTCATGTCTCGGCTTCCATCTATTCGTTGGGCATTAATATGCAGATCAAAAAAAGAGACAGATTTTCTCCGGCAAACACCGAGGTCATGCTTCAAATTAGCATATTACTAATCTACATAAAACTCCTTCAAAGACACAGTCTTATTAGTGTCACCGCTCTGGGTGCAGTTACACGTTGGCTGAACCGTGACAAGGTTGAGTGGGCTTGTTATTCTAAATGTAACACTATTAACTTTACATCTGTACATTCCATGGTATGTGCTTTCATATATTTTGCCCAAACGACGTCATATTCATGGTCTGTGAGTTACACCTCCTGGATCAGATATCGTCCTGTTTTAGATTTCACCCACTCATCTGTTTCCGCTCCGAGTATTAAAGAGTGAAACTAGAAGACAGAGCAAGATGCCTTTTGCCAATGTAATTAAGGCTTATTGAGAGACAGTACAGGAGCAGGCGAGGCGAGGCCTATGAATAAACTGCTTGAGTTTTGTTGGTATTTACAAGCTGAATGCAAATGTCACCGTCTCTATAGATCATCTTGGTCCCTCCTGCTGACTTCTTTAGACTGTTTTGTATTCTCTCTGCACTTTAAGGTAAAGCCAGAGAAAATTAAATCATGGAATCATTACTGAGAAAGGTCAAGATATAAATATTTCATGCCTGATATTTTGTATGTGAGATTGAGTTTATGCGCGGCGGGGTTAGGGCTGTGGGAATACGTTTCCCGTCAGGCTACTGTGCCTTTATCTTGGCTAAGCGACTTCAACGCTGTCTGATGGGCGAAACTAAAATGGCGGCAGCTCTTTGTAGTCGTTTGCTCCAGCTGTCTCACATAACCTAATTCTTTTTACCACTTTCAGGCAGATCAATAGGGTTCCATACCTGCTGGTCCGGCTAATAAAACGGTCGGGTAACTCAAGTCTCCGCATTCAGTCCCGGGGTGCAGAGGCCCACTTGTCTGAGCGGCTCTGCCTCTCCACACCCTTTCCTTTCTTAATGATCAGGATTAGAGAGGCTGGGGCCTCTACTGTAGGAGGAAGCAGCTGCTTCCATGCTCATTATAACCTCACAACTCCGCAGAGTGGTAACAGCTGGAACACACGTTCCAGAAGGAGAAGGCCCAGATACTATGAAGATCTCATGTGGGAATGAGCATTCCACTGCGAGTGGTGAGCTGAAGCGCTGCAGCGTCGCATGATGAGCAGATGACGAAACAAGCAGAGGTGGGCCGACGGATGCTTGAACAGAATCGTTTGGGTTTCTGCGAGTTATTGTTGAGGCCTGGTGATTGGGAATTCTGCTCAACGTTCTGTTATAATCATGTCATCTCGTAATTACCTGCATTGCTGCGTGCAGATGAAGAGATGGATTCTCTGCAAAATGACAGAATGTTACTTAATAGATCACTTTAATCAAAGGGCTGTAGTGTGGTTAAATGACAACTGTTATCTCCAGCAGACGATATCGGCTTCTGATGATAATGACAAGACGAGGTGGGCTAATGAAATGAGTGGCGGAGTGTGCTGATAAGGCTGCCTATTCAGAGTCTAGACTCCAATACTACTTTAATGACTTGATGATCCTTTGCATTTATAATGGGACAGGCCTCATCTGCAGTGAGATGATAAAACCTTACGGCAAGCAATTTAAAAGCTCAAAGCTGTACCTAAGGTGAAAACACAAGCGTACTCTAAATATCAACATATTCTCAAATTGTCGCATAGTAATGTTTTATCGAGAGCACTTTCTGTCAGTTTTTGAGGCACAGGGAGCTGCTCTTTCGGCAGAGTAAGCCCAAGGGAAAGTTCATGGATCACGAAAGCAATGAAGGAAAAAGGCATCTGAATCCAAACCAAAAGACTTGTTGAGTTCCAGCTCTGAGATGCCTTTTTTTATTTACCCCCTTCAATCAAGAACAGTTCCACATCACATATTAAAAGTGTTTTAAGTTCTGGCGTTAAAAGAATTAGGTCAGTGTTAGTAAAATTTTATAGTTTGACACCACATTATGCTCCATTTTCCTCTAAGTCCAAACTCTAATTGAAAATCAAGGAACTTTCCACACAAGAATGGCGTTTTGTGAACACGTAAAAGCTTAGTTTAGTTTTTTGTTTGTTTGTTTTAGCCTAGTGTCCACATGGAGTTTAGTGTTTCTGTGTGGATAATGACATGTCTGTAAACGGTGTTGAACAAAGATAATTGTTTTGCAAAGTGTTTTACAAAGATAATTTCAGAAACAACCGAAAAAGATGGTTTCAGGAAATCTGTCTTCAGTGTAGATAGGACCAAAGGCCCCCTCTACACATCTCTGGATATTTTTAAAACTGTAATTCCCTGCTGTGTTTGCACCTCCTGTCAACATACAAATAATGTTTTTGGTGAGGAAAAAAATTATATCTAAGAAAAAAAAAAGCTTTCCAAAGTGAACACTTTTAAAAATTCAGCTAATAGTTGATTTGTGTAGTCAGGAGATAAGGACACTCTCAGATACAATGACATAGCTATGGGGTGCCGTTTGTAAAGTTACACAGTCAAAAATTAACAGCAATATTTTAGCCTTTCATAAGAAAAAAAAAAGTTTTTTTTACCAAAGTCATATTTTCACCATGTTTTTCATACATTTATAAATTTCATAGTTCCAAAATAAATATTTAACTTGCAAGCTAAATATTTAGCTCCACACTAATGAAGTACCTTAATTACCTTCTGAAAGATCGGGAAACGGTTTTTCTGATTTGATGAAACGTATGTGATATCACACACACAAATTTATCAGGCTAGTTTTTAGCATTCATTAGCAACAGAAGTCAATAACAACACACCACAATGTATTTAGTAAGAAACTCTGCAAGTCCAAAACAGACATTTTGGGGGTACTCCGTTTCTGTTAATGCTGTTGCAGCAGGCTCCTGAAGAGTGAGTATAGGTGCTTTTAGACTGCAGAGGACTCTTTTACATTTACATTATTATTAATGACCAAATTAAAGGTGTGTCACTATAAAATAATTGTAGTCTTTATTATTTTGTTTGCTGTTTAACAGAACTACATACCAGAGTAGACAATACTGTTGCCTCTGTCTGCCATAAAATGGTCTTTGAACTGGTGCAGAAGGATCTTAGTCTTCACCTGTAATGCCCCCCTTCCCCCCCATCTGAATTTATTGTCTTTCTAACGCTGCTTGAATGTTACGCAATCACAACGTTCCCCTGGTGGTGTGAAAGCAAACAGAAAAGAAAGTTGCAGGTCTTTTAAGTGGTCTGTAGTGGAACTAACAGTTGTTATAAGAAACATTAGAACTGTTTGGCCTGAAAACAACTTTTGTAATGAGTGAAAACCAGTTCAAATACACATAAACATTTATATATTGAATAGACTAGAATCACCTCACCCGACGCGTTCCACAACCTGTTAAAACCGAGCCTATTGTAGTTCTTTGAGAAGATCCATTTTCTCTCCACCAACCCTTTGGTGTGAAAATGTGAATTATCCCTGCTGGCTGGGAAGGCCAAGGCTAATGCAGAGGCGAGACGGACTCAGTAAAATACCCAACGGCGCCCCTTCTATAATTCTCCACTAATTGTCTGGAAGGCCCTGCATTCAGGTATGGAATAATACTGACCCAGTAGCATATTGAAATTCTGCTGCTCTCCTCCCTGGGGTCACATTCACAATATTCAGCCCTGCAGAGCTGTGAAGCTGGAGTTTAGCCTTCTGCATGAGGTAATAAGGAGCAGTATGCATTCAGAAGAGCCCCCACCCGCACCCCCACCCGCACCCCCTGCCCTCCACTGCGATGAGGCGGTGGCACCTTTGGGCCTATTATTGCAGAGCTGCTATGACAGGTACAGACGCCTCATACCCCGAAACCCTGAACTTTCATTAAACCTCAGAAGAGGTGTCGGAATCATAACAAGGACTTTTATGTTCCTACATTCATCCTATCATTCCTTGTGATGGAGCTCCAATAATGGGACGAGGCAAAGAGAGAGAGAGAGAGAGAAAGACGAAAAGAGAACAGAGGAGAGGCACAGAAAGAGATGACAATGGAAAATACGCAAGACAATGAAGAGGGAGGAAGAAAGAAACGAGAGAAGAAAAGATTTTGCATGATAAAGTAGCACATGACAAAAGCTCTGCAGCAACGACTCCTTCCTATTGTAATCCTTCCCCTGAAATGTATGGACGCCATGTGGCTACGCATACATCCTCTACTACAAACTCCCCCGATGACTAATGAAGTTGACACAGAGCTTTCAACTATTCATGACTCAAGGACTGAATTATTTGTCGGGATGATGTAAGCAGGCAAACTGTGTTTTCCAGCTTTCAAACTTGATAAAAAAAAAACTGTCCCCCTCTGTGGGAATTTTCTGACGAGGCGTGCCTTTGATTTCAGAAACACTGTCTCTGTTTTTTACATCTGCCCCTCGCAGTTTACAGCAGCTCCTTTGAGTGGATGCTCTCCCTGCAGCTGTGGTGATGTGAGGGAGAGACGAAGGAACAGAAAGGGAGGACGCTAAAGCTCATTATGCCTCTTGCTTACAGGCCTTGTGTGTGTATTCTATTAGCCATATCTAAAGTGTAATTGTACTATTGAGGGGGGGGGGCAGTGTTGTTGGGGTGCCAAGCTTTCTCTCAGTGACTAGCGAAGTGTGGTAATCTCACACACCATCTCATTACAGTTTAAACCCCCAGCAGCTGCTTGCATTAGACTTTTATTACACACTGCCGCTCACAGCTGTGCTGGCACAGCCCCGGACAGGATGGTGAGAGACGGGAACAAAGACAGACAGACAGACAGACACTGGGATTCCAGCACAACATTTGGCTCCCATCAAAAAACAGGGAAAATATCGAAGCAGAGGGCTATAATGACCCTAACAGCCTCTCAGTGTGATAACGCCGCGCCCCTCCTCTGTAGCCTGAACCTTAAACTGAGGCCAAGGACAGTTGCACAGATGGACCGAGTCAAACCCAGTCAAACTGGGATTCAATCAAAACTGCCGGAGCAGTGGTCATGCTAAAGCCTCACGCAGAGACAGCTTTCACAAGCATTTGTCTCATTCTGGAAACAGCATGGAGCAGCAGAGCTCTGTTGTCTCAACAAATACATTCATTCTCAAACAAAGGTGAGGAAGATTAATGAGCTGTGGTGCACATATGCAGGTAATATTCACCAATGTACAACTCACAGCTCATAAGAGTGTGTTTCATAAACAGGGCCACAGTTTATAGTTTGGACTTTACCCTAAACAAATTTTTACCACAGATATACAGTTCTGTGGTAAAAATTACACTGTATACACTGTCGATTTGATCTTTGTGCAGCATACATAATTTGATTTCCCTTTATGAAGATATACTCTGGAAATCAATTTTAATATCATTCAAATGGGAAATTAATGAGTCTTTTGGCTCGATAGTCTCAGCTCTATAAAATCCAACTATCAAATTTCACAGAAATGCCCTCACTGTCCTTATTGGAAGCCATATCCTTGGTTAGAAGAGCTATACTGTAATGGTTTGAATAGCTTTGGCTAAATGGACTAAAAATAAAAAAAAATAAAAATAGTTGAATAACTTTGCAGAGGTCAGATAAAGATCAGTATCTCTTGGCTGTAGGTTCAAAGAGAACTGGGTTTTATTGTAAAACTGTAAATCCTATTTGTGTCAGGTATGAACAATGGGAACACATATTGGCATTTTATTTAAAGATACTGGTGTTCTGCGTATAACAGACACAGCTAAACAGAATTAGGGATTAGGAAGATGGATTTCATGCTAGAAAGCTAAAAAATAGAAATGCAAAATATCCAAGAAAACATTATTATGCAAAAACAAGCAAAAGAAAAAACAAAACAAAAAGAAAAACAATAATATGCAGTAACAAAAAAGTGTATATGATAATATTGATCAAATGTTACACATAGCACACAGCAGCTCATTAATTCATTCTTTCAGTCCAAACAATAAATAACACCACCTTTTAACACAAATCACTCTATTTCAATTGACAAAGATGATATTTATCAAGGGTGCCAGTGCATAAGCATTGAAGCTGAATTGTTTTCTAAAGTTATTCTTCTGTTTCTTCACAAATTTTGATTTGCTACTTCTCACACAGCAGATTTCCACTTGCACAACAATGGAATTCTGGGGAAATGAGTGAGAAAAACTTCCTTCTGCTTCACAGTGGAAACATTATTCAAAGTTTAAACAGGTCATAAAAATGTTGGACTTTATGTGACACACCTGGCATTTTGATATCCTCTTTGGTTTTTACACAATTGCAGTTTAGGTTTTAGGATTTTTGCGAGATTTTACCATGACCATGAGATGTACAACATTTGAGCTGTTGTACATCTCATTTTATGCAAACAAACTCTTCTTATTTCAACATTTCTTTACAGTTTTTATACAGTTTACACATAAAAATGTAGGCATTTGTGTTTTCCTTTACCCAGCATGTCTCTCATTGGTGTTTTACTTTGGAGTTTCTCTCAAATCCTCTTTGAATGCAGAGTGTGCACACCCAAACTCCCATAGACTTCCATTGTATCTGAGCTCAGAATTTTCTCTTTAAATCTGAAAGTATATTGTCGTATCTCCTACAAAAAAACCTGTAGGCACATAGAAATTGAAATGTGTGACTGCCAGATGCTTCTGCCACCTATGGTTTAGGAATTATTTCAATGCAACTTATAGTGTTTGCACAGTGACTGTTGTTTAAGGCTTACGTTTTACTCTGTGTTTCTATCTCCCTGTGTTTTTAGTGTTTTTGGAGTGCTGACAGGTAGTGAGAGACAGAGATGTGTGGTTACCATGGTGACCCTAATAAGCGACTGGCAGCAGCTTTAACATTTCCTGTTAAAATGTCAGCATTTTGTCTTTTGGGACGAAAGTTGAGCAGCAGTAGCTGCATTGGCACTTTTTAAGATTTTCTAGTAATAGGTACAGTATATTCCTGTGAAACATTCTGTCAATAGGAGTAAATAGGTCATTATGAACAAGAAAGAAAAAAACAATACCAAGAAAAAACAAACGGATCTGTTAGAGACTCCAAAGGTCAAAGCAGAAATCAGCAATTTGTTTCATTCATCAGTGTGTGTGCATAAAAATGACAAAAGGGGAATCAAACTGGCAGACTGAGGAGCTTGAGTCTTGTGAGTAGGAGGAAGAAAGTCACAATAAAAGCTTTTTATGGTGGCTCTTCACGTCAAGAATGTTCTCCAGGATGTAGGCATGTGTGTTTCCTTGTCAACAATCCTGAGAGGACTTCATAAAGCAAACCTCGAAGGATTCACCTCAAGAGGCAACGTTCTAATAAGCCTCAAAAACCGAAAAACCGAAAAATTAAAAATAGACTCAAAAATGGCTTTATTTATTACTTTTTACAAACGTATGGCAGAAACGTCTTGAACAAACTGATGAAAGAAAACTAGTTGAATGTGTGCCTCTACAATGGCTCTGACTGTGAAAGGAAGTGGCCTTTTGTATGTGTGCTCAGTGGATCTACGTTTAAACAAAGGCACCAGAGGTTGTGGGGTTTATACATAAAAAATAAATGAAAATAAAATAAAAATAAATGAAACACATATTCAAATTCTAAAATCAATGACTTTGAGGAGGTGGTTTATCCTCGACTGCCTGAGTGAATCACCTGATCTCAATTGGATTTAGCTGCATTTTACATGCTGAGGAGCAGAAAAAATGAGAAAATCCACAAAACTAAGAAGATAGAAATTTGGCTGCAGACTTGGAGAAGTCTGGGGGAACATACCCAGAGAGGATACGGGAGCCAACCTGTGGGCTTTGGCTCAGATATAACTGAAGACCCGGTTACACAGGAGCAGAAAAATGTTTGGATCAACAATGCTAATGAGCTGAAAAGGAGTCGGACAAACTTCGGATAATAAATGCATTCTCCTCCAGAGTTATGTGACTGGACATAGACAAAATACTCCTACTGAATGGTCCAGTCCCTCTATAACCACACCTCAAATGAATTATCACCCCCCCCCCCAATGAAAGGTGGGTGATCATATAATTGCCTGTGTCTGCGTGGGTTATTTCTTTTGTGTGTTAGAAAAATATCTCTTGAACCATTTTAATGAAACGGTCAAAAAAATCCTTGGATATACGTCTGCAGCTGGTTAAGTTTTGGGGTCAACCCGATTCAGTATGCCCGCCACAGCTAATCAACCTTAGGAAACACAAATATAGTGACAACTCTGTCAGTTTTACAGATTTTGAGATCAAATT
>JAOXNZ010000221.1:8796191-8807165 GCA_028566095.1 Kryptolebias brasiliensis | reverse complement strand
TGTGTGGAGGGGCTCTCTGTGTGGCTGCATGTCAGTCTGCACCACCTCAGTGTGTGTGTGTGTGTGTGTGTGTGTACTCATATCTGTAGCTCACCTTGACTCTGCTGTGAATGTGGCATACTTGCAGAGGACACTGGGGCACAGAGCCCAGCTGGGGAGGGAGATGAGGCACAGCTGGGGATAATTAAACCCAGCACTGTCTCCATGAAAGGGCCGGGCAGCCAGATTGGCTCGGTGTCCACCCCCCCAACAGACAGAGCAGCTTGGATTGAGACAGCACACATAAAAGTCTCCCCGTTTTCTATCTTCCTCAGTCAGAGAGAGCAGCTCAAACCTGACAGAAAAAGAAAAAAAAGAAAAAAAACAACTAGAAGCCACCAGCTTCGCTTTGCTTTGTTGTTATTTCCTGCAATGAAAACACATTTGCTCCCATCAGAGCTATGGCAACATAGAGGTTGACTAGAACAGGCCTGGCCAGTGTTATCTTTTCTAAATTTGCCTTGGCTTCCCATAAAACATGGATGTTGGCCATATCACAGCCAGGGAGTGCCGGCATCAAGCTGAGGTTGGGGGTGGTTTGTCTAATTTGAGCAATGCTCTTTCCTGTTTCTCCTGCACAAGGCTTGATTCATTTTCAGCAGTGACGCTCTCGGCCTCTGCCTTTCTGACTCTGCATCATTGGAAATGAAAAGGTTTACTTTGGATGTTGAGTTGGAAAAGAGAAACCTCTCTTCAGATCGCTAAATATCTTTTTAAAAACCGGTGCAGCGTGGCCAACTCAAACAGTTTTAGCTAGAATGGATTGACCTGTCCTACATTTAAAAAAAGCCTGCACTTGGTGAGATGATAAATACCTGCTGAGAGCCATCGAATGGCTTCGCTGTTGCCAAAAGCAGCTGAGGTGGATGACCTAGTGTGCAAAAATTTCCGTGTGATTAATCAGAGACCACTCGGGAGGAACGCACTGCCGACTGAGCCTGTGCTATCGCCGCGGTTCTCTCTGTTTGTTTAAGCTAAGTTAGACTGTTGAGCGGATTCATTTGATTACAAAGACCTTGACTTGGCCCATTAATGATGCCGTTAATGGCATCCTCCATCACTCTGGAATCACCGCACTGTTGCAAAAGCAGTCAACACACATTGCGTTTCACCGCCTACCCTTTACTGCTCTGTAAAATTTGACTGCGGACATTTTATTTGCCACTTCTTGATAGCGACGCGTGAAATATGAGCAGCGAGGAGCATGTGTGGAGGGGGGGGGTGCATCTCTTTTAGTGTATCTTACTGCACTCACCAGGCTGTAAATAATGCAGTGTTTCACTCACCGCAACCTTTACCTGCGTGCAGCTTTGAGGCCTTCGCCATAAAGGAGAATGAAGTGGTCCGGCGGGAGATTATTAGCTGTTGTTAGTTCATTTATTCTTTGATTAAAGCCTCAATGGCTAGTTGGAGAATGTGCAATATGTCTTCATTAGAAAAATCATTATAATGTATTCCTCCGGATTGGAGAGTCTGATCGCAACTCTCGCAAGTGAACAGCTAGAGGATTTTTGATTAAATCCCAAGGTACG
Source organism: Kryptolebias brasiliensis (assembly GCA_028566095.1). NCBI lineage: Eukaryota > Metazoa > Chordata > Actinopteri > Cyprinodontiformes > Rivulidae > Kryptolebias > Kryptolebias brasiliensis. The sequence goes on along the minus strand of JAOXNZ010000221.1, from coordinate 8,805,594 downwards.
GGCTCAGACGAAATGAGCTTCATCAGCAGCGATATTACCATTTATTGCCTGAGCTTTCACAAGAAATTATATTTTAGCAAAGCACAGCTTCCTTTTACCGATACAGCTGGCTTCCATGACAGGCGCTGATCTCATAGAAAGATGTGTCAGCCCCGCAGCCATCGCAGACAAATATTCGCACACTTTAATCAGTCAGGTGTGAGCTGCACAGTTGACTCTGGATTCATTTTGGAGCAGATTAGAAACAATACTGATAAACTCCGCAAGCAGAGCCGTTGCAAACGAGTCGGCTGTGTGTTCATTTGGCTGCAGCCAGCAGAGAATGACACATTTCATGTCAGGTAGCAGTAGAGATTAGCAAACTGTCCCGCTTCAGTTGCCCCTGCAGAAGTGATAGCTCGTCTCCGTTCTTCAAACACACACACACGCACACACACAAGCACACACTTTAAGCAAAGCAAACATTTTAATTTTAAAGCACATTGTGTCTGTGAAAGGATCATTAAACTGGGGCCTAATAAAATGCAGCTAACCATGATGGATGGCAGAACAACTTCATAGTCCTCGTCCTGCCTTGATGAAGACGAGTAGCCTCTGTGATTCTTTATACATTGTGACGTCTCTGTTGGGCTCTTCCAGTGAGGGAAGTCAGTCCGGCTCCTGAATCCATCAGGCCTGGGAGGGAGGCTCCACGCAGCTTGTTAGAGTAACACGTATGACCGTGTAGCAGCTCTAATGAGCGGGAAGCTAGCTGCGAGAACAGTGTGTGGACGGCGAAGAACATAAATCTCCTGTCCTGCTCTGCACCCTGGGGACTTTAGGAGCACCAAATCTGTGTGTCTGCATGGGCGCACAAGCTAGGTGTGTGTGTGTCTGTGTGTGTGTGGCTGCGTGCACGTGATCACACATTTAATGCAGATGACTGTAGCAGTGTCCTCCTGGGAGTCTCGTCTGCGATAGTTGAAAGAAGCAGGTTGTCTGAATTATGGCCTAACAATAGTGTTCCTCTCCCACTCTATAAATGAATCCAATATGGACACATATATCATTACTGCGGGACTCGCAGTCAAACCAGTCCTTTTTATTTTGGAATGAGTTGTGGAGATGAAGCCAGTGCTGCATGGACCACCCTGCAGGTTAAAATCAGTCTTTGTTTTTCAGATTTCCTCTACAGAGGGCATCTCACTCGCTCTCATTGCTGCAGCCATAAAGAACTGACATGCTCATCAGCTGCATCTCATTTTATATCACAGGCATACTGAGACGTGGTGTGATTCATTTGTTCACCAAAGTCAGAATCCCAAGCTGGAAAAACCAAGTGGAACGGCCCTTGAAGTCAGAATTCTGACTCAGAAAGTCAGAGATTCATGACCAACCCTGACCCTAAAATTCAATATGGCTGCCTTGTGCATAAAAAAAAATTGTGATAGCTGCAATTTGAAACTTTTTATTTTCTCTTCTGTCAGTTTGCATAAATTAGGAAACATGTTGCTTCAGTGTTTGAATGCATAAAATGCAGACAGATCTTTTATTATCCACTTGTATTGCTAACTATAGTTAATCTGGTTAATGTGCACAACTTTTAGCAAATTCTAGTGATTGTCATTTTTTTTTTAGATGCATCTGAAATGTGCTAAAGCTAAATGTGACATCATTCCCAGATCAATTATTATTGGATTCTGAGGTAAACAAAATGCGACAATAACTTTACTTCATCTTTCAGTGCAACAAACTGCAAAGATGTTCGTAATGAAAGTACGAAACTCCAATAAAATTACAATTCAGATCTTTTAAAGTGGGGTTCTGTGTAAAGGTTATTAACAAATAATATCTTACCTGCTGTAGATAGCTCTTTGGTTTGGGGAAACAAGAGTTTAATTCTGGCCAAACTGATGAGCTAACAGGTAGTTTATAGAGTTTTATGCAAAAGCTGATTTAAGAACCTTTACACCACAGTCGATTCTGCAATGCACAGTTATTTACATACAATTTCATGATTTTTTGCAAGCACAAATAGCAGCAGCAGTAACTAGCTGTAGCAGTCAAGAACACGTCCATCAAGAATATCATATTTCTGCTAGAATAACCATGTAATGCTAAATTAACTGCAATGTAAATGTTTATAATTGGGTGTTCACATGAACCTCTATAAAACCTTCGAGAAAGAAATTGTTTTAAGATGGCAGCAATCCACTTTTGTCCTAGACTCTTCAGAGCTGTTAAGGTAGTATATCTCTGGGCTGCAACACAAAAGAAAAGTCATACATTTTTACTTGGAGTGTTTCATTTTGGCCTCACATGGAACTAAGTTTGACACCCCTGCTTTAAGTATTGATTTGGGGATAAAGTTGGTGCTTTAAGATATGAACTTGTTTCCAGTTTTAAATGAAACTGTGTGTGTTCATCCCTGAAATAGAAGAGAGAGAGAGAGTGCTTGCATTTGTGTAATAGGAATCCATGCCATATCTTAAGTGTGTGTGTGTTAGAGAGAGACAGTTTATGTGCAAGTTATATTGCCTCGGGGAGCTGCTATGGTCATATTTTAATAACTCGCACTATGTCGGATTATGTACTGTGGGCTTGTAATATCACACCATCAGGGCAGAGTCCTAACAGATTCTCTGTTAGCTGGCCCTTAGCAGGAAGCAGAAAAAAAAAGCACACACATGTCAAGGGACTCGGTAGAACATTGTTTTCAGTTCTGCAGCACTTGTGAAAATGTGAGCTCCCTCATGATTCCAGTTCAAAGGTACGCGTTTGCCGTTTTGTCTGCCTCAGCATGCAGCGCTGCCTCTCCTAGCTACAATGAACAGAGCTCCAGGTTTAATAGGCCTTAAGTAGTGCAGCCTCTTCGCTGCCTTTGAAGAGCAAACACTCTGTAGCACACACACACTCTCTCTCATACAGTACATGTACATCCCTCTCTGCAGAGTGAGCAATAAAAAACAGTGGCTGGTTCTCCGTCTGACACATCAAAAGGGGAGCTGAAGGGAGTAATGTGTGGAATGATCTGTGTGCAGTCCAAGGCCAGGATGCCATTCATGGCTGTAGTGTTGTGCTTTTAGCTGCCAAAAGAGGCTTTAAGGCTCTGACTGGTAAGTATGATCTGTTTCAGAAAAACAAACTTCAGTGTCTGTTTTTATTTGGACAAAGTCCACAACTATATGACTCTCACATGATTGAGAAAATAGCACCTGAGTCACGTACTGTATCTCTTTTTATTGTGACTTTTTTTATTAGACGATTTTACCGTTGCTGAGCTCAAATTTGGTGAGAGTCACGCCCAATGTATACTCCAAGCACCAATACGTTGCGCAACATGTTTGCTTAAAACTGTGGCGTTATCTGTTGGAGTCAACGCTGTCTGTCTGTGTGCAAAATATCCCTTGAACCACTGGACGGATTTTAGTGAAACTCCCATAAAGTAATCACTGCCTGTATAGCCACAACTGATCTTTTAGAGTCAACCCAATTCAAGATGGCCACCACAGCTCATTGACATTGTCCAATGCAAAAAATGTCTGCAACTCAGTCAATTTCCCAGATATTGAGCTAGATTTTGTGGTAGTAGCAGATTGTCAATCCCATGATGTGCTCTGAGCACTAACCTATCTTACGAGATCACACATCACATGAGATCGTGCACAAAGTAATTAACAAGGTTTGACCAAAATGGCTATAAGTCCTTCCTTTCTTAGCTTGAGATAATTTCAGTTTAAAACTCTGGCACAAAAGGATGCAGGGGATATGCATTCTTTCAAGGAATGCTAGGCTTTTAATTTACAAAAGCATTAAAAGCAGATAAATACCGCTGAGAAAACATCCGTTTTTTTTTTCAAGGAATTGAAATTTGCTCTGCGTGCACACACAGCATGGAAGCATCTGTGTGGGTGTGTGTGCTAGCATGTTAGCACATATGCATATTATCGGGTCTCACCGTGAGCTATCACATAACTCAGGCACCGAAGGAGGAGGAGGAGGGGAAAGTTACAATTAGCCTTCTGCCGAAAGCACTGCCTCGTGTTTATGCTTTACTCATGCAGTAATTACATATGTCGTCTTTTGTTTTCTATTTCCCATAAAGCGGGGAAGCATAATGAGGGAAAAGAAAACTGATTTCTGCGCGGCATTGTGTAACACCACACAGTGCTCTTTTTGTCTTCCAGCTCATTTAGGCCTCAGAGGACGTCTATGGGGTTTGAAACGGGAGGACGAGAGGACTGTAAACAGGGACATTGCTTCTCCAGATGGGAAACTTCTGCTGAGCTGTAATGAGAATGCATAATGACTCAAATGAGCTTGATGGAGCTCGACATGGCTGAGAAATAAGAGACTAAAAAATCTATTACACATTTTTTTGCAACCTCTATTTCTTTTTTCCAGTTTAAGCTGATGTGATATCCTTTTCAAGTCGTAAGTGGGAGAAAAAAGTCTTTATTAAGTGAATCAGGGAATCATATTTATCGCCCTCTGCCAAATGGTTTTGTCCATGTCTGTTTGTGTCTGTGTGTGTTTGTGTGTGCATCCCTTACCAAAACATCTCATGAAACAGATTCAATTTAATGTAATTTGCAGACAGTAATCATTCGATAAACATTTAGAACTTATTAGCTTTTGGAGTTAACTTAAATAAAGACACAGAAATGGCTGCAACTAGTCAATTTTACAAATATTTACATAAAATTTGGTGTGGTAGTAGCTAAAACTGATCCCTTACACATATTCTGAGCATTAACAGGTTGTACAAGACCTTTGTTTAAAATTTCGCCATTATCTGTTTAGAGTCAACTCTTTCTGTTGCCACAGTTACTCAACATTATAACAGAAAAATTTCTATAACTTAGTCAATTTTACAGATATTGACCTGAAATTTGGCATTGTAATAGTTGTGGGTTGTGTCCGAAACAGACTCTGAGAGTGACATCTCGCATTATGGCATGATATCGCACATGAAATTATTTTAAATGTTTGACCAAAACAGCTACCACTCATTTTTCTACATAAGATGATCTTAGTTTAAATCTCTGGTACGAAAGGAGGAGGATATGCATTCCTTCAAGGAGTGTTAGACCTTTAATTTATTTCTGTTTAACTTTGCGGTTTTTTTTAGAGCCATGCCCAATAGGGAGAGGCAAGTACACAAGATTAAAATAAAAGCAAAAAAAAGGAGTGACTGCTCCTAATGGGACTGTTTTCAGCAGCTGCATTAACAAGCCTGTTTGATTTGCTGTTCCTAAGTGAAGTTGTCAGCCCATGTGTCCAGCGTGCTATGTTTAGGACGTCTAAAAGAGTTGTGTTTTCTGGCGCAGGCGAATAATAAATGCTAAAGGCTTGACCTTACGGCTCCTTCCAGCGTGTTGCTCCACGGTCATTCTCAAAACAGGCTCAGAAAAATCCACCTCGGCTGAGGTCAAGAATCCATCACCGGGGTATGTGCAATAACATTCATTACCATATCGGCTCGGTGAGGAAGCAGGCCTGAGGGAGAAGACGAGGACTGCCCCCGGTTGTGCTGAACGGCTCTCAAAACATCATAAAGCACCATATTGCTTTCACTTTAATCTCTTGTGTTTCAAATTAGGTTAAAATGCTTGTACCTCTCTGAGTGTGGTTCTTTACATATGCTAATGTGAAAATACTGAATTGTCTGCTTTCATTTCCATAATGTGAGTCATGAATATGCCTCAGATTTGCTCGGTTGATTCTCAGCTGTGTGCAGAGACAAAATCCATATTTAAAGAAATGAAAAAGATTTTCTTTTAAGGAAAGTCACATTATACGTGTACAAACATGTCCTTTAAGTTATACACAATACACTGTATGTGGATCGGCATACGGTTTTCATAAACTAGTGTCTTGTGTAAGAGTCCCATGATTGAGGATTACTTTACCAAAGCTGCTCTGATGAAAATCTATTGCCTTGTCCTTGGAAATACAGCACAGCAGTCAATAAGGTTCTGGAGACTTACTCTGCAACGCAACAGACTACGACTGCTTTTTGACAGATGAAACAATAGCAAAGGAGGAGGAAGGGAAACCTTCTTCTGCCGAGTCTGCATTATTGGATTTGGATTGCAACATTGTAGGATCGAGTTGGACTGAGAAGAGCTGGTGAATATCATGTTTGGACTCACAATAGACAAAGGCAGATTGTTATTGCACCAAACTTCCATTAATAATTCAATCATTTGACCCGTGACATGATTTCCCGTAAAACAATCTGATCCTCTGAGTGCTGATAGAGATATTTCAAATCTATCCGTAAGTGTGTGTGGCGGGTATAAGTGTGTGTGTGTCTGTTTTGACCTTCTCAATATGACAGAAGCGATGCCTTAGGCAGCAACTGCAAGTATGATGTTTAAACGAAAGGAGAGAAAAGAGACATCTGAAGTGTGCTGGAGGTGTTCAACAAATGTTAAAAGGAGCGTTTGGATATTTTGAAGTGGGGCTCTGTAAAAAAGTTAGAAACAATTAGCATCTTACCTGTTGTAGATAGCTCTTTAAAAGACCTCAGTTTGGAGAAACAAAATTTCTTTCTGACTGGATTGAGGAACTACTAGCTAGTCCAAACAGGGCTGAAATCAAAGTTGATTAGTGTCATATTAAAACAACTCCAATGTCAAGCAATTCATCCAAATACTATTTTATAAAGCCTTACACTGCCATCAGTTTTGGAGTTATTCTTGTAGAAATATTATGATATTCCTGCAGGAAGTGCCCCAAGCTACAATAGGTTTTTAAAATATCAGTACAGGTTTATAAAATAGCTTTCCCGTGATCCACTATGAAATTTTTGAGACTGAAGTTGTTTTAGGACAACAGGGCAACAGGTCCCACTTAGACCAGCTTGTCAATCTGGTCTTAATTAACCTCCATTTCTCCAAAACCAAGCTGTTTAAAGAGCCACCTACAGCAAGTAAGATAGTAATTGTTCATAGACTTTCAACTGAACCTCACTTTTAAAGATCTGAAGTATCCCTTTAGGATGCGCTGATCCCAAGAGTGCTTCAACACTTAAACCTGAGCAGCACTCAAGCAGAAAATCTGCAAAATGTATGCATAGTGTAAAAAAACCAACAACACGGTATGTTAGACATCGTGAAAACAAAGCCCAGTAATGTCCTAATGCATGGTTTTAGAGATCACTACTGACAGAGGAAGTGTGCTTGTTCCAACTCAGGCCTGCTCCAAGCACAAGACACACATGTAAGACACAGATAAATGGAGAGGTGTAGTGTACACACACAGTAAAGACACACTTACTCGCATGCATGCACAAACAGAAGGCAGGGGTGCCATCTATCAGGCCACGGACGGGGGCCTTGGAAGAGGAAATCTGTCCTGTGATGTGTGTAAATGAGGGCTGTGGCGGCACTGTCACATTGCATTTGGCTGGGATGTGGGAACTATGAGGGGCTACAAGGGATGGACTGTCTGTGTGTGTATAGATATAATAAACTTGGAAGGTGGCTGGAGCTCGGGCAGACGCTGCGATTCTGTCACAGCTGGTGGTGCTCTGATGCTGCCGGGAAGAAACGCTGAGTGAGGCGGGGAGGAGGACAGGAAGGACTGAGCGCAGAGAAGAAAAGAAGGAGGAAGAGGCAGTGATGAAGACAGGAAAAAAAATTGAGGATTGAGATAAAAAAAAAAAAGGGATGGGAAGGTAGTAACAGCCCTGCAGAAAAACACAGAATTAATGAAACTCAAATTCCTTAAGGGAATGCATATCAGCCTCCACCTTTCATTGTCATAGATTTAAACTAAGATCATCTTATGTTGAGAAATGAAGGAGTTGTAATCGTTTTGGTCTAACCTAAAAAAATAACGTTATGTGCAACCTCGTGCAATGTCATGCTGAGAGCACATGTTGTGATTGGCTCTCAGCTACTAACACACCAAGTTTTAGCTCAATATCGATAAGACTGACAGAATTATAACCATTCCTGTGTTTGTTATTATTGATTACCTGTGGTGACCATCTTGGATTTGGGTCACTCCAAAAGTTAAACAGTTGTAGATGTCCATCCAATGACTACGTTCTCAAAGTTTCATTAAAATCTGCTCAGTGGTTCATGAGATATTTTTCTAACAAACAGAGTTGTTGCTAATTTTAAGCAAATATCTCACACAATAAGTAGCACTCAGAGTATGTGTTGTGAACAACTCTTAGCTACTACCACACCAAATTTTAGCTCAATATTGGTAAAACTGATTCAATTATAGCCATTTTTGGGTTTGCTAAGGTGAGCTGGTTTTGGCAACTATTTTGAACTGTGTTGGATCCAAAAGGTAATTAGGTATAGAGGTTCATCCAATTATTATTTCCTGATAGTTTGATTAATTTCTGTCTAGTGATTCATGGAATATTTTGCTAAAAAAAAAAAAAAAGATTTGACTTTAAATAGTTAATGGCAAAATTTTAAACAAAGATCTTGCACAAATTGCACTCAGAATATGTGTTGAGTGTCAGTCTCAGCTAATACCACATCACATCTTAGCTCAATAAACTGACTGCGTTAAAGCCATTTTTGTGTGGGTGAATGTCGATTAGCTGTGGCGGCCATCTTGAATAGGAGTTTTTTTTCTAAAGTGCATCAGATGTAGATGTACATCCAATAATTACTTTCTGAGAGTTTCATTAAAACCTGTCCACAGGGTCATGATATGTTTTGCAGACAAACTAATGAAGACACACAAACGCAGACAACTTCACGATCCACCATCTTTCGTGGCGGTGGCAGATAAAGAGATCGAGAAAGGGATGGGATTGTGAAAACAGCCCTGCAGAAAACACAGAATTAATCACTGTTAGAGTGATGAGGCAAAGCTGGTGTTATACTAGAAGAATATTTACTCCAATTAGAGACAGCTAATGTGTCCCCAGGTATAAAGGCTACCATGCTTCCCTGAGAATAATTAGATGCACAGAGCTTTCATTGTCCAGGAGAGAGCTGCAGAGCTCCCTTTGTACAACATTAACAGCTCGCCGACAACAAAAGCCCAGTTAATAGAATGTAACGTGGTTTCCTCACCCGTCTGTTTCTTCAAACGGTCATTAGGGTAAAGCAAAATATCATTTCTTCCCTCTATGCTTCAACCCCCAAAACCCCTCCCATCTCCCATGTGCCCCCTCCTAAGATATTTTTTCCTTCCAAATTCCTGCCTCCATCCCCCCCCCCCTCCCCTGCCTTAAGCTGAGATTTTTTTCTTTTCTTTTACCCTCTTGTCCTTCATATCAAGATGATAAACAAGATTTCACACCGTGTTACAATCATCAGTCTTTGTAAAACACACCAAATCCTCTATGAAGGAATTAATTCTGCCTGGGAGAGACAGGGGCCAAATGTATAGATTTACAATTCCACACTCAAATTCCCCACCATGTTTTAATGCATCATAAACA
>JAOXNZ010000221.1:8762912-8785076 GCA_028566095.1 Kryptolebias brasiliensis | reverse complement strand
TCACTTCAGTCATGTAAAAGTAGAATAAATTGTGGCTCTGTAAAACATCGGATATGTTACCGATTTAGGACCATGTATGAAAGTGGCCTGGATCTGATTTGAAAAAAAAATCAAATTGGGAATGTTCAGACTGTCATTTTTCTTTAAAATAGAGCTCCTCAGAGTTGGAGTGTACCAACAGCAGTAAAACTGTTAACTTATGTTAGAGTTTTTACCTCTCAGGTAAAACAATGACTCCAACAATAACAAATCTGTGAACACTAACCAGCTTTAGTTGTATAAACTGGTGTGTTGATTCCCTGTGTACTTTTGTTTTTCTCCTGTCCTGTTCATTTTAGATGTTTGTGTGTGTGTGTGTGTGTGTTTTCCATGGATGGGAGTCTTTAATTTTCCTAACAGCCTAACCAGAGCAGAAAGCTGAAATCAGCTTTTTAACTAAGGGCCTAAGTTCAGGGCAATGATTACATGCTTGACAAGAAACTAAACTTTTAAACATGCAACTACTGTATGTCGCCATGAAAAGTGGGCGATCATGTAACTGCCTGTGTCTGTTTGTTTGTCTGTCTGTTAGCAAAAAATCTCATGAATCGCTCGACAGATTTTAATGAAACTTTCAAAAAAAAAAACAACAAAGAATGGATATGCATCTACAACTGATTAACTTTTGAAGTCAAGATGGCTGCCACAGCTTATCAGACACATACTTATAACTGAGTCAGTTTTACAAACACTGAGCTAAATTCAGTTTGGAAAGAGCTAAGAGTCATTCCTATCCCATACTCTTAAGAGTTAACAGATCAAACAATATCTTTGTTTAAAACTTTGTTGTGCAAGGCGATATCTTTCAAGAAATTCAAGCTTTATTGTTTGAATGTACTGACTGGCGTTAGATAAAATTTAAATTAACAGAATAAGAGTCGTCTCTCTGGGAAATCTGAGCTTTGACAGAAAAAAAAATCCTACTATTTTTAGTGGCTTTAAATTTGAAATCCATCATAAACTCAAAGAAGTTTAAAAAAAGAAAAATAATAAAAAGTAGCAGTTCACTTCGCTGCCAGCAGGTGGAGCCAGTGCATAGAAAATGAAAAACTCATGTCTCGTTTAAACAACAAACAGAACCCTAATCTGCCAAGTACTTAAACCTCTGCTTAAATTTTAATGGTAATAACTGATGGAGTCTGTTGAAACAACCTCATTGTGGTCATTAAAAATAAACTAACACTGTATCACAGGGAGCCAAATACAGTGTTTATGTTAGGAGATCCAAATGACTTTCCCTCGAAGTAGGTCGCTGACAAATGACACTTACATAACGCTTCAGAGACATGCGGTGGAGCTTGCATCAGTGAAAACAAAAAAATGGAAAAAAAAAAAAAAAAAGTAGAGTCACGTGTTTTACCGACTGGAGGTAGTCCAGCAGTTGCGTGAGCTGAAACAGCCTCTGCATCCGGGTGGTCTCGCCGTGGTTGCTGGCCAAGCGGTCCAGCTCCTTGATGTAGGAGGTCCGCAGTTCATCAAAACAACGCTGGCTCTTCAGGCCCTCCACTGGCACTGTGACCACAAAGAGCCAGAACACGACAATAACTCTCATGGACTTTATCCGTCCCATCAATGCTCTGAAACGCTCAGGTCATAACTCACTCGCCTTAGTTCAAGCTATTCTCTTATTAATTTGTCTTTCATTTTATTGTTTTTTAAGACATGATGCCAGCTGACTCACTGATGCTGAAGAGGACCAGGGCCTTCATGCAGAGGAACTCCTCCTCAGTAACCTCCAGCTTGCAGAACCTCTGGGCGAGCAGCTTCATCCTCACACAGTGTTCGTACATACTGGACACTTGCATCCGCTGGCTGCGAGGAAGGGTCAAGACATAAAAAACAAAAAAAAAAAGAAAAAAGAAAGGAAGCAAAAAAGACAGCGTGAGAGGGGAAGCTTGAGCACATAAGGTGCGACAAAAAGCAAGAAGTGTGAAGCCAGGAGATGTTCAGACCAAGCGAAATCTAGACAGGAGGAAGAGAATTAATGGCTGCGGGGACAGAAGTGGAGAGGAACGGAGAAAACGCAGCAGGGGTGAGAGAAAAATGAGCTAGGTGGATAATGGAAAAAGGAGAGCGACAAAGAGACGGAGAGAAATGAGGGTCAGCATGAGGGGCAGGCGTACCCATTAACCATGCAGGTCACAGGCAGACACGTGGAGCTAAGGAGGTCTAACGTGCAGAGAGTGAGAGTTTTGCTGATGAAGCAAGAACACCAAACACATCTCCCTGAGGGCCTCATTTATAAATGTGCAACACTTGTCTTCATCACGTGCCTCTAATCGGTGACACAAAGTCTGCGTTAAGTTTTTAAACAAAGTTCAAAGAACAGACGAAAAGTTGGAGAAAACGACTCGGTTGAGACTCGAAGGTTGCGGCGCGAGTCAGAACTCATCAAGGTGACAAAAAAAGAAGAAGAAGAAAAAGAAACATCTCAGCGCTGCGGCACTTCTTGACGACTGGTGGTTGGTGTTGTGTAAAGATGAAATGGAATAAATGATCAGAGGTGATCCCTCTGCGGCCACGATGTATACGATCAGACGCAAAGGAAGCGCTGAGAACAGAACACGCTTGTTTACCGTCTCGTCTGGAAAAACAAAAGAAAAGAAAAATGAGACGTTTATTGTGTGATTAGTCAGTCTTCCTCTGAAGTTCGTATTCCTCTGAGTCTTTTTCTTTCCAGCGTTGATGACAGGTGAAATCTCCCGGTGTCCCAACGAACCCCACGCCACGCCACGCCACGCCGCGCCACGCCGACACTTACGGCTGATTACGCCCAAACTTCCTTCGTTTGATGAAAGCGCTGCATCAAACTTGGTCAACTTTTCTTAACTCGAAAACTTTTTGATGTTAATCCACATGCTGAGTATAAAAAATATATAGATATTTATATACACAGTTGTGGTCAGAGGTTTACATACACTGTTCCTGTGCAAGGATGTCATATTAATCTGGGGTTTTTAATGATTTATTTGAACCATTTGTTTCCAGAGTGGAATGATTACAAACCATGAAACTACAAAAACATTTCAATTATTGTGTATTTTCTCTCATCCACGCAGGGTTAAAAGTATAAACACAGACTTAATTACAGACATACATTCACCTCATTTTTTTTACAAGAGGGGCTGAAGGTTCTTGAATGTCTTCACTTGACAAGACCAAGGCCTATTAATGTCTCATTAGTGATCATGAATGACTGCAGCTGGTAGTTTAGCTTTGACTGCATAAACATGATTTATATGACAACACTTAATGGATTGGCCAATGCTCAGAACAACTAAGAAGGAGCATTGCAGATGTACTCAAAAGCAGGAAAGTCTTTTGGAGCCATTTGTAAACAACTTTAGATTCCAAGATGGAAGTACAACTTATTCAGATGTGTCACCACTTTGCTAATACCCGAAAGAAGACCCAAACTGACCCCCTCAGACGAAAAGAAATTGGGTAGGATGTTCAGGAACAATCCAGGAGCCACTGAGGCTGAAGCCTGTCATGAACTGCTGGAACAGCAGTGTCCCTGTCCACAGTGAAGCTCCTGCTCCAAAACTAACACCTTCAAGCTCGATGGACAAGCCAGGTGTTTTGGCCAGACTGAGCTTTTCAAACACAATGACAAGAAGTATGTTTGGAAGAGTCAAGGTGAGGCTTTAAAAACCTAAGAACACTGTACCAACTGTCAAGCATAGTGGTGGTGGTAGCATCATGCTGTGGTACAGGTGGATGGAATAATAAAGAAGAAGGACTACTTTGTGTTCCAACAGGACAGCAATCCCAAACACAGCAAACCTAGCTTTTGATCGGATAAAGCAGACTAACATTAAATTTCTGGAAAGGCCTTTCAAAGCCTCAACCTCAAACCTTCTTTAAAATTTGTGGGCTATGATTATAAACTGGGTATGCGCCAGGACACCAACCAACTTAAATGAATTCTACCAGTTCTGCCAGGTAAAAGTGGTCAAATAGCCAGACTGAATTACAACATACACCAGAAGTTCGCTGCAACTTGCTGAGAGACATTTACTCATTACAACATTAGTGGGGGGTGTACGTATACCTTAAAGCCTACATTTATAATTTTCACCCTTTGTGAATTATGAGAGAAACTCCACAATAAATTCAAACTTGTGTGCCCAGTTCCTGATTTTAAATATCAGTGAGGTTCAAGCAGATCATTAAAAGCCTCAAACTAATACGCCCATGATGAGTCGCTGTAAATTGTATCTACTGTAAATTTATTTGTGACTTACTCATTGAAGACCAGGTCTGGAGCAAAATACAGCATTGAGCAGTTAGTAAGTGTGTAGGTCCTCCAGCCCAAAGCGAACACCATCACCCCCATCCACGACAGCTGAATCACCGACATCTGATCGTCCACATGCAGGTCACGGAACCCTGTCAAACACACTTCTTTTAGCAAATAGTTAAAAATAAATAAATCTGAATAACATAATTACCCTTCTTGGCTTAAAAACAGAGACAAATGAAAAGAAGCATTGGACAAAAACACACAAAGTCTGCCCATTTTCAGGTCTCCATTCTTGGCTTAAACATGAGCATATCCCCCTCTAGTGGTTAATATTTAAACCGGCCCGTTTGCTGCCTGCGCCGACGTCAACCTGGCACCAACTTTCTGGCAACGCCTGCTATCTTCTGATCTCAAGGTCTCGCCCAGGGCCAACAGGTTCTAGATACTTCTCAGGCGAGATTTTAACACGCTTCTCTATCTCTGTGATCTTGGCTCACCAGCTCCTTTAAAGTCCTAACCTTGTCGTGAACCTGTTGTTTTGCACAGACTAAACCAAAAAAAACAGAAATGACAGCGATACGGAAAGGCGACGCGGGCAGCTGGAAACCCCTGCTCTACCTGTGCTACCTTGGCACAGGCCGGCGTACCTGGGATCGCCTTGGCCCAGCGCACCACCGTCACCAGCTGCCTCTCCCCGAGCTCGTTGAGGCTGGTGAGCAAGGACGCGGGGCTGTCGGGCTGAGCGGGGTCGTGTCCGGCGTTCACCACGGTGGGCTCGATGGACTGAAGGATGCTGAGCAGGGACAGGCAGGAGCGCAGGGTTGGGGGGATCCCTAAAGGCAAGGAATGAGGTCCTGGGAAAGGTTTACAAAAGATAAATAAATAAAAATAAAAAAAGACCTAATATTCCAACACAACAACAAGGAACTCCAACAAGGAATGCATATCGCCTGCCACCTTGATCGTTTGACTTTGGGTAACTCTAAGCGTTTGCTAAGTTTGATTAGCTGTGAATGTGCATCCATTGATCACTTCCTGAAAGTTTCACTAAAATCCGTCTAGTGATTCATAATTCATTCATTTCGTGAACAAACAGGGATGACTTCAGCAGTTAATGCTGAATTTTTAAAGGTACTCACTGCAATGTTATGAAGACTGGTTTAAAAAAAAAGAAATCATCAAGTAAGAAACAAAATCCACATTATTTTTCCCCTCATATTAATGGTTAATGTGTCCTTAAAAAAAAGAAATCGTAAGCAAATTTTGGGAACGGCTGTTAACTAACTACCACAGAAACAGCTGAAGTGACTGAAAACAGGTCAACAATAGTGACGTCCATTAAAAGAGCCATTTTAATCGAGAAGTCAGACAATTTTGATGTGTTGGTACATATTTCCACTCAGATTTGTGTGTAGTAAAGTATGCAGACAAAAACGCTTTGTTTACATCGAGCGCGTACCCGCGTTTCAGAATTGCATATGAATATATGTGGAAAACCACTGCAGTAAACTCGTTCAAACTGCATCATTAGATAGAATCCAGATAACCTTTTTCCATGTTTGATTTCATACTTTGCAATGAGTACCTTCAAACAAAGGAGCGTGTTTTAGAGATGACTCTCAGCTACTACCACACCAGACTTTAGCTCAATATCTGTAAAACTGGCTGAGTTATCGTCATGTTTGTGTTTGCTTAAGTTGATCAGCTGATCTTGAAATGTGTTGGCTCTAAAGGCTAATCACTAATAGATGTACAGCCAATGATTACTTTGTGAGAGTTTCTTTAAAATTCATCCGGTGTTTCATGAGATATTTTGATAACAGACAGATACACGAACGCTCTGACATGGGCTACAGCATAATTGTCCACCTTGGCCTTTCAGGGGCGGGTGATAATGATACACAAACCAGAAGCACAGCATGCATATTAGCGTGTTTATACATTAGCCTGATATTTGAGCGTTACCACCTTGAGCCCTGGCGGCAGCATTTCCGGACTCCATGACAACATTCTTCTTCCCTGCCCTCTCCTCTCTGTCTCCATGGCCCCAGGCGGTGGCAGGCTGCTGCTGCTCCTCCTCTCCACTCCTTGTCTGTCCGGCTCCCTTCAGCCTGCGGCCTGAAATTACGAACGAGCCACGGGGAGAAGAGAATCTTCAGCTGCGAATCGTTCAGCAATAGAAGATACCCAACATGCAATTGCTACAAATGAGGCCGGACATCTTCTCGAGACGTTTCTCGTGTAGGAAAGTTCTTGATCACTGGTCCCAAAAGGTATATAAAAAAAAAAAAGAAAGAAAGAAAAAGGAAAATTTTCCCTTTGATGAAATAGAATTGTTACACTGAAACTGTTACACTGTTGAGAAAGCTCCTCGGATGAGAAGCGAAATGTCTTCAACTACAAATTGAAGTCCAGTTGCTTTAGTTTTTACCCTTTTTTGGATTTACCATGTCCTGGATGACTGAGAATCTACACCAGCATACACTGTATTACAGCAGGAACGGTTTTGATCCACCCAATGGGAGGCATCTGACCCCATTGATCCAAATGCAAACCACACATTAGTTCCCCACAGTGATCTTTATGGTTAGTTTTGTACCTTTTAAGCTCATCCCAGACATGAAGCATCTCTTTAGGCGGCAGGAGGCACAGTTTTTCCGCCTCAGCTTATCAATGGTGCAGTCGTTCCGGCTGGCACACAGGTGGTTCTGCTTACCTGGAGGCACATGACAGGAGAGGTCCTGGGGGATGAGCGCTCAGCTAAAAAGGCTTGGGCCTTTTTTTTACTCTTAGCAACGATATGTGGGTGTTTACTGATAACAATAAAACTCGCCCTCATAATGTCAGGTCACTGCGCCCTGTCGGCATTAGAGAATAAGTGGGTGTAAGAAATTAAATCAGCGGATGTGTTCTGCAACTGTGTGTATGTGTGTGTGCGCACGCACACTTGGTGTTGTTTGTGTGCCTCACTCCCACCTGCAGCGGCCCTCTTGAAGAACACTTTGCAGCTGCCGCAGGTGACCGCTCCATAGTGACAGCCTGAAGCGTCGTCACCACACACCTGACACATTCTCCTCTCTGACAGGTACAGACCTGGAAAAAAATCCCCATGCCTGCAAACATACACACTCAAAATCAATAAATAACAACAGCAGTGCATTTTAAAAGGATTTTTAAAAATAAATGAAAGGCCTAATATTTTTTAAAGGAATGCACATGTCTTGCATTTCATGCAACAGTTATAAACTAAAATTGTCTTGTACTGAGAAAGGACAGAGTTACAGCCATTTTGGCGGTCATCTGGAATTGGACTGGCTTCAAAAATTATTCATTTGTAGGTCCCCACTGAGTAATCAGTTTCGGAGAGTTTCATTAAAATCCATCCAGTGGTTCACGAGATTGTTTGCTAACAGACAAGGTTTATGCCAAAAGTTATTGCCAAGTTTAGAGCCAAGATATCATGCAATGTGTAGCACTTGGAATATGTGTTGTGAATGACTCTCAGCTACTACCACACAAAACTTTAAAATGTTATTGCCATTTTTCTGTTTTCTAATGTCAGTGGGCTGGGGTTGTGACCTTAAATTGGATTGGGTTCAAATGTTAATCAGTTGTAGACATACATCCAATGATTATTTTCTGAAGGTTTCATTAAAATCTGCCCAGTGGTTCATGAGATATTTTGCTAACAGAAAGACAGACGCAACTGTAATGGTTAATGTCAAAGTTTTAAAAACAAATCTCTAGCATTCACTTAATGCTCAAAGTATGTCTTGGGGAAAACTCATAACTACCACCACATCAGATTTTAGCTCAATGTCTGGAAAATTGACAGAGTTATAGCCATCTTTGTGTTAGCTGTGGTGGCCATCTCGAATCAGGTTGACTTTAAAAGTTAATCAGCTCTAAATGTTCATCCAATGATTACTTTTTGCAAGTTTCATTAAAATCTGTCCAGCGGTTCACGAGCTATTTTACTAACAGACAAAAACATTTTCGCCCATCCACCTTTCGGTGGCAGGCAATGAAAAGACACTATTGGAGCATTTATCTCGTTCAGCTCTGCATGTAAAAGTAATAAACCCTCAATAAATCGGACATATTAACAGATTGGGGTCACTGGGTCTGTCCTACTTGGAGCATTAGATCCCTAACCTCTTACATCCAATCCAATTAGATATTGTGCATTTCCTCATGCCGGGCAGCTGTGCGCGCACGCAAGTGAATTCGCAGACTCGAGATTAAAGAATGCCAGAGTTAGTCTCCTCAGAAATCAGTAACTAGTGACACAGCATACTCATCTTCTTCTTCTGCTCAGAGCACCAGGTCCAGCACCAGGTGCACCAGGTGCTCCGGGTCTCTGGGCTCACAGAGACTCTGATATATTCACTCATCTGGGAGTCACTTGCGCGCGGCGACAAACAGAAAGGAGGTTTGCGGAAAGCGGAGGGATTGGATGAACTTTGCTTCACTCGCTGACATGAAACTCAACTTGTCCAAGGCCAGGGGAGGAACACACGGGGGCTGAATATAACCCCGGTGATTTAGTGCTGATACACTGCCGGGCTCTACAATGTATCAATGCAAAGTCAGGGCCACTTACAAAAGAGGACCTGCTTAGTTTTATTTGGGCAAAATCTGACAATCCGGTGGCGCATTTCAGCTTCTATCCCATTAGGTAGAAAGTGGCGCACTGAGGCGAGCTCCCTTACTGTCTCTCTGCTCTTTTGGATTTTTGATTAGGGGCTAATTAGAAGAGAGAGCTTGTAAAAAAAAAAAGTTAATTAAAGTGGCAGGAGGGGCTGTCCTCCAGGAGGAACAAACAAGTCCGGGCATGCGATCAGAACCGACTTATTTACCTGAAACTGCGATCCGTGCAGTCCACCCAAACTGAAGGCTCGCTCTTGATAGTGGAAAAAGTGGTTTGCCCTTGAGGACTCGCGTCTGGGTAACTTTCCACTTGGCCGTACGCCTGTGCCGCGGCCGCTTGCATGGCCCCTTTGACCCCCGGCTCGCCCCCTCGCCTGTACCACAGACAGTTGCAGACTTGTCTGGACCCCAAAGTGGTCTGCGCACAGTTACAGTATTTACACAATACGCTGGGTCCGTCGGATCTGTGCGGCTCGCTGTACGCGCGCTCGTTTGCGCACCAAACGCCTCTCTGGGTGTCCCTGTACAGGTTCGACTCGGCGGAGTACGCCGAGTACGGCTTCATGGGCACGACCTGAGAGGTCGTGGGGAACTCTCCGAACACGCTGCACTCCTTGGCGACGAATCTGGAGATGACCGAGCCGCGCGCCACGGCAGTGTGCGCACCGTCCACGTCGCCGGAGCGGAACAGATCCATGCAGCTCACCTGCCGCATGCCGTGGCACACCTCTCCAAAGTCGTCCTCCCGGAGGCTGCTGTCGGTCGGACCGAGCCTGCTTCCGTCCGAGGTCAGACTTCCAGGCGGCCCCAACAACTCCGGCGCTCCGCGGGAACCGGTCCCGCCGCCCGTGGGGTCGCAGTCCGCGAAGGCGCCGCCGCCGCCGCCGCCGGGGTTCATGTTCCCGAGCGGAGACGACACCGGGTCCAAACCCAGAGACACGGACACGGCTCTGCTCAGCTCAGTCGTCGGGCACGCGCAGGTCTCCGCCGCGTCCAAGCGATCCCTCTCGGCCATGATCAAAGACGCCTCCTCTCTGCCGGACAGGCTCGAGCGAAATGCCATCTTCAGCTCCCTCGCGTCCTTGGAGTTTCGGCGCGGCGCGCGGAGAGCAAACCAAACACGAGCAGACGCCTCCTGAAGGAGACTCCACTCATGCGTCTCAGCCGAGGGAGAACTCAGATCAGTCGACGACGTTGCTGAGGGGAAGGGACGTCCCGCCGACCTGATCTGCGAATGAACAGAGCTGCAGAACTTTTTTTTTTTTTTTTACAAAGTAACCTTTTTTTTTTCCCGGTCCGGTGATTCGTGCTGCGCGCAAGCGACTGAAATTAACCTCGACTGGAGCTGACAGAAACGGAGGAGGAGGACTTTGAACTTTACTTGGCTACTTTGCTCGGCTTACGCAGCTGAACAACAACCCCGCACACTGTGGCCAACCCTAACGTAACTTGTTATTCTGTCAATTGAGAACCTAGCGGGTCGTCCTCTCGTCACTCGAGAGCGCAAGTAAAATAGGTCTCGCGAGAACAGCGAACGACTAGACCCTAATCCTCCTAATGTCACCGTCCACATGTTCGCGCAGACGTCTGTCAGCTGGACTGAAGTGACCCGCCTTTTTTTATTATTATTGCGGTTTAATTTTACTTTAGAGTTACATAAGCTTGTGTTTAATCCTTCTACCATTAAGATAAAATGAATGTCAAGTAAAGTTAAATGGGTATCCCGCCCATTTTAAAGCGTGGCTCTGTGAAACATTCATAAACAGCATCTCACCTGCTGTAGATATCTCTTTGAACGAGCTCAGTTTGGAGAAGCAGAGTTTATGTTTGACAGGATTGACCAGGTAAAAAGGTAAAAAAAAAATTCACAGTGATTTATGCAAATGCTACTGTATAGACTTTTAATGCTGTCGTCATTTTCTTAAAAACTGTTTATTTGTGTAGAATTTGTGGTTATTTACAGGAATAATATCATCTGGTGCAACTGTGGGCTTTTCCAGTCAGAGTTTCACATCATTTCTGTTGATATAGCAGCGCAAAGTGCAAAGAACAATGTAGGAAAGGTTTATGAAACAGCATTTGCACAAACCGCTATAAATGTCTGAAGGCTAGAGTTGTTTTAGGATGGCAACATTTAATTTGGAACTGGGTCCACTCAGACAGTATTGACAAGCAAATGATGGCTAGCCTAAGTGGATTCACTTTCAAGATGGATCGCTGCCCTCCAAAAACCACTGCAATCTAAAAAAAAATATTTCATAGACTTTTAAAACACCATCAATTTTGCGTCGCACGGTCGTGCAGTGGGTAGCGCTGTTGCCTCACAGCAAGACGGTTGCAGGTTCGTCTCCCACCTGGTGACTTTCTGTGCAGAGTTTACATGTTGTCCCCGTGCATGTGTGGGCATTTTCTGAGTACTGAGTATATCATAATATTATTGCCAGAATAACGGTTTAAAGCTAAATTAAAGAGACAATAGTGCATTTATAACAATGATGTAAAAGTTTCTAAAATAGTGCTCACATGAACGGCTATAAAAGGTTTGAAACTGGAGTTTTAAGACAGCAACAATGTGGTTTGGAAATAGCTATTATTAGCTTATTAGCATTATTAGTAATTCAGGCAGAGAGAACTCACTTTAAAAGCTGATTGCTGCTGTCTTTAAACAAGTTAAATCCTTAAAGTGTCATAGTGGTTCATGCAAATATTAATATTTAAACCCTTATATTGCCGTCAACGTCACATTACTTGGATATTTCCGCAGAAAAATAATATTCCAGCTGGAAATGACCCCAGGCTTCACTGGAAGTGCTAAAGCTAGCTGCTGCTGTTGCTATTTTTTTTTTTTGCATTTAACCACAAAATTCTATGTAAATAACAAATGGAAAGGTTTAACTAAATTGTGTTTGCATGAATCGCCAAGCAGTTTGAGATAAAAGTTGTTAAAAAAAAGCAAGAATCCACTTTTTTTAAGCCTTTATCTCATCAATCCTATTGAACGTAAACGTCGTTCCTCCAAAGAGAGCTCGTTCCAAGAGCTATCTACAATAAGTAAGAGATTTATTGTTCATAACTTTCATGCAGAACCACACTTTAAAATGTGCAAAATATCCCTATAAATACTGGCGCGTGTAAAAGCCAGGCTAAAACTTTCCTCTCCTTATTTTTGTAGAAAACAAGTGCCGACAGTCAGAGCAGTTTATAAAACTGAACTAAAACCAAAAAAAGTCTAAGAACACACTCACGTTTTGATTGTTCTTCATTAAAATAAACAGAAAATGTTGGTTAAATGGTCTGATTTGTCTCTAAAAATCCTAATTTATGCAGGAGTGCAGTGATGAAAGATGATTTTGTAAATTCCAGTATAATTTTTTTTTGTCATTATCATACAAAAAAATATTTTTAAAAAGTGATAATTGGTGACAAGATGCTTCGTTAGACACATTGAAGGTGATGCTCACTCATTCACATGGAAACTGATGCACACACACAGAACACCGATTGTGCGTCTTTGTTTTTTTATTATTTCTAAGATGAACAAAAGGGGATTTCTGCGTTCTTGGAATGACAGCGATCCCCTCAAACACCATCAATCAGTTAACATTGTTTTCAAAAATTTTAAAACTGTAGTTGTGTCTAATCTCATTGTCAAGGACAACTTAAATCAGGGCATATGATATATGTTTACAACTCTGGACGAGACAGAGGATGTTCTTTTTTTTTGTTCGTGCAATATTAAAAATGTGACCTATTTTTTACAAACAACTGTAATTCTCCAAGTGAAATCCTCTCAAAGGAAACTTTATGGAAGATTAAAGGTAACACAGCACAGCATGATAAATAATTTGCTGTCACATTTTAACAACAACAACAACAAAAATCAGCACCTACGCTTTTTAAAAATCATATTTATCATCTATCCTCATTCTGCTTTCAGCCTGAGTGGGCAATCAGAAAACCGTCTCACATGGACTCAAACTCATCAATGCGCTGTTTTGTGTTGCCCCGACGAATCAGACGCAGGGTCTTGTATTTGTCACGGCCTGCCCTCACGTTCTCAGCGTGGATCAGGTCATTGGGGGTCTTTTTGCTCTCGTCCACAGCTCTGGCCAGCTCGGTGCTCAGGAACTGGAAGAAAAGGAGGAGGAGAAGAAGAAAAAACAAAATCCTTTTTGCTTGAGACTGGGAAACCTGTCCCGAACTTTCTCATCTCTGTCTGAAAACACTCTATTGTCAATAGCCGTTAAGCCCATTTTGTGTTTTGAGTCACATAAACAACATGATATCTTGTTCTGGCTGTGAGACACAGAGGCCACCGACGAGATCCGCACCTTGGATGAAGCAGAAAACAACGATAATGCACCGGTGCAATGATGTTTAATTAGGCAAAGTGCACTTAGTTCTGGCGCAGCACAATTTGTGAAAGTAATTGCTCTGACATCTTTACATGAGAGTACAAACCTCTGCGAAAAAAAACAAACCTACCAAACCATTTACGACACACACTAAATTGTTTTTCAGACTAAAAACTGGTTAACCTGAGACAAGAACCTGCTGAGGCAAAGCTGAGTCAGACATAAGCACATGAACGGCATCATTTTAGACCTCACTGCAGTTCATCGTGTTTACAAAAAGTTGTCTGACAATTTCCAGTCAAAATGAGAGATATTACTGAAGACAGCAGCTTTCATTTTAAATTCCAACACTCGTATAAACATATTAACGTGTCATCTGCAGTTTTAACACGCTTTATAAAAGTCATTACATTAAAGTACTTCTATAGGAAGAAGGTAAGTAAATGTTGCATCCCATGCAGTCATGTTGGCCCAGTTTTGTTTGAACCAAGCTAACTAAAGTGGCCATTTGCTGTTAAAGCTAAAACTTGGTAATTAGAATAAAGTTGTGTTTTTTTTTATCCTAATGCAGCTTTGTTCTGGCTGTTCATTTCACCCAGTGACTGTTAAAAACCAGCTTTCACATTTGTCTCAGCGTTCACCAAAAAGTGCTTTTTTTAATTTACCAAACATCTTTCTCAGGATCCAATTTTCTGGCTTTTTAAGTAAATTTGCCTGCACTCTGAGTAGCTGCAGGCAGCTGTGGAACTGTTAACCTCTGAGCGAAAAGCAAAGCCCGAGTCTTTTTCCAGAGCTCTTGCTTACCTTGAGGTTTTTCTGCAGCCTCTGGTTCTTCTGCGTCTCAGTTACCCTTTCCTCCTCACTGCGGTCTTGGACCGTGCACGGGGAAGTCAGCTCAGCGCTCGCCTCTGCGCTACTCTCATCCGTCTCGTCGTGTTCAAGTATTTGAGGGTGGACTGAATTCTGGATTTGGACACCCATCAGTTTAGTCTTCAGCTCCTCTTTGGTCCGCTCCAAATCAGCTTCTACCATCCCAGCCTGCCAACACACACAACTTGCATGAAAGTCTTGTGGTTGGATATTAAAGCCCTCTTACAAAAAGCTCCAAATATGGGGAAAGTCACTGTTTTGCTTGGTGAAAGTAATAAATTATTGAATGAACTTTGGTGACACCTGGCATTTCATTCACAGCAATATATTCAGCTGTGAGTAACTTGTTCTTTAGAAAGCCAGAACAATTCTGAAGGAAATTTAAAGGGACCAGTGCAACTACTGCCTGAAATTCCAACATTATCAACTTTCTACTCTGAAGCCCAACAGTAATTTGGGGATTACTTTTATAATCAAAGCTGACAAAATGCTGATGTATGAGAAGTGTAAAGAGAGCCAAGATCATGAAAACTGTTAAAGCTGCTGCCAGTCGCTCATAAGGATCACAGTGGTAACCATATATCTGTGTCTCTCTCTCCCTCTCATTCCCTCTTAATGAGACAGGCAGACAGAAAACAGAGCAGAAAGTAAGCCTGAAACAAACAGTCACTGTGTAAACAAAGTATAAGTTTCACCGAAATAATTCCCAAACAATGAGTGGAAGATGCTTCTAGTTGTCACGTGTCCATTTTTTCTTTTTTGTCTCCAGAGTGTTTTATGTAGCCGATATGACAAGCTGAAAAGCCCCATCTCTGAGTTTAGGTGCAATGGTAGTCAATGGGAGTTTGGATGGGTGCACTCTGAGGGATTTCAGAAAACGTCATAAAGCTGGTATATCACTGGGCTGCAACAGTTTGGGACAAATTATGAAATGACATTCAAGAGGGAGTCTCAAAAATGGCTTGAAACATTTGTGAGGGTTCTTAGTTTCCTCGCGTGAGGACAAACAGTTAAAAAAATAAAAACAATAAGACAACCCCCCTAAATAAATAACAGGTTTTAAATACATGTTTAAATTCCAAATATTTGGATATGAGTTTTGTAAATCTGATCTGTAAACCAGCACACAAATGCTCACAGTACCCACCATCTGAAACATGTCCTCACTGCTATTAACCTGTCTCAAATCGTCTCAGTTAATACTGAACACAAATATAAACACACTTTTATCTTTGCTCCCATTTTTCATGAGCTGAACTCAAAGTTTTAAGACTTTTTCTATTTACACAATGTACACAATGGGCCCTTTTCTCTCAAATATTGTTCAGAAATGTGTGTAAATCTGCGTTAGTGAGCACTACTCTTTGCCAAGATAATCCATCCACCTCACAAGTGTGGCATATCAAGATGCTGATTAGGCAGCATGGTTATTGCACAGGTGTCCCTTGGGCTGGCCACAATAAAAGGCCGCTCTAAAAAAGATGAAGTTTTATTATTTGGTTATGCAAACCGATTGAAAGACAACCTTGGAGGTGAAGATGCTGGATGTAGAGGTTCTGGGATGGTGTGGTTACACGCGGTCTGCGGTCGTGAGACCGGCTGGATATACTGCCAAATTGTCTAAGATGCCTTTGGAGATGATTTATGGTAGAGAAATGAACTTTTAATTCAAGGGCGACAGCTCTGGTGGACATTCCTGCAGTCAGTATGCCATATGCATGCTTCCTCAAAGCTTGTGGCATTGTGCTGTGATAAAACTACACATTTTAGAGCGGCCTTTTATTGTGGCCAGCCTAAGGGACACCTGTGCAATAATCATGCTGTCTAATCAGCATCTTGATATGCCACACCTTTGAGGTGGATGGATTATGTAGGCAAAGAGTAGTGCTCACTAACACAGATTTACACAAATTTGAGAGAAAAAGGTCTATTGTGCACATAGAAAAAAAGTCTTAGATTTTTGAATTCAGCTCATGACAAATGAGAGCAAAAAACAAAAGTGTTGCGTTTATATTTTTGTTCAGTATAGTTTCCATAATTCTACAGTATTTTTTTTGTGGTAATATGTATGCAAACTCCTGGCAAATCCTAACAATTTAACAGTGTGTAAAACATGATTCAGTGATTTTCTGAGTAAAAAGGGAAGGGTATTTTCACACATCTTTTGTGTCTAACTAGTCCTCAACAGTGTAGTCCAGTGAGATAGAAGCTCAAATCCCACAGCAGTGAGAGGCACACTGGGGGAACAAAACATTTTGATGTATAAGAAGTGGAAAGTGAAAATTCAAAGAAAATGGAAAATTCAGTTAGCTCAAAAGCTAGTTTGATATCATCACAAGTTGAACATTTTGTGGTGAAACCTCCAAAAATCATCAGAGTTAAAGTTTCAAAATGTCAGTTTAAACTTTAAACGTATCTAATCTGATAAATGTTTGACCTTTAGAGCTCCAAAGAGGGCTGGGTTTTCCAATTTGTTTTGCTAAAATCTCATTGTTGTTTATGGGGTAATTGTATTTTTAGTTTTTTTCTGAGAATTTTGTTAATGCCATGTCATAGCACACTATTCCTAATCGACTCACACATTTTGCAAACTATTTTTTATTTGTATGTTTCCTTTTTTAAACTGTAGGAAGAGTAGCAAATCAAAAGTTGTGACGGTAACAAAAGAATTACGGCCAAATATAAGAGTGCTTCACTGCTTATGCACTGGTACACTACCTTTAATAAGTAATTTAAAAAAAACAAAATCCGAATTTTCCAGATAAAGTGCAGCAGTGTCACACATCATTAAAGTGCAGCAATAACAACTCTGTGGCACTACGAGTTCTGTGTATTACTCCTCATTTGCACACTGTTTTGCACGCCCGTTTCACAATCCCTCAGAGGAATTTACATTTACATTTGGTGGTTTTCTTGAGCCAACTATGGTGCAAAGAGGCAACATTGATATAATTTATACAAAATACAGCAGTCTTTGACAAATAATCTGCTTCTACTTTGCACAGTCCTGGCGTCACACAGCCTTCTTTGCTCATGTTCGATTCATACTCCATGCCTCTCATGGTTCTTTAATTTTCTCTCACCCTTTTCTGCCATCGCTTCGCCTCCTCGTCCTTTTTCTTCTTGGCATCTTCCAGCTGGGAGATCTTAGAGGTAAGCTCTGCCAGCTCAGTGGCCTGTACAACCATGCACACAAATGGAAGAAAGAGTTAAGAGTGCTTCTGATCTAAGGTCATTGTGCTCCGCCTCTGCCTGTGAAGTGTGCAAGGAAGAATAAGTGTGTGTATGTGTGTCCATGGGCGGACGTGTCCCAGTATATGTTTACATGATGGCTATGTTTTGGCTGAAAATTTTAAAAAAAGGAAAAGAGAAACAAATCATTTCAATTTTTCTTCATGAGCAAAATAGTTTTTGGCTTTGAGGACTTAATGGTTCTGAAAATAAGAAAATTTCTGTGAAATTTACTGAAACATTCAATGCTTTATATTTGGAGAGGCTCCACTCGTATTTAATCTGTCCAATTGAAAATGAATAATAGTGAAATTAGCGTTTTGCGCACCAGTACCAGGTTTTCCTGGCTGTTGATCTGGGTTTCAGAATCGTGTAGCAGGGCTGCTTTAGCCTCCACTGCAGCTTTGTGGTCTTTGTCCAGACGCTCTGCCTCCTCCTGAGCAGTCGTTCTTTCCTTCTCCAACTCAAGCACCCTCCGAGTCTGCTCCTCCAGCTCTGAAAAAAAAAAAATACATATATATAACAAAAAAAAAAAATTCACATGTACACATCTACCCCAACCCCAAAACAGGCCTAAACAACACAACTTCGTGGCAATCGCCTAGTCAAATCTACTTCTTGGATGTTCTTAAACAGACAAAAAAAAAGCAAAGCTGAAAGTTAATAAACATTTGTATTCAGAGGGTTGTCAGACCATCTTGAGCTCTCTTTGTCTGCTCTTCAATCTGCCTCAATCTTTCCATCAGCTCCATGGTCTCCCGAGCCCACCTTTTTCTGGGTAAGCCAGGGTCACCGCCTAGAAGCACAGGGGCACGAGCAATACTTTGAACAGGTTTTTCCCTTAGAAGGGCAAAAATCTTTACCCAGGAGAGAGTGCTCCTTCCCTGGGTGAGCCAGGGGCACAGCATGGATGCAGAGGGTCACCAGAAACACTTTAAACATTTTTCACCCTGACCTCCAGAGAGGAGCATTTTTCAAAACATTTACCCAGCCGAGGAGCACCCTTCCCTGAGTAAAGAACCCCTCCAGAGTGGGTCATTTTTTCAAAAGTAGCTAAAAAGCTGCGGTTCGGCACACCTTTAGAGAGGATGACACGTGATGAGTTTGGTCTTGATTGGCCAAAGCGTTCTCAAGTTATTGGGCGCCAAAGTTCCCCGTGGGGGAGTTTTCTTTGCCGTGTTGTTTCGACCGACGAACGCAAGAGAGACGTCTATCCAGTCGGGACAACCTCCCAAATGACATATGCGAAAATGAGCCCTCTCGACCTCTGGGAAATGTTTGGCCTCCCAGCAGCCCCACATTGTGCAGTGAGACTTTGAGAGGAGAAGAGAGCAGGTCAGGCATAAAAATGTGACCATCAACAATTTAATGGCACCTACGGCCACCTAACTTCACACACGGGTTCCAGGCCCCCGGGGCTGCGCGTTTTGCGATTTTGGGGTCTCTGGGCGCTCGGGGTGCCGAGGGACGCGAGAATGATGAGCGAGTGAAAAATCAGCGCAGGCCTCTGGAGTGCGTTCGGCCACCTAGCTTCGCGTGGGAACGCCCATCGCGGGCAAGCCTGGCGTCGTCGCGAAGGGCGGACTGAGACGATCGCTACAAGCCCACCTGTGTCTTCGTGACGCACTCCCACGTCCCGCAAACACCTAAAAACTCCCCAGGGCCGCCTGAATCAGGGGCATAGAGTGGGAGCAGGAGGCCACTGCTAATACTTTTGTATGGGAAGCGTGAGGGAACAGACTGCATCTTGATGCAAATGCGTTCAGCCCCACTGCTTCGCATAGGAACGTCCGATCTGGGTGTGCTTGGTACCATTGGAATGGGCGGACCGAGACAAAGACAAGCTACATGCCTCAAGCTACATGCCTTAAAAAGCCCCGGTAATCGGGACTCTTGGCTCTATTGACTTTTCATTATAAAACGTGTGCGCCCGCCGCGGGCTCTGTGATTAACGTAGGATGCCCAAATTCGGCATGCCGCTTTCTCTGTGGATCCTTAACAGATCCTGCAAGTTTAAAGGGTCTACGTGCGTACGGCGGGAAGTTATAAGCTTTTGAAGTTATACCTTGAAGTTGGCTTTTTTGTTTTTTTAACTCCCTTCGCCGGACCGGCGCCTGCAAACTTTGCACGCTTGTTAGCAAGATATCTCAAGAGCCCCTGATCAGATCTTAATGAAACTTTCAGGGAATATTCATCCTATAGCCTCCTCAAACTGATTAAATTTTGGGTTTGATGGGATAAACCCTGGACGCGTAGCACGAGTGCAAAGATTGCACGCTTGTTATCAAGATGTTTGTCGAAACCCTGATATAAAATAAACCTGACTTAAACTTTCAGGTTTATTTCATCCAACCTCCATCTCAAACTCATTAAATTTTGAGCCTGAGCTGAAAAACTCCAGATGCATAGTGCAAGTGCAAAGATTGTTAGCAAAGTGTCTCAGGAATGCCAAGACATTCTGTCTTTAAACTTGCAGGAAATAGTCCTCACATGTCCCTCTAAGACACCTGTAATTTTTAAGCATGTAGGATCCTAGGGCAGGAAGTTATAGGGTTTTGAAATTTTCTGAATGAGCGGTGTTCCAATCCAGCCCTGTGCACGGATGGGACATTTGCCCTGCAAACCTGGTCATTCTAGTGTATGCCAATTGTCCCATAATTTTTGCAGGAAATAGTCATCACATGTTCCTCTGAAAGGCCTGTAATTTTAAAGCATCTAAGTTATAAGGTTTAAACTTTAAT
Source organism: Kryptolebias brasiliensis (assembly GCA_028566095.1). Classification (NCBI taxonomy): domain Eukaryota; kingdom Metazoa; phylum Chordata; class Actinopteri; order Cyprinodontiformes; family Rivulidae; genus Kryptolebias; species Kryptolebias brasiliensis. The sequence goes on along the minus strand of JAOXNZ010000221.1, from coordinate 8,764,944 downwards.
AAAGTATCTTCAAATAAGTTGTTTTTTTCAAAGCAAACCCCAGACCTCTTCATTTTTCAACCCCAACCTCTGCCTGGTTATCTGTCAGGTTATCGAGGCACAGACTTGTATCTGACGGACACGCCCAAGTCTTTTTAATAGGTCAATGCAAAGGTATTGCCCATGCCCATTTGGTACCACTTTATGCCCCTGCTTTTCCTTATGGGCGCTCAGTTAGTCTAACACCATTTCAAGGTCGTAGGTCACAGAAACACAAGGGAGGGCTTGTTCTTCTCGAATCGAGGCTCCGAACGACATACGTGAAGCACGGCCCTCCAATCCTACCTTTACCTCTGATTTGGTGGATTTTTGACATTTAGTCTCGAAGGCCAGGCTCTGCCTATCGCAACGAGCACACTGGTGACTCCGTAGCCCACTCGTGAGTAATATGACACACCACACAGACCTCGTGGGCGGAGACTGGTACTTGACAGGCAAGCCCAAGTCTTAGTTATATGTTTTCTAATGAGTCAATGTAAAGGTATTGTTTGTGCCCGCCTGGTACCACTTTATGCCACTTGGGGGGGAAACAGGGAGCATAGACAGGTACCTGACGAGCACGCCCAATACTTGGCAATGGGTCAAAGCAAAGGTATTGCCGGTGCCCATTTGGTAACGCTTTATGCTACTTGAGGGAAACAGGGGGCATAGACTGGTACCTGACAAGCACGCTCAATACCTGTAAATGGGTCAATGCAAAGGTATTGTCCGTGCCCATTTGGTACCACTTTATGCCACTTGGGGGAAACAGGGGGCATAGACGGTACCTGACGAGCACGCTCAATACCTGTCAATTGGTCAATGCAAAGGTATTGCCCGTGCCCATCTGGTACCACTTTATGTCCCTGCTTTTCCTTATGGGCGCTCAGTTAGTCTAACACCATTTTAAGGTCGTAGGTCACAGAATGGAGGCCCCGAACGACATATGTGAAGCATGGCCCTCCAATCCTACCTTTACGCGCAAACCTCTGATTTGGTCGAAGGCCAGGCTCTGCCGATCGCAACAAGCACTCCGGTGTCTCCATAGCCCACTCGTGAGTAATATGACACACCGCACAGACCTCCCGCTTTATGTCACTTGGGGGAAACAGGGGGCATAGACTGGTACCTGAGGGTCACGCCCAATACTTTTCAATGGGTGAATGCAAAGGTACTGCCCGTGCCCGCCGGGTACCGCTTTATGCCACAAAAAATGGCCAGAGACTGGTACCTGACGAGCACGCCCAAGACTTTGCAATAGCAGTTCCATGAACGTGGGGGAAAACCAATGCAAGGCATTGGACGTGACCGCGAGGGCCACTTGGCACCCGCGACTACTCCGTCTGATGGTCGTGGTCGAAAACGCAGAAACTTTGAGTTTTTTTTTACTCTGCCCGGGAAAGGCATGGCAACGTGGGAGTCAACCCAATGGACAGAGGGGACGGGCGCGCACGCGTAGATGTATAGCATGAGCTTCTGGGACGCACGGTCGCTTTGGTGAGGGCACTTTTGTCCCAATAGAAAGGTATAGGGTCGCGACAAGGAACGAAGCATTGACCGTGCCACGACAGTCACTTTTATGCCGTCGTGGGCCTTAGGGGATGGGGATGGGGATGTGGGGGAATCAAACTCAATTCTCCTGCATGACAGGCAGATGTGCTCACTATTATCTCAAGGGACATGTTAAGTGCCACTCACTGGAAGCCAGTTATTCATGCAAGCTCCTCCAGAACTCAGGCACACTCTGACGTGTTAGGGACCAATGGAACAACCCAGTTGGTAGGCTGATACAACTGGACCGACTTAACCCCAGATCTGCACCCTGCTGGACCTCTGCCTTTACACAACTTATTTCAAGTATAATGACAGTTTATACAGACAGAAGCATAGTTGTGCCATGGGATCTCCAGTGTCACCGATTGTGGCCAATGTGGAAAAAAGAGCCCTGAACTCCTTTGAGGGAGCAACACCAAGCCATTGGTTTAGATATGTGGACGATACCTGGGTCAAAATC
>JAOXNZ010000221.1:8702770-8720563 GCA_028566095.1 Kryptolebias brasiliensis | reverse complement strand
GCTTGTGTGGGGAAGAATGATGATGACTGTGGCGAGGGAAGGGGAGGAAGAGGGGGGATGGTGGGGGGGGGGGGTTGCACGCTCTGAAGCATGTGTGTGTCCCTCTCTCATCCAAACCTGCATCCCTAACATGGCTTTATTTATGTAACTCTAATTTAAAGCTTCACACACCCGAGGACAGAGGCTGCTGCCGCTGCCAGCATCATCATCATCAGCAGCAGCAGCAGCTCTCATCAATGAGTGAGGAAGATGTGTCATGCCTCCGTGAAAAGGCGCGCGCACACGATTAATGTAGTTTCATGCACCCCCCACCCCCCACCTCCACCTTCCAGTCTTCTTTCAGCACCACGGACAGCGCAGTGCTGCCTGCTGCTGCTTAACGTGGTCATCACACTCCTGTTTCTGTGTGTGTGTGTGTGTGTGTGTTGCTAGCTTTGTTGGCACGGATCCCCTCATCTAGACGGTCTGAATGAGTAATCACTAATGTGTGTGTGTGTGTGTTCTCACACACCTCGGTCATCCACAGAGCTGTGACAGAAACTGTAGGCCTGTTTGACGGACAACGTGAAAGAGGGAGACTGTCTGCAGCCTCTTACTTAAGAGTATGACTTAATCACTGCTTGATTGATGACTCAGAGCAGAAATACGTCTCTGTGTGTGTGTGAGAGAGAGAGATTTGGACCAATCAATTCCAGGATTCGGTCTGTATATGTATGTTCCTCTAAATGTGTTTCATTTGCACCCTGATAAAGTAGCGAAGGTTACGGGCCCTTGAAGACACACGGAGAGGAATCATTCAGGATTTATCCGAGATGAGTTATGGGCGAAGCGATTACAGCAGAGTTTCAGGATTTGTAATTTCTCTCTTTGGCCAGATTTACAGCTTCGTCCTCTGATTTGTGGAGCGTTCATGAAGGAAAGCTTGGCTCTGACAGGGTTTCACTTCCAGAAGCTGATGCTGAAATTTGATTAATAACACATTAAATATAGTTAGGGTTTTTAGTGTGGAAGTCATACTAAAATAGGTCATTTTCACTTTATAGCACAAAAGCACCTCAAAGTAAGACAGTAGTTCATTGTTTGGTCTACTCTACGTTAAGAGGGACTAAAGTGAAGACATTTCACCTGTTCTTCTCGGCACTGGCTTCCCATAGAAATCAGAGTTTGTATTTAAATCTTATAGAGCATTAAATTACCTCACATTTTAACTTCTCTGTTTACACAAGAATAGATTTTTTTCGCCGAATGTTAAAGGCAATAATGTTTTTGCTCAAGTCTGTGCATGTGTTTGTGTGTCTGTCTGTTAGCAAAATATCTCATGAACCACAGGACAGATTTTAATGAAACTATCAGGAAATAGTTATTGCATGAACACCCACAGCTGATTAACTTTTGGACTCAGTCTGATTCAAGATGGTTGCCACAGCTACCCAAACCTGGAAAACACAAAAATATCCTTAACTCAGTCATTATGACATATATTGAGTCGAAATTTAATGACAATCATTCACAACACTTATTCTGAGCTTGCGATTGCCCATAAATCCTAGCATTCCTTTAAGTAATGTGAGTCCTTTAATTGTTTGTGTGTTTAGTAACAACACTTTCATAATTCTGTTTTTACTGCAGTCGTCTTCTGTTCATGTGAGTGTGAATATATCTGTATGAAGGTGGATATAAATGACATTTTTCTTTTAATCATTTTGTGTGCAGGTATAGTTTCATGTGCCTTTGTTCTCGGTGGAAAGCCCATTGGGTTTCATGAAGTGTGCTGTTTGATTCGAGTTATATTTAGAGGTGTTTGAGACCTGTTTCTGCATGTGGCGGTAATTACACTTCAGCCAGTTTTTAAACAGTCACTTTGGAGCCAAGTGGAGTTTTAAAGCAGTATTTTGGACATTTTGAAGTGGGGTTCTGAGTAAAAGTTACAAACAGCTAATATATTACCTGTTGCAGATACCATAGATCTTTAAATGACCTCTGTTCGGAGAGGCAGAGTTTGGTTCTGATTGACTGAGGAGATAATGGCTAACCTGACAAAGTGGATCTCAAAACAACCCTCATATACGTTAACACTGTCATCAATTTCACATTACTTGGCATTTCCATAGAATTATTTAGTTATTTAAAAGCGCAAATAGCAGCGGCAGCAGCTGGCTGGTGCAGTTAGCCTTTTTTTCTGCTGGAATAACTGTATAAAAAATCACATCAGGTGTGTTGGAGCAGGAAAACAGTAAAACATGCAGGATAGTGGCACTTGAGGACCAGGGATACCTACCCCTGCGTTACCTCATCAGTTCAGTAAGAAGTAAACCCTGTTTCTCCAAACTGAGGTCTATTAAAGAGCTATCTATAGCAGGTAAGATATTATTTGTTTGTATTCTTTTACATAGAATCCCACTTCAACATGGCTGAACTGTCTCTTTAAATCTAGTTAAACAGATACATGGTGTCCAACATCAATCAGAATCAACACATGGCCCCTTAAATGTTCCCAAAGCAACAGCACGGTTAGTCAACCACCAGCAGGAGCTGGTAAAGGGCTCCAACAGCTCATTTTTCACATGTGACAGAATAAAAAACCTTTATAGTTTTATCATAAGTGAAGAAAGTTTTCCACATTTGAACTAAATTTTAAGAACTGCTTCCGCCTCCCATCCTCTTGGTCCTCTCCGTCTTTAAAAACAAGCATCCACAAACCATCAGACTTCACCTCCGAGCGAGTAATACAAAACGTGCGCCGCATGAGTTTCACTTTAACTTTCTGCTTGAAGAGCTGATCCGAACAGCCTTGTGCCATCGTGGGAGAGAAGTGGCCCTAGGACCTTATTTTTATGAGCGCTTTAGCATTTTCTCTCTTTTTTAACGTAATAAAACTGACTGAAACATTTGCCCTCCAAAGTTGCGAAACACATCTAACATTGTTTATTTATAAAGAACCAGGTTGGTTTGCCACAATGATTCTTCCCGTGTAAAAATGGTGTTTTCTACCATCTTTTAAAGTATGTGAAACAAAGTGTACCACTGCACCAGGTGAGAGTTTTAGACTAAAATCATCCTTTGCTGAGAAATGACAAGAGTTATATTAGAGCCATTTTGGTCCAACCTTGAAAATAACATTATGTGCAATATCACAAAAAACTTACACGATCTGTTAGCGCTCAGAGTGTGTTTTAGGGATAATGTTCAGCTATTATTGAATCAGATTTTGGCTCAATAGCTAATAAATTGACTGAGTTATCGACATTTTTGTGTTGGCTAAGGTTGTTTAGCTGTAGCAACCATCTTGAATTGGATTAAGTTCAAAAGTGAATGAGTTGTAGGTGTACATCCAAGGATTACCTTCTGGAAGATTCATTAAAATCTATTCAGTGGTTCTTGAGAGGTTTTGCTAACACGTCTGACAAACAAACACACAGATAAGATATTATTGCTTCACCTGATAGACGGCCGATAAAGATATTAAACTGGTTTTGTGGTTAAATGTAGAGGCAGTGAGTCATACATTCAGCTTGTGGACACTTATCAGAGGCTTTAAAACTGCAGATTTCCTTAAAGCATCCATCCCTCACCATGCAGCACTGTCAAAAAAAACAGCACCTTTCCAGGTTTCGCTCCTCTGCAGACAGCCGCTCTTTTACCTCGACAGCTCATCCCTGCCATACGAAAGGCCGACAGACGGAGAGATGTGATGCTCTGTAGTCCTGCTGAGAAAAACCTGACACTGTTGGGTGTCGGGCAGTCAAAGCAAAGCAGGTTAGACTATAGATCTGCGCAGAGAGACTGCTCCGGCAGCAGAACGGCGGCGAGGCTGTACAGAAACATGACTCATCAGCATTTGTTATGATTTGAACGCCCACACCAGAGGAGTTTCCTATATGGGTCTCTGCTGAGGGGTGGGCAGGCGATGACGCAATGGATGTGCTGGGCACGGCGCGTACCTCGCTGGGCTTGGAACGCGGGAGGTAACAAAGAAAAGTGGACTTTTCCCCCCTCCTCCCTCTCTCTCTGAGGCGTGTTTCTTCATGAGATCAATCTGTGTTCCTGTGGCCTGCTAATGCATGACAGCAGGGAAATAATGAAGGCTGTTCACTTTTCCTGCAGTCGTCTCTCTCTTCCCCTCTCTGATGAACAATCTAAACCAGAACGTTTCTTCAGAAATGTTGAAGAGTGCCTAAAATTCCAAACATACACTATACTGTCAAAAGTATTCACTCACCTGTCTTCACACACATATGAACTTGAGTGACATCCCGTTCTTAATCCACAGGGTTTAATATGGTGTTGGCCCACTCTTTGCAGCTATAACAGCTTCGGCTCGTCTGGGAAGATTTTCCACAGGTTTAGGAGTGTTTATGGGAATTTTGTACCATTTTTCCAGAAGCACATTTGTGAGGTCAGACACTGATGTTGGACAGAAGGCCTGGCTCACAGTCTCTGCTCTAATTCATCCCAAAGGTGTTCAGTCGGGTTGAGGTCAGGACTCTGTGCAGGTCAGTCAAGTTCTTCCACACCAAACTCACTCATCCATGTCTTTATGGACCTTGCTTTGTGCACTGGTGCTCAGTCATGGGAACAGTAAGGGGCCATCCCCCAAATTGTTCCCACAAGCATGAAATTGTTCAAAAATGTCTTGGTCTGCTGAAGCATTAAGAGTTCCTTTCACTGGAACTAATCAGCCAAGCTTAACACCTGAAAAACAACCCCACACCATAATCCTCCCTCCACCAAACTTTACACTTGGCACAAAGCAGTCAGACAAGTACCGTTCTCCTGGCAACCGTCAAACCCAGACTCGTCCATCGGATTGCCAGATAGAGAAGTATGATTCGTTACACCTCCACTGCTCTAGAGTGTGGTGGCGTGTTTACTCCACTGCATCTGACGCTTTACACTTGGTGATGAAAGGCTTGGAGGCAGCTGCTCAGCCATGGAAACCCATTCTATGAAGCTCTCTGCACTCTGTTCTTGAGCTAATCTGAAGGCCACATGATGGTTGGAGGTCTGTAGCTGTTGACTTTGCAGAACGTTGGTGACCTCTGTGCACTATGAGCCTCAGCATCCACTGAGCACTTGCATCCTATCACGGTACCACGCTGTAATTCACTGAGCTCCTGAGAGCGACTGATTCTTTCACAAATGTTTGTAGAAGCAGTCTGCATGCTGAGGTGCTTGATTTTATACACCCGTGGCCATGGAAGTGACAGGGACACCTGAATTCAATGATTTGGATGGGTGAGTAAATACTTTTGGCAGTAAAGTGTATCTACAGCAGGTAGGATATTAATTGTTCATAACCTTCCCAAAGAAGCCCACATTAAAAGATCTGAACTACTGTTTTAAATTAATTAGGAAAAGATAAAAACTGATCAAATTTAGTGTCAAACTAGTTATTGCATTAACAAAGTGCAAGTAAATACAGATAAAAAAAACACTAGCAACCACCCTAAATCAATGAAAGAAAGAAATCCAAACAGCTCTGTTTTAATAGTTTCAAGACTAGCAAGATACAGACCCTACTTGTCCTGAACACCGGTATCATCCTCTAAAACCCATTACTTCATGCAAACAGCCCTCTGTCTTTTCATTGATGCTTAACAACTGCTTTACGTCTCAAATCAAGTCATTCTTGTGTACAGGCGGACCATTAGCTAATTCAAACCAAAGCTATTGAATGTAATGCAGCAAAAAAGCCATAAAACTTAAATGTTCAAGGTTACTTAGTACAAGACTGGCCTAGGTCCATTCATAAACAAAGTATGTGTTAAACAGGGTGTGGACAGTAAAAAAGGACAGTGAGTTAAAGAGAGAGTAAACAGCGATGAGAAGACAGAGCAGGGCAGAAAAAAAGAGGGGAGGGGAAATCACCTGATATCTTCTTGTTGCCTCACCTTTCTGTTTGGTCACCTTTCTCACTGTCATGGCTGCCTGTCGCTTCTGGTACTCAGAAATCTCAAAACCTGAGCAATAACAGAGTAGTGTGTTAGTCAGATGTTCGCTTAAGGAAGTAACTGGGCTGCGAATGTTGCTGACTAGTTGGCGAACGGTACTGGGGAGGGAGTTTCCAAAAATGTATTGAAATGTTTCTGAGGGTTCTTGATTTCCTTGTGTGAGTTGTAGAGGTTTGCTATTTTGCAGCTTAAATTCTGAACGTGTTCAAAGAATTTAAGTGAGAATTTGTGTATTTTGACCCCTACACGGTAAGGGAGTTAATCTTTCAGGACTTCATGGTTTGATTCAGTTACGATTCAGAGTTCTGTTATGCGATGATAAAACAATTATCAATGCATTTCTGTTATCTTGATGCACCCCCTTCCCACTTCCACCTGTGTGACTACTTGGAAGTTTTAAAGTGAAGTATATGTATACTTCCAATTAATTTACTTCCAGCAGCGTATCTCACTCAGCCATCTTGTGCATGTGGTCTGTTATGTGCACGTCTAGGCTCTGCATCTCCACACTTCAGAGTTCAGCCTTTGTCAAAATTCTTCAACATTAGATTATTGTTTAACATGAACAAAACATATTTTTGACAAATGAAAACTGATTCAGAATTTTCCATGAGCTCTCCTAAGACAGGAAACATCCAAGACTACAGTCCTGTTTGATCAGGTCTAAACACCTTGCCAATGATAAACAAGAATGATTAAAAACTGGTCCAAATCTTCATCTCAAAAGTGTACGACAGCAGATTAAACCATCATCGTGGTTGCTGCCAAGGTGGATACAATGTGGTCTGAGGTTGGCATAAAAGGATGTGCACGGCCTAATACTCTTTTGCAAGCTGTGCGCTCCAAAATAGGCCGTGATTTTCAATAATTGGTCACACAAATTGCGACTCGGTGGTCACAAACAATCAGAATTCAGTCAGACTGCAACAGACAATTTGCCTATTTTATCTAAATATTTAATGCAATTCTGAATAGCCAACTAATCTCCAACTGTCACAGCTCAGTGAGATACAGCATTTAGGGCCTAAATTAAAGTCCCAACCAAAACTAACAGAGGAACAGACGGAATGGAATTACCGATTTTCTCATCCTCTTGCACCATCTTCCTCTCCTCGTGGAAGGCCCTGAGCCAGCGGATCTTCTCCTCTGGCTTTTTGGCCAGGAAGATGTGGATCTCCTCGCTGTCTTTGTTGAACAACTTAAAAGCGTTCTTGACGCTGACGTTAAAGTCATCGTCTCGCCCGTCGATGGCGTCCCGGACCTCGTAACGATCCATGTCGATGCGGCCCTTATAGTACAAGATGTCCCGACGTATCAGGTCCTGGTGAAGAGCAAAGGAAGACGTCTGTAAGGGTGTGTGTGTTTATGTGTGTGCTGAACCGTAGAGCTGTCAACAAGTATTTCTCCTTTGGTATCCCGAGAGCATGTCTTGTCCCACCCTGTCCATCTGCTGCCCAAACATACAAACACATTCCACACACGTTTCTAAGTAAATCTGCTCTGCAGTTTAACACAATGGCACCGAGTGTGTGTATCTGGGTTTATTAGGGTGATCACCAGCAACCAGCACAATACAGCTAATCTTTACAGTGTAGAAAGTTCAGCTTGTGATCAGCTTTGATCATGTTATTTCTATAACAAAACCCTACATAGTGTTTTTTTTTTTACATTATTTGATTGTTGTAATCATTAGTTAAGGAGCAATTATGTAAAAATGTTCACTCCTCTTTCCTGGAAATAAAAAATTTTCTCCAATAAATAACTGAAAACCTAAACAAGTTCATGATAACAGCACTCCAAATATTCATATTTCAGAGAATAAATCTGTTTTAGAAAGTGAGAGTCAGCTTTCAATATTAAACACAGTTTCTGACTAACTGACTGACTGATTAACAAATCCCTGTTGTTAAAGAGAACTGGATTATCAGGTGTTTCTTCCAACAACACAAACAATTTCAGTAGAAATTGCCTAACCCTAACCCTACCCTCTAATGGACACAAGCCTTAGACACAAACTAAACATATTCAATTTTTAATTTCAGTTAACAGATTAAAAAAAGTTGTCACTTTGTCTTCCTTAGTGAAACATTCTTCTATGATGTCTACGTTCTGTGATGGCAAATTAGGGTCACTCAGTCAAACATGTATACCGTGTACTGTGTACTTCAAAAATGGTTTTAATAATAAGGTAATTATATTGAATTAAATTATTTCTTAAATTTACTAGCAGTTTAAGTGGCAGTGTGAGAACAACAATAATTTATACAAGCTTTAGATCCATGGTTCTCAAACTGTGGTACAAGTACCACCAGTGGTACTCAGGATCCTTTCAGTGGTACTTGGTAGAAATTTAAGTGTCAACTACTTACAAGTTGAATAACAAGTTCATTAACCATCATAAGCTGAACTGCAATGAAAAGCTAAAAACCAGAGATAAAACTGAGTGGTTCGATCAAACTATACTATTGGCTCTAAATAAAAGCCACTCAAAACATAAAATGCAATGAAGAACATTTTGAGAACCTCTGTGGAAACTGTAGTGGACGATAGTTACAGTTACTTAAATGGTGCCAGCGAAATCTCTATAGGACCTCTGAGCAACAAAAGGTGCAAACACAGTGAGGACATTTGATTCAAGTTCTCTCACATTTCTATTCAGTTGCTTTGGGCAAGAGAAAAAGAGTCAAGACTGCAATGTGTGGAGCGCTGTTCTTTTCAACTACTACAAGGAACCATCACACCTTAAACTGCACCCTTTGTAGTTTGTGAGGTGGTATTCTGAATGAAACGTTTGAGAACCACTGATTTAAATGATCTGAGTATTTTGAGGTCAACAGTATGTGAGTATGTTTGAGACTCTTATTGTGAAGGATGTTCTGTGAGTTCTGCTGTTTTGGTTGACGTTGGAGTAGTAAAGACCACACCTTGGACTGTGAGTGGCCCTAAAAGATATTGTATTTTCCTGCACTGATTATGAGAAGAACATGCTCCTACTGTAATACATCCTGCAGGCTGGTGGAAGTCCTTATACATGTTGTACTATAGATGTTAGATATATAAAAGATCATCATTATCATTAAGAACATCTTGTTGCTAAATTTAAGACTCTTTAAAGGCAGGAAATGTTCAGCTAAAAAAAAAAAAAAAATAGAAGAACAATATATCTACTTGCCTTTTTTCAGTTTTTGTATGTGATTATCTTTGTAGTGATGCATTTGTTGCTCCTCTGTGTGTGTGTGTGTGTGTGTGTGTGTGTGTGTGTGTGTGTGTTGCAGTTATTTGGCCTCTGTGCATGTTTATGTCTAAGTGTCCGTCTACATTTGTGTCTCTATCTCAGTGCATGCACTGAGTCCAGCGAAGCACAAACATTCGTTTGACAGAGAGGATAACAGCCCAAGTGCATTAGAGCCCAAACTACCACAGCTCCATTTTGTGAAACGCGCTGAGGATTTGAATGTGTCTTCCCAGAGGACTGGTGTGTCTCATCCGGCATTATGTAATCTGTTTTCAACTCCTCACTGAGGTTGCATGAAGTCACACTGTCTTCAAGGATCACTCATACCAGCCATGTGATACAACAACTTTCAGGAACACAAACTGGGGATTTATTAGAGCTGCCAGCTTGTTTTCACCCAACAAAGTCTGAGAAATAAAAGGCATAAAAATGAACAAAAAACAGTAAGAGAAAGAGCTTACCTTCTTACAAAGTACCAGCTGGTGATCAAAGAGGAAGAAGACTCGCTGCTGGCTGCGCCCGTACGGTTGATAGATCCATGACAACTCCCCGGTGTAGATAAGCTCCGAACTCCTGTCTAAGATATCATCTCCCTAGACACAAACACCAACAGGCTTAAATAAAAAGGACACTCGTACTTGGTGCAGTTACAGTCAATTTACTTGTTATAGCTAGATGTACTCAGCCTTTGGAAACAGTTATGTAACAACAGGGCTTTTGTGGCTCTGATGAATCTTTTAGAAGTCTGAGACATTAAACAAAATATTAAATTATTAAGTATTTTAGGCAAAAAGAAAAAAAAAACTAGGAGATTAAACCTCATAGATGTATAACTTTAATTTAAGACTAAAGGCATAAATCTATGCAGAAAAATCATTTTACTGACACTTTATTTTACAAATTTGTAACAAAATAAATTATGATTTGGTATCTGCCTATAACATTGACTTACAGAATCATAAACACAGCAGTCACTTGATCTTTATGGCAGTTTCACCCTGTGTTGAACGGTCATGATGATCATCTACAAAAGGCATCATACAGGGCAAGCTACCGAGAGAAATTATCCGCCAAATCATCACTTTTTATTCTCTAAGGAAATACACTTTTTTTTGGGGGAATACTACACCTCCTTCCTTTGCTACTGTGCAACAATCTCTCTAAAAATCTGTTGTGAGAATTTCCCCTTGTGGTTGGAGATATGAAGCAAGGCAAAACATATCAGAGGACATTTATTTATCCAGTACAAGGCACAGCAAAAAAGGCTATCAAGCTGCACTGCAGGGAAACAATGAATTTGATTTCTATGGTGTGAATTTTAATAAACATTTTTTATTTTTATATGACTTCTAAAAGACCTCCCAGTTTAGAAACAGTGCAACATTGCATCAATATTTGCACCATTCCTTCAAGGAATGAATATCAAGTTTTAAACTGAGATCATGTTATTCTGAGAAATAAAGTTGGAGCCATTTTGATCAAATCTTGAAAATCTCATTCTGAGCAATCACTCTCGATACTGCGAGATCTCACACAATCTATTGATGCTTGGAGCATGTGTTACGAAAGACTCTCAGCTACTACCAAGTCAAATTTGAGCTCAATATTTGGAAAACTGACTGCAGTATTGCCATTTATGTGTTAGCTAAGGCTTATTAGCTGTGGTCGCTATGTTGAATTTGACTGACTGAAAGTTAATCAGTTGTAGATGCACTAACATCCAATGATTCCTTTCAGAGCGTTTCAATAAAATCTGTTTAGTGGTTAATGAGATGTCCTGCTAACATGACAGACAGACACACGCACAAACATTACCGCCCGCCTTCGCCTTTTCAGAAAGTGTTTTTGGCGTTTGACAATATGCTAAAAGTTCATCTAGATGTCCAAAAGTCTAAACGTTGAGAAGACATTCATAGTTTGGACTGAGAAACAGGCGTTTTTTTTCACATACCTCCCAGTCGAGAACTGATGCTTGCCATTGAGCGATCTTGTCGATGTTCTCCAACCTCCTCTTCCTCTCATTGATCTGCTGAGTGACGTTCCGCATCACAGCCAAAGCTGCTGCCACGTATCGATAGTCACTACAGACACAAAGTGTATGCAATTACTCCAGAGTGTTACGGGTAAAGTTATAGCCTTGGAGGGCGGCCACTCAAAGACATATAATGTTGCGTTAATGAATGATACAGAGCAGCCTATTAAAGATAGTGGTAATAAACTGAGGTAAGTCCATTGGAATACAGTCAAATTAGCACACAGCCTATTTGAATCAGCCATCTCTTTATTCACAGTTAAGTCTGACAGCGTCTATGCTAACTGAGCTGGATTTATCCCTCTGGCTTAGATGTGCTATGGATCCAATCCTCACTTTGGAAGCTGACATGTGTGTGTGTCACAGTGTTGTGCGTACAAGTGAGACGGGCCTATATGTGGCAGATACTCCGCAGCTCTCTAACAGTGAAACACTGAGATCTGGCAGGCCTTCCTGGCAGAGCTGGCACCTGTCCCTCTTTGGCTGAGAATGCTTGGTTTGTGAATGACCTGGAGCTGGCGGAGACACGCTGAATTACTCGCACTATTTTTCTGTGTGCTCACACGCATGAGTTTGCATAACTGGATGCTCACTTATGTATATGTGCATGAGATCACACGTGCAAATGTTTACAGTTTGCACTCGACTTCTTTAACGTTCCATGCCGTAGCTTAAAAAAACATAGAATTATGCTCACAGCACGTACCAGAGAAAGCCCCAATTTATATTATATTTGTTCAGTGCAGTATACACATCATCATGTATCTGCTACAAAAGTAAAATGAATTGCTTACAAATTGCAATATTTTTCTGTAACGTGAACAAGCTGATTTAACAGTGCAGAACATTTGTTTCAGTGCATGCATGAATAATTACCACAGAGAAGAATAAATCCAACACCTGCAAGAGCTGCATTGCAGCACAATGCATCTTAAACACAATGATGCATCAGAACCAGATTCTCTTTTAACCAATAAATCACCACAAAAATTACAAGAAATATTATAGATTAAATGTCATCTTGACCAAAGCGAACTGTACCTGTGCTCCTGTGCAGTGTACTTAAGAAGCTCAGCCAGCTGGAGAGGATATTTGCAGATTTTCTGAACCGGCGTGAGCAAGAAGCCATCTATGGCGATGTCGATCATTTGCTGGAGGAGGCGACAAGCCTCGAAAAAGTGCTGGTACCTGCCGTCCCTCATCAGTTTGCTCAGCTCCATACAGGCATCCAAGTGGTTGTTACAGTATTCGGAGTAGATCCAAAAACCATCTTGCTGTGATGTAAAATAGCAGATTTGTGATCGGAAAGGATAATGGGTAGAATGATTCATTTAAAAGAAAAAGAAAAGGATTTCCAATCTATGTCGGTAATTGGTAAAGAAAATTTAGATGTTATCTCATGGTACCAATTAAATTTAGCTCAGGTCTTGAGATAACACAACAAAATTATTAGCTGCTGTTGGACAAACAGTGGGATTTAGTCTTTTTTTCTCACCTCCCTAAACAATGAAATAAACAGAAAATACTCACGTGTTCTAAAAAGCATGGCCCGATTTCAGAGAGGTGCGGTTCCTCTGTGTTGTACTGTTTCTCCAGATCTCGAACAAAACCCATCTGGAAGCGGTAAATGTCCTCAATGTTTCCAAAGATAACCTTCAGCTGGTCGTCATTAAACATGTCCACACGCTTCCTACACTGGCGCAGGTAACCCTGCAGCAACATGGGAGGCAGCTACAGTCAGGCTAAAGGTCAGGAAACGTAACATTCTGTGAAAATATCAAGATGTCAAGTAATCCAAGTGATCATATTCACTGATTTTACATTTCTCCAGCTGGGTAGCATGTTGTCTTTCCTCCGATTGATTTCTGAATTAAACACTGTCTACTACGTGACAGGCACTGTAGAAAAAGGTTAGGACAAGGAATGGTGATGCAGAGTGCAGCGTGCCTGCACTGGCTGGTAGGTGAGGAGGTGAAATTTATGCTTTATTGCAACTATTTTTAAACAACACACTTCATCCACAGTACAAACAAAGGGCATACAAGGATCACAACAGATGATGAGATAAGCAAAAATGTGCATGAGAAACCAGCCAAAGTCAAAGTAGTAGACTTATCTGATTCTTGTGTTTTGACTGATACACATGATTGACGCTGCTGGAACTTTAGAAAGAATAAGTCCTGAACTAGCTTGTGTTATTATGGGTTTGTCTCAGTATTACCCAGTTGGTAGATATAGAAACACCAATATGTTGTGTTGTTATCATTATTATCTTCTATTTCTGCCTTTTCTTTTTCTCTTTTTTATTTACTTAACATTTGAGTGGTGCAACGGTGGGACAGTAAGTAAAAAGTAAGTAAAATGTATTTGTATAGCGCTTTTCAGCAACAAGGCGGTTCAAAGTGCTTTACAACATGAAAACACTAAGTTACAGAGTCATAATGAAAAACACACACAACAATATAAAAAGCTAAGCTAAACATATCTAAAGCATGAGCTAGGATAATCTAAATACAATAAATGAAACAGATGAAAAACTAAGCTACGAAACTAGGATGCAAAAAGCTAAACTAAACTTATCTAAAACAAGTCATATTAAATCCTACTAAAGATAAACTGAGGAAAACCAAACAGATATAATAAAAGCTAACATAAACTAAGCTAGGATTTAAAAACCTCAGAGTTCACTACAGTGAACCTGTAGTCTGACTGATGTTGTCATTGAGACATGGCGCAGGATGACGCAAGTGGTTGTAAAAAGTCCATCAGATTCTGTAATGCTTGGGCGCACAATATGAAAATTCTCTCTTGGCGTGGTCTGTTCTGGATGACCGAAAGCTTCACGACTCATGTGGGTTCCCCTTAAGTACCCAATGGTTCAGGCCATGGCCCCACTTGTGGAATTTGACCACCTGAGCCCCTATAAACCCACAATGTAACCCCTAAATCTCTGTCAAGGGCTGGCAATGCTGTCCAACATGTTTACGGGACAACCTCTGTGTCTGATGACCTTCACTCACGGTTCTGACTGACTGCCAGTCAGAACCACTCCTGCAACTACTTGATAACACTATTACCACACTTGTGATGCTACCACTTACACCCTCTGGTGCCCATTCTGGATGTGCCAGCTCTTTCTGTGTGCATAACTGTTCAGAGTCACAAATATTAGTACATCTGTAATGTTAGGCTGTAACTGTGTTATGAAAAACTATTTACAGAGTTTATACTACTAACTTACATTATATTATAGCTGAATCATTTAGTTAAACTATTTAAATGTTGTAAAATGTCTCTACTGATACAGAAACAGTAATCTGATAAAACTGATTAGAAATATGCTCTGAATTTTAGTACAGACTGGGATTTTATTTAAACTAAGAGGTTAATTTATGGAGTTTTCTGAAAGGCTCTGAAAATCATCCAAACAATCAACAGTGAGGTTGAATTTTATTAGGTGTAATTTTTAGTTTTACACTTTTACAAATTTCATCATACGCAGATAATAAAAACTGCAAAGACTATTGTGTAAAACTCACATATTGTGATTTTGCATCTAACATAAAAAGCAGTTTATCAGAACTGTTTTCAATTCAGAGCAAAAAAAAATATGCTGGGACTGTAAGTGTGAATGTGGGAGTGTTACAAATTCTTAAAAGCATGAAAAAAATGCTGCTTTGCATCTTACACCTGCTTCAGTTAAACCGTTTTCTTACAATTTACTACCTCTCTGCTCTTAATAACAGTATTGAGGTGCAGCCCAGAGCAGCATGACACATTTGTGTGTGTGTGTGTTGTCAGATGTGCACACAGGTTTACTACCTCACAGATGTCCTTGAGGTGTTTAATGTAGTGTCTCTCTGTGCTCATGATCTCATTGATGACATTAGCCCTCATCTGGTCCCGGTTTTGGAGGGGTGAGCCCAGACACAGGCAGTCATTGGTTGGATCCAGGTGCCCGTTCTGCACCTCGCTGGTCCCCTCGACTGGCTCTGCCCCGCCGTCCTCCTGGTTCACCCACAGCTGAGGACAAACACATTCAAACACACCCACACACAAAGCCACTCAGTGAGAAATGTGCTCTCTACAGCTTGAAGTGCATAAATCTGATGAAAAGCAGGTTTCAGTGAATAGATTCAAACATAATCGCCATTCTTTTTGTTTTTAGGTGTTAATATCACAATATTCTCACAGCTTATTCTCACACACTCCCAAATCTTGCACAAGAGACAGTCTTCAGCATGAGCATGAATGCACACACACATACACTGAATTCATGAACTAGTCTCACTAACAAACAGGTTGAGAAAGTTTCTGATAGTCTGGACAAGAACTCTTAGCTCATTGTGTCATAAAAGATATTTACAAATTTAATTCCCATCCTATGTCCTGTGTGTGACTCACAAAACCTCGTTATTACACATATGCACAACTCATAATCGCCTCACAAGAATGTGCACTCTCCAACACACCCAGATCCACACATAAAGCTTATTCCACTCTCACTCACAAGAAGTGAGTGTGGTTTCAGATGCCCAGCAGCCCACACCTGATGACACACAGTTTGCCAAGATAACATCAAAGAACCGACGGGTAGAATGCCAAACACAAGATGGGAAATGTAGCGCCGCAGACAAGCAGAGTGACAGGTGGTTGAGCACTGACTGCAGACGAGAACTGGTAGTGCAGCGTTAAGACTGAAAAAATCGTCAGAGTCAATAGTAAATAATGTACTGAGGAAAAGGATTCACATTTGTAACAAAGATCATCATTAGGATTTAAAAAGCAACCCTTTTAAGAGTCTGATGTGAATACATTTGTTATATTTTACTGTAGGTCATTAAGAGTCACACAATCTTTACTTTTGACTCCTCAGTTTTGCCTCTCTATCGACCCCCCTTTGAGGAATGATGAGATAACGATCATGGGCACATTAATGTTTGGGAATGCCGAGGGAACGCTGTGTGGACAGACCAGAGCGAGCGGGTGAGCGGGCAGGCTGGATGGGTTGATGAAGCTGGAAAAAAAAACGCACCTTTGACGTGGTGTTTTGGAACCGTGGAGTTGCTATGGGGTTGATATAGAAAACCTGTTTTGTTTGGGGCTGAGGAGGGTGGTGTTCCACCTTGGAGAGAGAGAATGACAGAACAGAGAGATACTTTTTGGTTGACAGTCAGTCAGCCTGTCTGCGCTGCCCTCTCAGGAGTGAATATGGAAGGATGGACAGGTGTGAATGGCCATGAGAGGTGTCAGGAGTGGGGGGGAGGGGTACTTCTACTGTGGGAGAGCTGCACCTATAGCAGGTCTCCCTACCTTTGAGTAAATAAGCCTTCTATACATTTACAAACATATATGAAAGTAGTCTTAGAGTAATAACATGTGTGATCAAATGTTTTGAGAAAATAAACAATAAAAATGACTTTAATGATATCTATTCCTCCTTCACTGAATTACTCATAATATATGAATATAGAAATATTCTGTCATTCAAAAGCTTTTCTGTATGATTTCTGTATGCCTGATGCCTCCTTTACTAAAAGTCCATCCTTGACTTATGTGCAATGCAAAGTTCAAGTCGCCACATCATAATTTTGTGAAATGTGGCACATGTTACTTCCAAAAAAAAAAACCTAAATCCAACATGTAGATCAGTGTTTCACAATGCTATTTAAAATGACTTAAGATTAAGTTTAATCATTCCGCAGAGAAATTTGAAAACCTGATTTTGGAGTCAAATCTTTAACATGCACTCATCAGCCATAACATTATAATCACCTACAAATGTTGTGTAGTTTTCCAACTCACAACTTTAATCGTTCATGTTATGGATTAAAATGTTTGTCCAGAAGTGTGTGGTACCAGGACAAGGGGACTGTGCGGTGAAATCTAGTCATATACAGTCAAAACTAAGGAATACAAAAGAAGTATATTTTTGTCCCCCAGGGTACAATTTAAACTTATGCACCCTTGGGGGTTAAATATTGGACCTCAAAGTATTTATGCGTACCTCTATGAGGGCCTGAAAGGTACATTTATGTTTCCAAGTAGTAAAAGATACACACACACATATATATATAAGTACTGATTGCAGCTCATATTCTCACAAGTATCAGGAAATTTGAACACATTACACCCATTCCTAGATCTCTGCACTGGCTTCCTGATGAAAGCAGAATGAGTTTCAATGTCCTGTAACTTGTATATAAAGCATTAAACGGCCTTGCACCACAATATATAAAAGACAAGCATTTGATTAGGTTTGTATTAGTTGTGTGTGTTTTTTTTAAATCACGTTATTTAGTGTGTGTGAACGTCTGTCTGAATCTAAAACCATTGTTCTTCTTTGTTTTTAGTTCTTGATGGAAAGCACTTTGGGCTGCATTGTGCATGAATTGTGCTTTAAAAATATAGTTTGATATGATTATTATAAATGTTAGGGTACAATGCCAGGAGACCATTTGGGTTTGATGGGAAAAAAGTCAAACTATTCATTTAAAGTTTTATTGAAAGTATATTTTACCAAAAGTCTATATGAGGTCATCTTGAAACAAAAATTGTGTAAATGTGTTTTTATA
>JAOXNZ010000221.1:8691610-8702670 GCA_028566095.1 Kryptolebias brasiliensis | reverse complement strand
AATAAACTTTCTAAAAATTATAATAGCTTATTATGTTTTGATTAAACTATATCTATAGCTATGCATTTATACTGTATCTATGTATATGTAGCTGGCGGGCTAGCACAGAGGCATTGTTGCTCACCTTTGAAATTCAAGATCGGAGCTTCAAATTCCATGTAGAAAACCTTATAACGAGTAAAGGACTTATGAATGATGGCTCAAATGCCGCCTCGATTATAAAGGTCCATGTCAGATATTAGCGAACCAGGACAATTTGATCAGAAATGTGCAAAAGGAACAATTTCTGTTGAAGCCATTTGTGTACCTTTTTAACCCTCCCGTGGCCTTCGGGTTACAAGGGCTTCTCTTCCTCTCTTCAGTTCCCAGGGCTTCAGGTTATGGGTGCCTTTTTGTACCCTAAGATAAAAAGTTGCTACCAGAGGTACAAGACTGTTCTCTATAAAGTACTAACTGCAAGGGTACCAATAAGTATCCACTGTTGAGAGTACAATAACAGTACCTTTGAGGGTACCACCCCAGTGATGAGCCTTTCTTACCCCTGAATTGAATATCAATATAACCTTCTGTGTGATAAAACAGTTTCATACCACAATATAAATGATATGGTGTATCTACATTCCCTAGAACACAATGAGAGTGGGTTCACATTAGTTACAGGCTGACACACGTAGCAGAGCACCAAGTTAAAAGCAGAGTTTGCACGTGTCGGCTGGTGCATACCACGTAAAGCCCGTTCAGAGCCAGCAACGAGAGCGGCACCTCGACCATATGGCTAATACAAACATAATACAGTTGTCATGTCCGGGTCATGCACCATCGCACCAATGAAAAGTGGACCCAGTGAGGGTTAAAGCAGCGTCTTAGCCTCCGGAAGTTACTTCAATAATGCAAAAGTGGTTTAAGAGCAAGAGGACGAAAATCCAAGAAAACATAATATCTTTTCAAATGTGAAAAGAAATATGTCACTGCTAAAGGCAGAAACAAAACTACTTGTTTCACTTGTTGAAGGAAACCACCACAAAGTACAATAAAGCAATAAAGGCAGTGAAGGAGGAGACACAAGCAGCTATATGTGTGGACAAAAAGTAAACAAATGACTCAACAAAGCACTGCTGTATTAATCGCTATGTGCACTTAGAATGATAGGAGGACTGAACGCTTTCTGAAAAGACGCCTACACAGACGGTCTTTGTATTCTGATAGGTTTGTTCTGCTGATCTTTAGGTCTGACATCATTTTTATTAGGTGGCAGTGTATTGTGCGGAGTGCCAAAGAGTTAAAAGTTTAAATGACTAAATAAATTATAAATTCAATTTACAAAGAAACACAACCAAGCACAGTTGAGCCACTTTCATTCAACTTGGTGACGTCTCTCTGGTGCAAGGCCCGTGTACCAACATATTCACACTGTCATCGAGCACAGCAGGTCAAAGAAAATAAAAAAGGAAAAACACCCCTTATTTGTTTGCACTGATAAATGCTGCAACCTGCAAGCTGCAATTCAGGATTAAAAGTTTAGGTTCTCTATCTGTATATATTTTTTGTTACCAAATTTGTCCTTGCGAGATTCTCATATAATTTTGAGTCTATATCACCCATCCCTAGTAGAGTCTTTGTAATTTAGGCTTGCTTCCTACTAATTTGTATTGGGGGAGTTTAGAAGCCAGATGAACAGCTTGCTGAGGCTCTTTGTCATTTTATTTTTTTGTTTTGTTTTGTTTTCTAAGGGGGCTGCAACTATCAATGGTGTGTGTGTGTGTTGTTGTTTTGTGAGAGGTTTGATTGGTCTTCAAAAAATTTACAGTGCGTGACAAGTACCCAAGTAACACTCATATGAGTGGCAGGATGTTGTTTTCCCCAGCAGAACATTGAGTTCTAACAACTATTACTTTAACTGTAAGTGGTCATAATGCTATGGCTGTAAAGTCTTTAAAGCTGAGGTCCACCGTTCAACAGAGGTACAAATGAAAAACAATATAAGTAAGAAACTACTGTTCATGTGATGATCCAGTCTTGGGCAGGAGTTCAAGGTGATACCTAACTAAAAGGAGGAGTTCATTTGCATCTTTGTTTTACTGTTCTTGAACAGAAAAATCTCAGCTAAACTGTGTGTCTGCGGACATGGAGGTGTGTTTATTTCTTTTCTGTGTAACTGGGCATGTGTGCGTTCAGCCTGTGCTAACAGTTCAATCTGTGTGAGGGTATCTGTTGTGTCTGCGGCTGTTGGCTGCTTCTAACTCACCCGTACAAAGCTGGCAGGGAACCATCCTTCCTCCTCGTCAATCTGGCCCCACCACCAATCTTTGTTGGAGGCGTCCAGCACCTTGATGACATCACCGGCCTTAAACGCCAACTCCCGATCCGCCATGGTCACGTGGTCCCATACCGCCTCAGCGTTGACAACCGAACCTCCACTTATCAACTAAGGACATTAGAGGAAGAGACAGGGCATTTCCTTTGTTTTATTTTGATTACTTGAAGCCGCAGCTGTGCAAACAACACTGAAAACAGGAGTGAACAGTCAACATGTAGACGTTTATCAGTGAAATAAAGGCTCATCCGAATTTTAACACTATTTGAATCAAATTTGAAACTCATTTTAACACACTAACACGCTCCCGTTCTGGCTTCAGTTTGTGTGAATGCTTGTTGTTAAACCCACTCAGATTACTAATTGATGCAAACACACACCCTCAAAGCAAGGGTCCATTGGCAGTTTAGGGACTGCAAAGCAAATAGAACAACACAACAGCCAACACAGTACAACAAAACTAAAACAACAACCCAAAAATGGCAGAACCATTAGAGGAGATAAAAGACAGTGTTCAGAGACACTGTACCAGTCTCTACATAGGGATGTAATTGACTCATTATGACATTATAATAATTACAAATGTTAATGTAATCTAAACACTGTGAGGCAAACAAATGTGAAAGGATAACGTCTCTTCCTTTATGCAGTAACTAGAGCTTGTTGTCTTATCTGCAGAACAGTCCTCAACAAAACATGGACAGATGACTCATCACATCTAACTGATCGATTACAAAATCATGAATAAGTAATGAGAACATCCTAAAACGTTGCAAATAGGCATTTACACTGGGCAGCAGTATGAACACATGCAAACAGAGAGCACCAAATGATATGCATGACTCAGGTAGAAGCACTGACGCCCAGCAGGGCGATGAGTATTCTTTAGAGGACCCGGAGGAGCTAAAGGTTGTTCTCATTAAAGAACACAAGACAGCAGACAATGTTCCAGAGACAGACCCGAGTCTGACATCATCCATCCATCTACAGCTTCACCATCCATCACACTGACGACCTAGCTTCACAGCCTTGACAGCTACACACCCATGCATACATACACATGTATACACATGAACAGTCACACTTTTATTTTCGTATACATTAACTTTGTCCGTGCATTCCTGGCATATTTCCTAAAACTGTGCTCCCCCCACAGTAGTGTCCATCAGGATTCTGCAGTTCAGAACTAACCATGCATTCATTCCCCGGGGCTGTGGACAGAGCAGCTAGGGCTAACCGAGCCTGACAGGTGACGCTTAAGCTCTAGGTAAGGACTTATCAAAGGCCTGGAGACAAGGATGTCACGTGAATGGATATAAAATTAGCTGTTTTCTCTTTATTTGGGTCCATGTATCCAGTCTGTTATTATATTTAATCAACAAAGCTGTTTTTTCTTCTGTAATATGACACAGTTAATTTCCTATTATGAATTCTAGCACGACATTGGTTTTATTTCTAATGCACATGCAGTTTTGTTTTTTTTGTGACAAACCGCAGATCGTGTGAGTGTTTGCGTTTGCTTGTATTCATCTTGAGACTCAGCGGCTCCCACTGCCCTCCACAACCTGTACACAAGCCCACATCCGTGACGCCTCGCTGAGACAGCTACGGGGGAATATAAACCAATAAGGGCCGAGGAGGAGTGAGCACAAGGAGGGACGGGCATGCTTGGAAGAGAAGGAGCAGCCGTTGTCATGGTGACAGATGAGGATGCTTCACTGGTATTGACAAGACGATGGGATGAGGCAAGGACACTTCAGGATGCACCAGAATATTGCCAAATTTGGGTGCCTGCGGGAGGTGACACAAACAAAAGAGAGGCTGCTGGGTGAGGATGATGTTAATTAAACCTGTTGCATTTAGCTGCAAAGTAGATGACTGCCTTGTAACAACCTAGCAGATTGTATTTTATCAAGTGTCACAGTGGAATCAGAGCGAAGGGGTAACAATGGCTGTAGATGATATCTTAGAGCTGTCCACTACAGTAGTAGGGGAGGATTACTGCAAATCATGTGTCATGCTGTCATGGAAACAGGACCAATCAATTGTTCTCAAAACATTTTGAACACAATTATTGGACACTGAATTTTATTGAAAGGACTTTTGATAAAAATACAAAGTAAGAATAACTACTGGGAATTGAGTTAGTTTTAACGTGATATCAGGACTTGTGTGTGAACCAAAATCACAGAACAGATGAACACTGGCTCTGGAGTCAGTTTGCTTCTTGCTCTTCCACCCCTCCTTCCCGCTCCACTCCATTTTTTTAACCCCATTCACAACCGGCACGATCTTTCTAGTTCCACTCAATCGACTGTAGCACAGAAAACCATACTAAAGAAGGAAGTGGGATCAAGCATTTACACCCAACGTTCCTCCCATCTATGTTCTTTCCTTTGCCTCATCCCTTCCTCTCCCAAATGAGATCAGCAATATTGCATCCCCCTTTTCCGTTCACATGTCTGAATAAATTAAAAGCATTACATAATCAATCTTCCTCTATCCTCCTTTAGAGCACCCTCATACCTAGCTTGATCAAATGGCATACAGTAATCAGACCGATCATCATTACCTGTCTGTCCACCAGCTCGCATCGTTATAGTTACACTGCAGCTACAACATCAAAAATGTGAGGGCTCAGAATCAGCCTAAACTGTATTTAGGTCAACGCAAATAAATGCAGACAAATCTATCCCCATATAAAGATGTATTTGACATCTGTTTCATCTTTAAGCACAGACATGCAGCCTGACAACTAAATATGTAAGAACAGAAAGCTGATTCACTTGTATCATCTTTGCAGCACAACACATCAGCATTCACTGCACTGGCAGATCCACTGCATTCCAACATCCTCCTGTCTCTATAGCCACAGCACAGCTGCACCAAAGCACCTATAGCATCCTCGAGCAAACGCACGCACACACACACACCTTCAGCCAGCCTTACCATGTTTGTGGCATGTAACTGATCAGAGAGTGTATTCATGGAGAAGTCCAAGTTCATACGCTCATGATAATCAAATCCCTTTAGGAAGCTGCCAAGGCGTCGGTCCTCCGCTAAGAGCTCAGCCTGAGAGATGTCAAGTAAGGAGAAATGCTGTATTCCAGAAAGAGGTTCCTCTTTCCGACACACCGAGTGAGTCTCGCGGTCTGTCCTCCCTGTGTCTGCCAGCCCTCTTATGTAATACACTTATACCCCAAGTCTGGGAGCCAATCAAAGATGCTCTGCGAGAAACACACGCACATCCTCTCACATCGCCGTGGTCTCACTCACACACATCTGCACATTGACACTTCTGACTGCACGGCATGCAGCAGAGCTCTGTTAGAAGGCACCTGCCCTGGAGGGACTGCAGATGTGTGAACACTTGGGGATGTGCGGAGGACTCGAGAGGTAAAGAAGAACAACAGAATGCACCCACTCAAGACTTTCTCTCACACCTGACATGATTACACGTGAACACACATCTGTAAGTAGGTTATCAGTGTTAGCTGCGACCACTGCAGCACCCCTTTCAATCTTGTGACATTATGATCCTAAACATATGATTGTTAACAGTCCTGCGGGGTCTCAGCTGTTTATGCCACAGCAATGACAACACCAGCCCACATGCCGCGGCATGTGACGGAAGTATCTGTGTTCAGGATATACAGGTAGCATACAGCATTTAGCACTTAACTACACACACAGAAAAGACAGAGCACTTAGCATTGAGAGTGAAACAGCACATAGGGTGTCTTAAAAAGATCCTAGCTAGTCTATCTCTATAAATAGGACTGTCATGGATGGCTCTGGGACAGGCTTTTAGCATATCTATTTCTGAGATTCATACAACATTCATGACACCTGCCTCTGATCCTTTTATAGCACTTTGGCACTGAAGCTGCAAGAAAAGAAAACCTTTCTTATTCCATCACCAGCTGACAAGCCCTTTTGACTTATGCCGGGAATAAATATTAACGTATAATTACACATCTCTCATAATAATCACTACAAATGAGCGCCACTGTGCAAACTGCAGGGGTGGGAATATTGGGGGCTGTGAAATGGGAGCTGAGTTTAGCAGAATCTAAAATGGGGGAAACCTGGAGAGATGGAGGCCCTTCTTTATTAGGCCTAGCCCTGCCTGCTGTCGGTTACTGCTCAGCTGAGATCACAATGATCCTCCAGAGTCAACACAGACTGGCGCAGGGCCTCTCACTAGCAAGGCTATTTGCTACAAATATCACATTAACTTCTGTACAGAGATCACTGCACAGCTATTAGCTGCCATATTGTGAATGTGACTACAGAGGATCATAACGGGAAAGGAAGAAAAAAAAAAACACAAGTCCTGACGCAGATGTAGGCTTAAAGATCTGGTGTGTTTTTATCTAAAAATCGAAATATTACAGAATAACAATCCACATTGCTCATAATTCACAATATACAACATGGGGTGGGGGGGGGGACACAATCGCACGTGATGTGCACAGAAAATAGAAACCGTACTGATTTGTTGCAGTTTTTGTTTTCTCCTGCTGATGAAGGAGTCCAATCAAACACTTTAATGCAGCGTTTCGAAGGTCAAAGTTATCTTTAGGATTATACGCTCCCAATCTGGTTTGCAACAAAGCAGCGTTCCGGCAATTTGCTCTCTTTAGTGCGTTGAGGCTCAGCACCAATTAACACTGATGAGATTTCCAACCTGATGACACGGGGACTTTGTCTTCTAGTTGTATTTTTCATCTACAAAAGTGTCAGCTGAAAAAAAACAAAAAAAAAACAACCGTGGCAATTTGAATATCAGTTTCATGCAGATAACTGTTTCTTTTTTAGGCCTGCAAAGAGAAAGCTCTCTGTGTCTGTGATTTCAAATGAAGCTGCATTAGTAATCATCAAGCAGGGGGAAAAAAAGGACACTTCTTGGTTTTTACAACTGGGAATGTTTTGTCACTGAGTGATGCAGAGAACCTTGTACGTGCATTTGTTACTCCAAGCCTGGATGAATTTGTTTTCTTATTATCAGAATTCTGGAACAAGCCTGAGGCTGAAACAAAACACTACAGTGAGAAAGGTCTAACAAAAGCAGACAATCACTGGTTTTGTAAAGAAAAGCAGAAAGAGGTAATTTTGTGTCCTTATTATTACAAGATTATATGCTTTCTTTGTTAAAAAAATATGTCTTTTTTGTATTTTTGCAGTGCTGCTTTTCTCCTTTCTACCAGATACGCTCAAGCTGCTCTCTTTAAGCCCCAGTCTGCCCTGAATTGTCAGCTAATTGGTTAAAAAATGTCAGCGTATAAGCTGGTTGCACAGTTTTCCTTGGAGGTTTGTGAAACTAGTCTTTGAATACACATTACATAAATGTTTACCTGGACAACAAAGAAGGTGTTTCAGGTAGTTTCAGGGAGGAAGGTTCTTTGGTGTCATAATTTCACCGACTTGTGAAAAAAATAGTATAAAACACACTTTCAAAAAGGGAAAGCTACCAGGAACTTCTCTTTTAAATTCTTAAAGGCCAAGCCCTTATAGACAAAGCTCCATCATAGCTTAAAGACCTCACTCTACCCCATAAGGCTTTGGTCTCAGTGTGACGGCTTACTTGAGGTTATCTCAGGCTTTTTTAAGTAGATAAAGAAGAAAATCCTTCAGCTATCAGGCTTCTTCTCTGTGGAACTGACTCCTTCTCTACTTTGAAAATTAAGCTGAAAATGTTTCTAATTAGGGCTGCACAAGCTATCAGATGCTTTCGCCATTGCAGTATTAGTGGCAGAATATCAGTACTGCAAATTAAATTGTAAACAATAACACAAACTATGCAAGACGACAAGCATTAAAGAACCTTTATTAAGTTAAAAAACAATCCTGTGTCATGTAGCACAGCTTTGAAATTAAACAATAACATCAAAACATGAGGCTCAATTGGGAATAATGTGTTATGACTTTTAATAGTGGTACTTTGAACAACATGAACAAAATTTCCAAAAAAGAAAAATTAAAAATGCACAAAAAACCAATAGCGATCAATGGGATGTTGACAAAAGAGATAAGAAAACCCAGCTCTGTTTGTAGCTCAGGCATACTTTACAGTAAAAACATCATTAAGACTTTAAACAGGTCACAGGAAGTTGGAAAGTAAGAAGTTTAAAATGGCATTTTGATTTATTTGATGGTTCCAGTTTAGGTTTAATCACTTTTGGAGATTTTTCCACAGATAGTTCAACTGACGGCTGATGATGGCACACAGTCTGACTTTTGAGCTCTCTAAAAGTTTCAAAACCTTTGCAAACAAACTCTCCTTACTCCCACTTTTTTGGTACGTATACAAATTATGCATCAAATCGTAGGGATTTTAGTCTTCTTTCACCCTGTGTGTCTCGCTGCTAAAGGACTTGTGGTTTTCTCTTAAATCCACCCCAGAATACAGGGAGTGCACACCCAAGCTTTCACAGACTTTAGTATTCTTTTTAAAACTGGAAGTGAAGGGTCTTTTAAATTGTCATATTTCCTACATCAAACGCTGTGGAAGCACAACAATCCACATGTGTGACCATCTGCACCCTCTGCCACTCACTGTTCAAGAATTTGTAAGAGCTGACTTATACTTTTGCACAGCATCTGTGCCTTAGACACCCACGGTAGCTTTAGATAAAAGTGGCTTAAATGCTAAAACACATGGAGTGTCTGGAGCTGTGAGCAGTGTGATGGCAAAAGGCAAAGCGAGGACTGAAGAAAATGTGGGTTTATCACAACTAATATTGCAATATTCAACTACAGTGCAATGTTTTCCTAATATCAGGTCAGCCATAACGCTGACAGATGAAACCAAGTCCATGCTGGATCGGTTGCTGCAAGAAGCACAGGCTGCTGGAGGACCTCAATGAGCTCTTCCTCTGCCATCACAAGGAAATTCTGCCACTACTGCATGCTATTTTCTTTTGGGGCTTTTTTTGTCCATAGAAAGGCCCTGCATGTGTTAGCCTAAAAGCTTGACGGATAAATCGAGTGGACACATGGTAACAGAGGAAGTCTTGAAAACAGACAGACAGCTATTGTGGTGAGTCCTTATCTCTCCGCCTGTCATTCCGCTGAATGAGACAACTCTGAAGTCTGTCAGCTTCTTTTTGTGGGGGGGGGGGAAACGAAGGCTGTCCTTCCCTGCTCGCTCAACTGAAACGAGATCTTTTTTTTTTCTTTTTCGGCTTTTCGAGTAGCTGTCCGTTGTAACAGAGGCGTCTCTTCACACCTGTGACAAAATGTCCTGCAGCAACAGAAAAACGACGACAGTGCCCTTTCAGAAATGAGTTTACTTTTGAGGATTCTGCTTTTGTTTCCTTTACCCTGCCGAGGCAAGAGGTGGCACTGAGAGGTGACCCAAAAGGTTATTTTTGTCTAAACGTATTAATGATTGTCAGGTCATCAGAGACTGTGTTTAATCTGTCTATAAAAAGAACTGGGTTAGCTTGTAAACAAGTCTTTCCCTGTAGTGAGTTTAAAGAGTAATATTACATAAGATGTGGAGAATCCCTCTGTCTCCCTCTGACAGCTGCTGCACTGAAGCAACAGAGTAATATTATGGTACGGGTGGGATGTAAAATCAGTTCCTTGTGAAAATAAAACAACCCCTTTCCGACATCTCCCTTATAGCTCACACACATAAACATCATCTCCTTCTCCCCAGCTCTTCTGGGTGTTTGTGTGCGCCTGAACCCGTTTTAGAAGACATTTGAGGTGAAGAACTGATTCAGCCGCTGTGATATTTACCTTTAGCTCAGAACATGTTGCAAAGAGTGCAAGTTCGTCTTCAGAGAGGCCTCTTTTTCCCGTGTGATGAGCTGTAAACACACCTGAGCGATGAGTCATGCTATTGAAGCGCCGGGACCTACTATCGTGTCATTATCGGGCTGTTTGCGAGGAATGTGTTTAATGGAAGCTTGTTTGAGGGAGAGCACGCTCCTCTTAGGGTGTAAACCATATGGAGACTATATGTAAGGCTTTAGACCAAAGCTTATCTGCCTTCTTCTAAGAAATCAGGGGTTTGTGTGGACAAAGCTTTAAAATCGTGTTTATTCTGCTGTCTGATTCAGAGCCCCGAACCAGCATAAAGTTTAATATCCAGCTAAAAACAAAAATTGTAACAGCACTTTTTAACTCCAAATAGTCATCTGAAGCACATAATTCAATCCTCCGAACCTTTAAAAAGTCAAAAAAGATTTCTAAAATATGAAAGTCATTGCGACACAAGATGGCCTTTTAAGGGAGTATGTCACACATGACAACTTTTCAGAAAGCTTTAGTTGTGTTTTCATATTACTCATATACACACTTTGTAAAAGTTTCCCGAGCAAAGCTGCAATTAAAAAAGTTAAGCAAAAAGCGGAATTAAGATTTCCAAAGCGTGATGTCTTCTGGCAGCTTTGATCCAAAAAGTCTGCAGTAAATGAGTGTGTGGGTGAAGTTTACTTAACTGTTAATATACAGTTTAGCCTTAGAGGGCTGGTTGACAGTTGGACAGGAATGTGTACTTTAGTAACCTCCAAAAAAGTGAGATAATTTTGTTGACTTTTCAAAGCCAGTTCCAGATTTCCTGAACTGTATGTTTTCTGCTTCTTACAAGAACTTAGTACCGCCACAGATTGTTATTCGATTAATAATCGGCTATCAGAGAAGAAAATGTGTTCAAATTTATTCTTTAATAAAGTCACATTAAGCTGCAGACGGTGGCACAGTGGCGTAGTGGTTAGAGCTGTCGCCTCCCAGC
>JAOXNZ010000221.1:8572327-8590980 GCA_028566095.1 Kryptolebias brasiliensis | reverse complement strand
TTCTTGCTACAATTTTGCTACTTTTAGGTTTTAGCTAGTCTTTTCTCGTTTTAGCTAGACTTTTGCTACATTTAGCTTTTAGCTAGCATTTTGTTACTTTTATATTTTAGCTGGTGTTTTGCGCCTTTCAGCTTGTAGCTAGCCTTCTGTTTCTTGTAGTTTTAACAGCTCAGTTTCAGCTTCTTCTGCAAACTTCAGCAGTCATTCAGCACTCAGCGTTCACACTGCATTTTCACAGAAAATGACATTTCTCTAGTTTTTGTTTGAAATAAATAAAAAAATATATATAATCTGCTGCCTCTTTAAATAAAAAGTTGTCCATTTTAACAGACAAAAAGCAGCTTAAACAACATACTTTTTAGTAGCTTCAAATAACCAAAGTATATTTCTGTGTCAAACATCTTTCCCTGCAGAAAGAAAAATCACGATTTTTCAGCTCTGATTAGACAAAATTACTATTTCATTTATAATATTTTAACAGATTTGAACTAGCTCTTAAAAGTAAGGAACAAAGCGTGTTCCTTATCAGCTTAATAAGAGTACAGGACAGTTCCTTACTTTAAGGGACAGATGGCAGTCCTCGATCTACTCCAAGAACTTGATTTTCCTCCTCACAGCTAATGAATGAATGAATGAAGGCTGAGAAACTTGTCCGATGCTCATCAACTCATCCTCATGTTTCTTTGATCATGGCAGTCTCTAGGTCAATATGGTTCTTGTCAAAATGATTTTCTCAAACATTTCTATCCTAAATAAAGACTTGCACTCAAGTAACAGAAACTAATGCCTAGATTGTGCATTCAAAAATTTGATAATAAAAGCTATACATAACAAAAATAAACCCAAAAATCTAAATTTAGACCTTTTCAATCTTACTTAACATTATATTTTCTTATTTAAAACATTTTAACAATAATAAATTAACAGTATATGAGCCTTTAGGACACTCAGCCAACTACTATAGCTTTTTTTTTGTCCTTTTCCAACAGTTTCTTACGGTTCACATTCACACTGCACTGAGTCAATCAAGCCAAACCCTTTGAGCAACCTGTCCCCACCCCTCCCCCGCCTGTGGTGGCGCTGCACCAAGAACTACTGAAGGAAACAACATGAAAACCTCTGAAGAAGACACTGAGCGCAACTTCCTTCTTCTGGAAAAGTAAACAAAAATGGAGTGGTGTCAAATTTTTGCAGTTTTAGGATTTCTGTTTTGTCTGTGGTACATCTGCCAAACAAACATTTTTCTTGACCACGAGCCATTTCTTCCGCTAGTTGTAGAATCGCATGTTTGTTTTGGTTGTATTTACCCAGAAGGCTCTGTGCTGTAGTCCACTTCCTGCTTTTGGAGCGGTCTCCAGTCCGCTTGCATTCACATATGCCAGAGTTCACTTTAAGTGAACCGAGACCTAGGTTTTTAGGCAGAACAGAGTTCGCTTTTGTGGTCCACATCAGAGTTCGATTGCGCATTCACACCTCCCCAAACAAACCTGACTTTCTAGGCAAATGAACTAGAGTTTGATTAAAGCGGACTAAAGAGGGCAGGTGTAAATGCACCCATAGTCACGGCTGAGATTCTGCTGAGGTCTAGGAGTGTTTTGTAATGTTCCTCCTGAGCTGTAAACTCTGATTTCTGACTCTCTCACCTGACCGAGTAGAAACATTTTCCGCAAACAGTAATCCCAGCCAGCGTTGAATATTGTTCCTTGTATTTCTTCAGTGATCGGCTCCATTTCTAATCCTACTCGAGAGTGGTAGAAGCCAAAGTTTGCGTCGCAGTAATGCTCCTAATGAGGCTTCAGATGGTGCTGCTTTATGAACACATGCTGTTTAAAACAAAACTACAGTATCTTTTAAATTTAATTTGAAAACTTGCAAAAAAAAAAGATTTCAACATTGATCTTCAAAGTAGCTATAGTTGATGACAACAGATTAAAAATCAGCATCATGAACACGTAAAATATCAGATTTTTTAAACACATTCGTTCGTGTTTTTTCATGGTCTTTATGTGTATCTGTGCATCAGAATCAAAGCAAGTATAAATAAATATCATATTTATATATATTAATCCATCCATCCATGGAAAAAGCAGGTAAAGAAAATGGATGGATGGATATATATTAATATTAATATTAAATGATGTATTGTTTATTACAGCAATGATGTAGCAAAAAAACCATTATTTGTTTTAATAGTAAATGAGGTCTGTGTGGTCACAAGCTCCTTTTGAGACTTTTCCTTGAATGGTCATCGAGGGTACGGTGTGAAAGGTGAACAGTCGAGTTGATTTGTGCAAAAACATGAAAATGATGAAAGATGGAAAGACTACGTTTTTGCCCGACGTTGACGATTCGTCCTGTCACTTATTGAGCAGTCTTAATACTCGTTGCATTTTTGTTTTCATATAAAAACATCAAGATCATGTGCTAGAATTTTAGATTTTAGTTTTAAAACTGTGATGTAAGGAATAATCGCTCAAGGCTATCATACTGTCAGAAGCTCATACCAGCCCGTGCCTATTCAGATCAAAACGCATCTCAAGCAAAGTGACACGCTGTAGTTTTTATTCACTAACTGTGTCTGCTCATCATATTTTTTACCTGCCGCCATGAAAGACAGATGATCATGTAATTTCTTGTACAAGTGTGTATTTGTTTTTGTATCTGTTCACAAAATGATATGCATTTCTTCCAAGAATGATACTTCCATTAGTTGATGTGCTTGATTGAAACTATGATAGTGACAGACTCTTGGTCCAATTACTCACTTTAGCTTCTATAGTGGCCTTTCTGCATGGTGCCATTTGTTTAGGTTAGATGACACTATTGTTGTTTAAAACAGACAACCTTGATTAAATTTCTTTCTAAATTCCTCCCTTGACGCTAAAGCACCAAAATGCCTTCCAGCTTTTGTTCTCAAACCTTGCAGCTCATGCTAAACGAAATAACAACGAAGTGGCAATTTGAAAAGAGTTTACTTTATCAATCCAAAATCTTTATTATTGACAAGACAAAAATGGCGGAGATCCACTGTGATTCAGGAGTTAGGAGGGGAAAAGAAGCAAGCTTTTGTTTTGATGGGGGAAAAGACTGGGAGCTGATGGCTCTGATGCTCATTTTGTCCTTCATTAAAGCAATAGTGGCACTTTGGCTTAGTTTGGGATCTTAATATTCGGGGTCTTAACGTTTGACCTCTTAATGTTTGGGGTCATAACATCTAGGGTCTTAACATTCAGGGTTTTAACGTTTGGAGTCCTAACATTTGAGGTCTTAACATTCGGGGTCTTAATGTTTGGAGTCTTGACATTTGAGGTTTTAATATTTGGGGTCTTAACGTTTGACATCTTAATGTTTGGGGTCCTAACATTCAGGGTCTTAACATTTGGGGTCAAGATAAACACTTTATTTTCTTTACTGTATGTGTATATCATAGAAAACTCATCTCTTTTCTAGTTTGTTTTCTTTCTCTTCCTGTTCTCAGAAAGATTCTCTCAGATTTATTAAGACTGATACTTAAAATAAAAGAAGTTGTAGATATGTTGGCTTGTGTTCTTTAAAATTTTTTGATCCACCTTGATCTTTTTGTACTTGAAATGCATGGCTTTGAACTGTTGTCAGCGCGGACGTCAATGCGCTCACACTTTGACAGCTTGACTGGTTGTCTTGGTGTTTTGCTCACAATCTTTTTACCCTTGTAGCACGCAGAGAAGTAGAACGAGGACAGGAGGAGGAATTGTGTAAGCTGAGGCTTTTGCTGAGTTGAAACGTGTCTTGTTTTTCTTTCTTTTTTTTTTTTTAGAAAGCATAGTCTCGCAGAAAAGCTCACGCACATTTCATTTAATGGACACTCATCCCAAAAGTCAGCATGAAAGCATGCATTTACAGTGCGTCAGTCCCAGAGGAAGACAAGTGCTTACTTTCACACCAAAGACAAAATCAAAAGCCTTGTACTTTCTGACCATAGTTTGACCGCTCCAGCTTTAAGAAAAGGGTTTGCTGATCAAATCCATAATTGCTGTTTGAGTATTTTAATACAAAACGTGAAGTCAATGTTCATTAGCTGTTTTAACATCATTAAAACATACTTACTCTGTCTTTAAAAAACTGGTTTAAATGATCTTAAACTAAAGCACGATGAGTAAAAGTGTTAACAGTTGACTTGTTTTAGGAATAGAATAATAAAACTATCTAAAATATCTAATTATTTTGTTAGGAAAATTTACATTATCTTTATGGATAGAGCAGTCATTGCAATTCTATGTTAGTTATTGAGGCTAAATATTCACTACCCAATAAAAAAGACTGCTCACAAACAGGTCTTGTTTTAAAATTATAACCCACTTTAATAAAACTTGACTCACAATCAATTAACAACACACGAAAATGATACTTGGTGCAAAATTAATAAAACTTCCAGCGAGCAGATGTGTTTAACACACTTTCAGTGTCTCAGCAGTGAGCAGCAAAATGCATTTTCTATAAAATAAATAATAAAATACAAGGTAACACTTCTATTCTGGAATATTAGCTGGTCCGCGTGATCAGGCTGAAGCACTCTTTCAGAGTGTTTGTTTCTGTTCACACCAGCACTGCTGCAGTTCTCCTCATAAAGAGTCGGCATCGTCTACTAAAAGAAGTGAAGATCTGTTCAAACACAAACATAACTACACACTTTTAAAACAGTTTTGCCATTTTATTTAAAGTGGATGTCTGCAGAAACAAACCTGCTTGCAGACTTTTCCATTATTCATTACATGGATACATAATATACAGATAAGTTTAGAATTAATCCTAAAACTTCATCGCTTGGCTTGGCTTGGCTTCGCATGGCTACTATACCATTGCAGTCCTTCGTGCACATCAATGACTTGGTGGAAACTGGTTTATCTTCATATCCCTACTAGAAACTATAATGACAATGGAGCCATTTCTTCAGTTTTTTATGTGTCCTGATCCTGTGCAGAAATTGACTAGCAAGAAATTGTAAACAATATCAAAGCAGAAACTATTTTTGTTAAAAACTAAGACTGTCCTTTTTTGATTTTGATACGTTGTGAAAGTTGACATTCTCGACACCTGGTGGTGGGTCTGGATATTTCAGTGTTTTTGTTCAAATCATGTGGACAAAGAAAAATATAAATTAATTTATGAATATAAATGTATTTTAAAAAAGCATTTGACATAGTGTACATGAGGCCTAAGTTTGTGGGATAAAAGGTTTATACATTGAACTGAGTGTAAACTTACTGCTGCGTTCATCTGTTACATATGTAGCCCTTTGTTTTGTGTTCATATTTAAAAAGAACAACAACAATTTTCTGCTCTATTTAAAAGTTTAGAGCCCAACAACAGTAAACAGCATAAACAGAGTGTAAGATTTTGTTTCTGCCGTCTTGATGCCCTGAAACTTGACCTCGACTCTTCATGTGCCTTTCAACAAATTCCAAACTTTCTGAAGCTGTAACCTTTTTTAAATATGCATGAACAAAATTCATAAATAAACTCAAATATCTGAACGACGCAAGACATTTTGAGTGAGGTTTGGTTAAGGCGGCGATGGGAGGGAGCAGAGTGCTGGCAGGCAAAGCTGAGCTACAATTCGTTGTTAAGCTCTCTTCCTCCACTAAAGTGTTTCTAAACACTGTTGCATTTCTGTGCCACAGTATTATCTCTCCATATTCGATGGGAGAGGTCGCAGCTGGAGGCTAAGCTTTGCTATTCCATGTGAAGAGACTGCTTGTTGAGGACCCCAGGTTGCTGCTCTAATGAACTCTTCTCACCTGCTGCAGCCTTCGCTCTGTTGTCAGCAGCTGAGGGCTAAACTAGACCAGAACGGCGCCGTGTGGTAGCAAACTGCATTAAATGAGTAATCAACAACAGAGACAGCAGAAACAGGACTATATTTTCTCTGTATTTGGTGTCACAATGTCTCAGCCACTGGATAGTGATGTGCTATTTTTTTTTTGTTTTTCTTATGGAAACTGACTCCTCAAAAACAAACACACAAATAGCTACAACAATGAACAATGCAACAATAAAATTAAATAACGAGCATGAAATGTTTGTTTTTGTGACATGCAGCATGTTGTTTTTCTTTTTAGTAGCCTATGCAAAATAATTAACGAGTCCAAGAGCAGCATATTCACGCTTAATTAGTCATTAAAACCACTTATTGATAACTTATTATGAACAACCCTATTTCATAACTAATAGATCATTTTCTAGAAGTTCTTAAATTAAAAAAAACAAACTAACAAGCATAAACCTAATAAGTAGTGTTTAACACCAGTGACCAGTACCTGTAATTAACTATGGCCTAAAACAATAGTTATTTTGTGAGGTTCAGTGGAAAGCTTAGGAAAAATAATATATAGCTCTTTGAACAGCTTCAGTTTGGAGAAATGGAGTTATATTCTGTCCGAATTAACAACTACATAACGGCTAGTCTGAACAGCTAACAGTTAGCTCGTCCGGCTTGGACAAGCTAACATCAGCTCCAGTTCATGCAAATGCTGTTTTAAAAACCTTAAAATTGCCAAGAGTTTCACATAGTAACATTGTTTAAATAGGTCTTTAGTTATTTGCAAACGCAAATTCCTAGCGGCGGCTAGCTGTAGCTAGTGCAGCCTTGAGCACTTCTGGCAGGAAAATTATAACATTTCTGCAGTAATAACCATATCATTTAAAAGCTATGGTGGTGTAAGGGTTTATAAAATAGTGTTTGCATAAGCTGCTGTCAGAGTGTTGAGATTGGAGTTGTTTTAAAACGTCTTTGGTCTCAGCGTCGCTTGGACATGCCATTAGCTCATCAGTTTAGTCAGAATAAACTATTTCTCCAAAATGGGATTGTTCAAAGAGCTGTATACAACAGGTATTTAATATTTACAAAATTGTTAAAAAAAAAACAAAAGTAAAACTTGTCTTTGAAAAAAAAAACACAAAAAAACAAAAGTATGAAGTATGAAGTGTATTTGGAATTTAGGAGCAGAATGAGCTGGTTTCTTTTCCATCTTGTCACACAGTAACAATGATGCAGTGACAAGCTGTACTTAGATCATGACAGTAAATGCTGTTTGTTAGCACCGAGGGTTAATTTTTATTCAAACTATAATCTATTCTCCTCTTTTCAAATATGTCTAAAATATTTATTTTATGAATCTGTGCTGATCTTTGATAACTGCAAAAATGAAAAAACGTCTCACAGTGGACTAAGTGCATGTGTGTTTGAGTCAGGATGGTTAAAGGACATCACCTGACACTCAAAGCACGCAGCGAAACTTTATGGCCGAACATTACAGGCAGAGCCGAGCGGCAGGTAGCGATGAACCAAGTAGGATCAACAAGGACACACAGGTGGCTTTCAGAGTTTCACTGTCATAAATATGGGACGTTTTATGTCGTGTGCTGCCAAAAAAGGCGCTTCAAGGACATCTTAATTGATGCGGCTGCAATAAAAAATGAGTAAAATAACATGTACTTAGCCCTGCAGACTGAAGTGCAAATGTTTAAACATGCAGATGTAAAACAAAAATATAGTGCTTTTCACTTTTTATTTTAGAATTTTATTACACACAGACACACACACATACGACTTCCTGTGTGTGTTATGCCACCTGTAAATCCATACTCGTGATTAATAAACATGCTCGTGGTTTTATAATTTATGCACAGAGAACTGTGACCTGCCGAAAATGAAAAAGTGGTTTTATGTTTTGCACCTAATGCCAAACATCTGCAAACTGTGCTGACAGGTTTTAAGGAACCAGAAAGTTTCTCCGTATAAACAAAACTTCAGGTGCACTGCAGAGACATTATTAGGGGAGAATTTCCTCCATTCAGCTTCAGCTCGGTTCAACTGAACCACTGACTGAAGTTGTGCACAAATAAAGCATCAGTTAAAATATTCCTCCCCCTTGATATTTACTTTTTTTGACTGACAACCTAAAAAAGAAAAAGAAAAAGGGATGTGTGCATATGTATTCACCCCCTTTTTTTTTATTAACTTTAGATTCATGTTAAATATTAGTTAAATAAGGTCCACCTGTGAACAACTTCAGTGCCAGATGAACTCGGTATGTATACATCTGCTCTGATAAACCCCAGAATCAACTCGTCTGAGCAGTAAGAGCTACCACGAAGCAGGAGACAGCATGAAGACCAAGGAACTCTCCATACAGATGGGAGACAAAGTTGGAGAGAAGTACAGATCAGGGTTGGGGAATAAAAAATTAAAGGCTTGAGGCTAGATGTGCCAAGCTCATGAATACGTGATGTGCAAATCAAAAGGTGAAGATAAAAAAAACCCTAATCAAAAGATTAAAAAAACCACCCTAATCATTTTTTTTTACTTCCAGATTGTAAGGCAACAGAATAGAGAACATGACAAAGGGGTGTGTGAATACTTTTGCAACTCACTAGAAGTGTTACTACTTTATAGTGCAACACTTCTGACTACTCAGGAATGGGAACAGGTTCGGAGAAATTACCTACTGGATACACCTAATCTTTTTTCAGGCTTACTTTTACCACAGTTATCGTAATAATATTCTCAGAGTAATCCCTCCCTCTCCGTGGCTTTCTCCTCGCCTCTTTTAAAGGCTTTGCCCAGAAATTTCCCACTACCTCAAAATGAACACTGACCCAAAATCCGATGGGGCCGTCAGCTGGCTGTATGGCCCCAGTCAGTGAGCGTCAGCAGGTGTCAGTGGTGGGGAGACCACTTGTCTCTCACATATCAATAAGTGTTTGGAGCTTTGCATCAGCTTTAATGAAGTCTCTTCCTTTTTTTTTTTTTTTCAGTTCAAACCTTTTAATCTTTTATTGATGTTTCTTGCCACTCTTGTGATAACAGCTTATAAGTCACCTTTATGGAGACAACAAATAAAGTGGTAACTACAGCTGTTGAGAGGCTACAGGGGCAAAGCAGTGGTAGTAAAAGCAGAAGAAGAAATCATGTATATATGTTATAGGGTCCCTTTTTATTCCTGATGGAAGAGACCTGCTTCGCAAGTCGACTACTGAGAGAAACTAGAGGCGAGATTGAAATCGTTTTCAATGTTTTTCTTTCCCAGGGAGGTTTTTCACCTTGCTCATTGTGAGCACATATACTGTCTGTTTGTTTCTCTCTCTCTTTCTCTCTCTCTTTGTAATGGTTGGCAAGCAGGAGCTGGGTTGGAACTGCAGGTGCAGCACAATAAAAAACATCTGCATCTGTGTCTCTGTGGCAAAAGAAAGAAAAAAAAAAAGCTGGCATTAAAAACAAAAAGCCAAAGCGAAATGGAGCGGCGTGTGTCCTCTGTGTTTAATCTGGGCTGACCCCTCCGTTGTGATGTAGATAAGTGTCACCCCAGCAGCACCTCAGGTGATTAACCGCTCTGTGTTTGTGAAGGATTGTATAAACCAACAGGTGTCCTCCTCTCCCTCTGCAGCTCATTATCACTTTGCTCATTTAGATTTTTTTTTTTTTTCCTTTTTTTTTCCCCCCTATCTTTATCGGCTGAATAGTAACTGTTTTGAAGGAATGACATGCTCGCTCAGTGATTAGCTCTGTCAGTCTTTGGGCGTGTTTGTGCGCTCGAGTGTGCACGCGTGTTCTGCACGCCGAGTCCCCAGCTTTTCTGGGGCTATTTCTTGGTCTCTAATGGGGTGTGTAAAGAACAGTCTCCCTCCTGTAAAATGTGACTCAGGCAGGCATGCCGTGCTGACAAATGGCAGGTGAGAGATTGAAATGATTCACGCAAAAGGACAAAGGCGGGACACTTTGGTGTGCTAATGTTCGCTTTTAACATGCACCGAACAAAGGACGGCTGAGAGAGAAAAAAATTCAGAGGACAAAACAAACGCGCCTCGTAAAGAACCAAAGCAGAACAGGGCATTGTTAAACAAGGTAGAGCATTACCTAGAGCTGTGCCGGATGCTTTCACAAGTGTATGTCTGTGTGCCGTGCACGTCCACGTGCTCGCCTCACAGCTTTTGTGCGGCTTGTAGGGTGGGTGGCTTTGGAGCACACGGTAAAACCACTGCATCAGCATCTTCTCTCTAGCAACCAATTAGCTTAGACGTTCAAAAAAAAAAAAAAAAAAAATTAAAATAACTTTTCTCCATTTGCATCTTTTTCATTTGCTTATCTTTCATTCAACCGGCAGCACTTTCTTCGCCTCCGAGGCTTTCTTCAGCTTCAGTGATGTCACACCTGCAAGATAATTGGATAAACTCAATTCAAAGCAAAGGCTTACAGATACCAAGACAGTGAGGCACCATTGAAAGTCTGCAAAAAAAATGGGACGTTGCTGCAACCATTCAAGATAGAAACGCTAACCTAATACCTCTTGTGAGGGGGAGAATTTAAAAACCGCATTTCATTGTCTAATAATCCAGCTGAACCTGACGCTTGGATCTGGTTGTTCAACCAAAGATGTACACAATTTTTTTTTTTAACCTACAAAAATAGGATTTAAAGTGAAACTTCAGGTATTCTGAAGTGGGGTTTTGTGGAAACGTTACAAACTATTAATGTTTTACCCCCTGTGGTTTTCAAACTGTGATACTCAAGATCTGTCTAGTGCAGTGGTGTCCAACCCTGGTCCTGGAGGGCCACTGTCCTGCGTGTTTTAGTTCTTTCTCTGCTTTTACAC
The DNA here is from genome assembly GCA_028566095.1 of Kryptolebias brasiliensis. Classification (NCBI taxonomy): domain Eukaryota; kingdom Metazoa; phylum Chordata; class Actinopteri; order Cyprinodontiformes; family Rivulidae; genus Kryptolebias; species Kryptolebias brasiliensis. Next base: position 8,580,349 of record JAOXNZ010000221.1, on the reverse strand, counting down.
ACCCAATCTGAATGACTGAGTAATTAACAGGCTTCTGCAGAACCTGAAGACCTGCTGAAGAGCAGTGAAATATCTAAAACACGCAGGACAGTGGCCCTCCAGGACCAGGGTTGGACACCACTGCTCTAGTGGAACCTATTTAAAGCTAAAATGCAAAGATAGACAAAAAGATGAGCAGCTAAACCAAACTATTAACTTGTCCCCAAATGAATACTACTCAGAACGAAGGTGCAGTGGAAAATACGTCAAGAACCCCAGTAGAAACTGTAGTTCTCAGTGGTTAAACAATATGCTAGTTGATCCTCAAACAGCACCAGTGAAGTCTCTATGGGTCCTGAGGAACTTTAATTGAAGTAATTTTAAATTTTGCGTTCAGCTGTTGTCGAACAGAAAAAGAGCCAGGGCTGATGTGTGTGTGTGCTGTTGTTCTGAGCAAGGAAAGCATCCTGACACAAATTATGCATCAGCCTCCCTCCTTTGGTTCAGGACACCCCTACCCTTCACCCTTACATCCCGAGCCAATCTCAAGTATCAGATTGGAGATCCAGATCAAAGCAGTTTTCATTGATCAGAGTAGCTGACCTCACTCTGCCCCTGATCTCAGTTGTGGACCTACTATCTATGTCTACGTTGACCTCCTGTCTAAATTGACTGCCCTAAAACTACTGCTGTAAATTGTGATGTAGCGTGCCAACATGTCTGCGGTACTGAAGTATTTTAAAGTAATTCAGAGCAGTTTAGCAGCTATTTGCAATGTTTGCAATTTGGGTATTTCTTGTGGCGGTAGCGATTGAGCTACAATCAATACCACCACTTTAGACATTTCAAATCCCACCACTCAGCTGAGTACATCTAGTTCACCCAGCTAACTCTAAAAGCTAGCATGGCAGCTCACTTTAGAAGAAACGCTAAGGAGAAGAGACACATTTCCATAGAATATTGATAAGGCAAAAAGGATTACAGAATGGGTGACTGAATTTATCGCTCTATATAACCAACCCTTTGCTTTGATGGAGAAAATAGGTTTTCAAATTCTTTTGGAGGTGTTGGAGCCACTGTACATCCTTCCCTCCCTGACACTTCACAACCAACACAACGCTACCTGAGCTGTTTAAAAAATCTGTCATCACCTGGCTTTTTTTTCTGTTGATAATAAACAACTTGAGGAACATAAAATCTGATTCTTTTTTTACTGCACTGTTGAGGTACTGAGATGTCAAGCACACAATGGCCGTGATTTGAATCATTTTTATGCACTTATGATATGTAATCTGTAAGTCTGTGCCGTAAATGATCACAAAATAATTCAAGTAGTGGACGGAGGCTCTCTGTTAGCCAATACTTAACCTTAAATTGCTCTGGCTAGCAACACCATCAAAAATATCTTGACTGGGTCGTCCCTAGTTAGGAGTTTTGTCCATTTCTTCTTATAATTTAGCCATGAAGGTAAGTTTAGATTACTATTTTTAAGGTGCGTCATGATGTTGGCAGGTGTACATCCTAGAATTTTCTGAGGTGAGCGTTCAAGGTGCATAAAAGTTTAAATAAAAAAAACTACCATCTTGCCTGTTGTGCACAGCTCTTTAGACAACCTCGATTTGGAAAACAAGAATTTAATTCTCACCAAATTCACAAGCTAATGGCTAGTCTGAGCAGGGCCAAGGCCAAAGTGGATGGCTGCCATCTTGAAAAAGCTCCAATCTCAAAATTTTCTCAGCAGCTTGTGCAAAATGCAACTTATAAGCCTTTCGTGAACAATTTAATTAATTGTTCATAACCTTTCCACAGAACCCTACTTCAGAAGATCTGAACTATAGCTTTAATGTGTTATATTGTTACTTCAACAGTAAAGAAAATCCTTTTCGTGCTTGATTTATTGACTTTATAGACGTGTGTGCTAAAAAATTTAAAAGTATATTTAAAGCATGTGTGGAGGGGCAACTCTCCAACCATCCCGACTGTTAAGACTGCCAGCTCCACAGATCAATTCCCTCCGAATCTGAATGAATTATTAATGCCCACATTCTGTTCTTTACTGATGGGGAAATCATTTGAGATGGATTTTTTTTTGTTCTTAAGCTCCAAAAGAATTCCTCAGTTGTTTAAGGTGTCAATATTATTCCCTGATATGGCTCCAGTAGAACTAAGCGCTGATCAGGATTCCTGACATACTGACACTGTTGCTGTGACCTTGAGCCAAAAACTGAACCCAGCAGGCATCAATACATATTCAGAGAGGCCGTTCGCCCACCACAAACCACCAGCAAGCCATCTCTCAACAGGACACAGGAGGAAAAACTTTATTTTGCACATGCCGAAAATACAGTTTTTTATGTGATAATTTTGATTTGAATCCTTTTAAATTATTGCCGCAGGCAAAACAAGAGCTTAAGGAGGGTTATACACTTCCACTTGAAGTTTCATTACGACTTAATTAAACTTTAAATTTAATTCGGCGTCCTTTGAGGCAAAATGAAAGCGGATTCTCCAGCAAATGCCACAATAATTCTACGGAAAATTGACTTGAGAGGAGCAACAACGTTGTTAGCCTAATGTCAAGGGTGCTGCCAATGCTACTTTGAGACGGTGAGTGACGGCTTTGTTTGTGCGAGACCTCAGCCAGAAAGGGATGAATAGACCGCAGTTAGCGTTGCCAGCGGAGATCAATAGGCTGCGCTCCCAGGTAAGCACTGTGGCTTCACCCTTTGGGCATTTCCTGAAATGGTGATAAATGTGAGATGTTGGCTGCTCTGAAATGAGATATTTTTCATTTGTCACATTATATCATGTCCTATCTGTGATTATACAGGAACAGAAATAAGGAACGGAGGCTACTGTGAGACATTATTTCATTACCTCTTAGAACAATGTTTTGCACAGCCTCAGTGGACCTTGATAACGGCAAAGCAATATCAACACCAGGATATTACAAATCCATGTTAAAGGTGTTTGTTCTGCAGTTCTCAGACTCAAATATCTCACTATATTCAGGGGGTGTCAGCTGTAAACTCACAATCATCAAGGTTCGACATGTTTTTGGGATGATTAATGGAATAACATGGTTAGACATAAACTGCACGTGGAATAGAGGAAAGGAACGTAGGACAAATGTCAGTGCAACATGCCTGGCTGCCTGTTGTAGAGGAGAGCCAAGCACGCCGGCTCCCGAGGGAGCTATCACCATCTGCGGTGACAACAAATGGCTTTACTGGCTGGTCCTGTATAGCAGCCACAGGAGGAGAGGGGCTCTGGGAATGACCTGTTAACCAAACACATCACCACATTCAGTCTGTAGCCTTATTAATCTAATCAACAGCTCATTGAACGCTCCTCAGAGACGGCCATCACAGCATGACAGAGAAACCAAAACAGACAACGACAGTCTGCTCGATTGGAAACTGTTTTCAGGATGAGTTCCTTTTGCAATTACAGAGTAACGCAGATAAGGGATTTAGAAAAGTCAACTTTGTTGCTTTGGAAACATGGTTTGTGTATTTAAATGCGGAAAGTGCTTATTTATTTATTTCTACCACATCCATTTATCTTTCATTTACATCGGCTGAAACAATGCAGTAATGAGATCTTGACGGCTTCTCTCTCCTTTTTGATGCAAGAATAATTGGACAAAAAAACCAAAACCTTAACATGTTTGAATAAAATATAATATATAGGATAATCCTCTGCTAATGCTGCATTTCAAAATTTTAAAGAAACGGAACTAATTCTCTTCATAGATCATATGTTTTTTTCTTTTTTTTTAGCTAACAGGCAACACATTGTGCTTTATCACAGAGGCATTACCATTGCTCTGAAACTTGCATCCACTGCTTGCTTCTTATTTCAGTGTTTTATGCCATTATCATCAAGGAGCAGAACAAATAAAGCCTTCATGAGCGCTATAATTTTTTTCTGTTTAGGCTGTGAAATACTAATAGGGAAGGCCAACCTCAATTTTCTGTGCCCAGTTTTTACGTCTCCTTCTGTATTTGTGTTAAACAGAAAGAGGTGAATGGGAGCAGTTTACCTCCGGGAGCACTGCTGTAGCTCACCCGTGTGTTATTGACCTTATTCGTCTTTTAAACTGGACCACTTCCATGTAGCTTCATCTTCTAACGGTTTGTCAGTTTTTCGTAGAAATACCTTTGATAGATTTGAAACTCATTTTCCCAAAATACAGCCCAAACATACGGTTAGTAAAATGTTAACCGTAGGTAGTATAACATGCCCTGTCAAGAGATGTAGCTATAACTGGAGGAAGAGGAAAAACTGGAAATTTGAAGTGTTTTTGACATCGTTATCTTACCCCGTTTCAGCACCGTGTAGCTTTATTTGATTTGATTTGTACAATGGCGTATTGGTGCCACTCAGAAAAAAAAACAAAAAGTTGAAAGTCAAGAACAACAACAACAACAAATAATCAGGAGGAAGATTATTTGTTTGCAGAATTTCAAGATTATTGAATGAAGTCAAAATACGGGAAATTTAATTGTTAATCAAAAATCAGACCATTACTGGCACAAACACCTACAATAATTATAGGTTTTGTAGCAATTTTAACTAATTAAAGGTTTTAATCCCAGTATATGATTATAACTATTTAAAAAACACTTAAGGCCTTCACTGGAACTTTTATGTGGAGCGGTACACATTCTGTAAATAATTTCTCATAATTCCTTGCCATTTAGGCTGCAGCATGAGTTTTACTACAATACTGATGTGTTCTTTTTGTCAACTTCAGATGATTTTAGAGTATTTGGAGGTCAACAGTAAGTGAGTATGTTTGAGACTCTTATTGTGAAGGAAAGAAGGAAGTTCTGTGGGTACAGTTGCTGTTGCAGCAATAGCCTGCATCCTTAAATTGGTTCAATATTGGTTCAAATTGGTTCTAGTTTATCTAGCCAAGGTGCACCCATTACCCTGAGGCTACAATAATAGTCAAAAACAGAAAAAATACAGTGAGGTTTGAGAACACAATGGGATTTACTTTAACGGGCTTAGTCTTGAAACACTATTTCATCTTTTTTCTCAACAGTTCGACTTTATAAAAAAGCTCTAAACCTAAACAATCAGCCAAAATGATCATGTTTTTGTTCACTTTGTTGACACAAAAATCAATATACCAACACAACACACACATTTCTGCTCTATGAGTTTGATATAAAAAAAATAACAGCGGTTTCTGAAGTAGTGAACAGGTGAGTTCTGTGTATTATTGTTCATTAATAAACTTTTAGCAGGCTAGCTCTTGAGGGGATTTACCCTATAACCAATGCTGTGTGGCTGGTAGCTCAAAAATACCATCCAACTATAATCTTTACAGTGAAGACATTTAACAATCATACCACTGTGAATGTATTGATATGTCTCTGTAGTTTCTGTAGTTTTACTGCAACAAAACAAGGGTATTTGGACTTATAAAATTTCTATTTCTGTTTAAAAATGCACTGTGTTCTGGAAGAAGACGGAGCGTGTTCTGCTGGTTCTGGGATTAAACATTTCTGCTTTTTTTCAGCTCCATCCTCAGAGTACAGTTCAGTACTGATTACCAACATTAAACAAAAGCCTGTATCTCACTCAGTGACCAGCTAGAGACCCAAAATACTTAAATATTCCCTTTAAATCATGCTAAATTGAAACTTACAACACATTTGTGTGCGTACATACACAACAGCACATAAACTGCCACATTCTTGCAACATTTCTGTAAATGACATACAAATAGTTGAGTCACAAAGTGGCTTAATGATGCTAACAGTTTATTCTATTTTGTGTCTCCAATCAGTCAGTTTGGTTTCATAGGTTTGTAAATCCTCCCAAAGTTGTCTCACCTTTTTCACACGTTTGGACGAGCAGAAACAAAATTAAGAAGAGTTTAAGATGGTTTCCCAATAACTGAACATATTCTAAAGGTTCACATGATGTTTTTTCTCAAAATAGTCACAAAGATCCAGCAACACAAGAGCGTTGTCCAGCGACATACATGAGGTAATTGGAAACTCTTGTGAACATTTCAGGACGTTTTGGAAACGCCCTCGCAAATGCTGTTCACAATTTGTTGTTAACAGTTGCAGCTTGTTGAGATACAAGCTAAAGATTTCACGTCCAAAGTCTCACTGTTTACTGCACCGTTTCTCATTGCTGAGACATCTATATGACAAGACTCTATAAAGTAAATAAGATGCTTTTTGTAGGCAATCTCAGCCCATTTTTGTCTGTAATTCTTAAATAAACTGATTATTGTTAGATATGATACAGTAAAACCATTGGATTGCTGCAGCATAGCTGACAGATGTTTCCAAATTGTATTAATTTTTCTACACAGTTTTTTGCAGACAATGTGAGGATTGACCTGGAGGTTTCATTACAAGTCTGTCTGATGTAGAAGACAAAAAGTGGGCATAGTGGGATAATGTCAATGGGTTGAGCCCTGCAGCAGGCAGGTTGTATATAACCTCTGCCTTTTGATGCAGGTCATCCCTGCCCTCTCCATCCCTGCTTGTCCAGATACTGTTGACATCAGCCCTCTGATATTTTACGGTGAGAAGAAAAGGAACGAGGTTAGTAAGAAACACTCATCTTGCATCTGGAGGGTCAAAAGTGTGACTACTGCTAAAACTAACACCATGAACAGGCAATTATAGGGCACTTTACTGGTGACAAACTTGTGTTCCACCCTGCAAACAATTACCAGACAGTTTAACAAGAAAGCGTATGGAAAAACAAATCAGAACTCTGACAGAACAACGTAGCCGAGCAGACAAAGATTGGACAATAAAAATGTGTTCAGGTGGTTGTTTGTGTGACAGTGCGTGACCCTGTGTTACCCTTTACTTTACTCACGTTCACTGTCCCTGCCTATGTCTCTTCTGTTCGTTGTGTGTGTCTGCCAACGTGGTAAAGAACATTGATCAGCTTTTTCTCCTTCATTTATCACAAACACTGCGAAAACAGTAGTACACTTAATAAAGGAGAAAACACACTGACTGACCTACCTACCCACCTAATTACCTTTCTTTCTTTTTTCCTTTCTAGACACATGTAAGGACTCAGTGCAGACCAACAAAATCAAGAATTGTTATATAATTATAGACTGGACTCACATGAGCTTCCTGCTGACATGGCCAGGTTTCAGTCCAGCTTTGGGTTTTTTTTTTGTTTTTTTTATATTATTATTTTTTCCATTCATTCAGTAATTCAGTTATTTTCCAAACCTGTTTTATGTTGTTCTGGGTCGCTGTGACCTGATCCCTATAAACCTATCTTGCAGTTTTAGAGGTTGGGTACATCCAGGACAGGTCACCAATTTATCACAGGGCAATTTTCCTTCTTGCCTTTCCTATAATATATCTGCTTCAGCCTGTAGCACAGTTGTGTCATTTTTCCCCAAACTTTTCATTAAAAATACGCAGCATAGCCAACTGCTGATTAGGATTTTAGGTGGGTTAGGGGGTGTCTTGGTTTTAAACACCAGCTAAGTCACCAGGAAATATGTCTAAAAACCATAAAATATCTCTGAACAAAACATACACACAGCACAAATTTAATGTTTCCCAAATAAAAACATCTCCTGAAGACTGCTCTGCAGAACAGTAGAAACTCACAGATATTTACTTTATGGACTAAAACCACCAGAATGTTTCAACACAAAAAAATAAAGTTAGAGTTTTTGTTCCTTTAAAAACATCAGACATTATAACCCCACATCTATGAAGTTTAGATCTTGACCTTTTATCTGCAATTTCAAAAATTTGAAATGGGACATAAAATTAGTGAATGAAACATCTGGAAAAAAAACTCATGAGCAATCTAATTGCCTCTGTTAATTAAAGGGATTTGTTTGTTTGCACATTTTGAGATGGGGTTCATGTCAAAAGGTTATGATCAATTATTATCTTATTTTGTGTAGATAGCTCTCCTCAGTTTAGAGAAATAGTTTAATTCTGACCACACTTATGGGGCCAAGACCAAAGTGGATTGCTGCCGTCTTAAAAAATTCAGATGAGGTGTTATGAAATTGTTGCG
>JAOXNZ010000221.1:8537728-8547930 GCA_028566095.1 Kryptolebias brasiliensis | reverse complement strand
CTTGCTAGTTAAATAATATTTTGTCATTTTTAAAGAGGTAGGTGATTTTAAAAAAAAATAATTTTCCTATCAGGTTGGATGGTTCAGACCCAGATGCAGACAACACAGGGAGTTCAAGAAAACTAAACTTATTTATTAAAGTGAACAAAAAGGTTGACGTGGCAGCAAAAACTAACAAGAAAACAAAACACTGACGATCCTGACAAGACACAAGGAACAGACCTGAGGGTGGTGAAGACCAACAATGAACCAGCGAGGACGGGGAGGAAGTGACTGAATTTAAAGGCTGAGGGTGAGTGGGAGATTGACCGCAGCTGGAGTGACAGGTGATGGGGAACAGGTGAGGTGGGCGTGCCAGGCCGACTGGAAAACTACTGAGGGAGAGTGAATAATGGCACAAGGAACACAGAGGGGCACAGGGAGCAGAACTATACTATAATCTGTTTTACATGAAACACAAGGACCACAAAAAACAAAATCAAACAGAGAAGATAACCAACACACCCGAATCCTAAACATCCCATTTTGTTTCTGTAAATAATGATTAAAAACGCAGGATTTAGTCTTAAACCTAAAATAAAACACAATTAGCAAACAGAGATTTCCTATCATTTAAACTCTAATTTTGTATTGTAACAGTTTTTCATTACATATATAGTTTTAAACTTCTTGTCATTACTAGGGTTACCACTAACAGGTATTTTTAGCTCGACTAATCTATCAATTTGCAAGTTAAAGAACAAAATACAGGTTTAACGTGTCAACTTGAACATGACAAACAAATAAAATGAAACTCTGATTTTTTATTGTATAAAAAAATGCCTGAATATTTAACATGTTGTAATGATATTATTGGTAGGAACTGCATCAAACTGAGGTAAGAAATCCTTGTTTTGTAAGAACTCAGTCACATGGCTTTGCCTTCAGAAAGGATGGAGAAACAAATACAGCACAACCATTAAGACCGGAACATTCAAATGTTCTTTTAACTTAACTACACTTTTCATATTACATATAATTGTAATTTTTATCTGCATCTTTAATACACAGTATGGACTTTAAATGTTACCCATTTAAATAACAACATCTACACAATTAACTGCCTAAAACAGGCAAATTATCACGCAAGTCAGATGTTGTCTTGGGAAGTGTTGCCCCGCTGAGATGTTTCCTCACCTTAGTGTAGTGGATTTCCAGCCATCAGGATGTGTTTGTCTTGCTACATTAGACAAAATGAGATCAAGATCTTTTCTTTTAGCATTTCACTAAAAATAGAGGTTAAAAAAAGTAGCAAAGCTGGTGAAGGAACAGATCTCAGGAGAACACAATTCAACACAACATCGGTTACAAAACAGTGTTAATAAATTAAAGATAAACCCGGGTTCATTAGTCGCTCTGTGTCTTGTTTTCAGATGTCAAATGCCAAGGTAACGAGGTTCTAACAACTGTTTTATTGTCAGCTAGTCTGAGGTCCTCCCATACTTTAAATCCCTTCGGCTTTTAGAAACATTTTGAACTCATTTCATCTCGATGCTGTCATAGCCACAGACCGTAGCTGGTCTGACGTACGCAGCGCAGACTAGCGGTGTGGAGGAAAACTGTTGTTATTTCAGTCAATACGTTTAGGAAATTAAATGTTAAAGTTAAAAAAATTTAAAATATTGATGTCAATGGATTATCAAAGTCGAACGAGTCAACTTTTTCGAATAACTGTGGCAGCTCTAGCCTTTACACATGAAAACATCCCAACACCTGTAAATATTTTGTTTTGGTTTCATGGATTACTGTTTTGGGGTGATACAGACACAAAAAACAGTTTGCAGGACTTGATCCCCTGCGATGCTTCTCTTTTTTGTTTTCTTTTGTTTTTGTTTCCTGTGATCTGTTTTTTGGGGTGGGTCAGGCTTTGAAGGCTGAATTGTGACTACTTTGATACAGAGAAACAAGCTGTTTTATGTGGGTTATTTGGCAAATAATACATTTCAAGTAATTCCTGTCTTATCAGATTGCTCATTATCTTTTTTGTTTGTTTGTTTGTTTTTGTCAGCCTGTCAGCATCAACCAGCATTTGACACAATGTTTATTTTTGCATTTTTGTGCTATTGTAATTCTATGTCTCACTGATATGTTGTGATCAGATGAACAGAAGACAGTTCAATTTACAATTCTTGTCACTTGGCAAAAGAAAACTGTAAAAAATTAATTATTGGCTTGCAGTCATTTTTTTGGTCTTCCAGTAATGGTTCAACTTAAAACCAGGAAGTATTTTTCCGCCTTTTATTTAACATTCGCTCCATATGAATACACCTAGACGATAAATCTTTGTGCATTACGGTGCTTTATTCAAGAGCAAAGCGGGTTCAGCCTGGAGGACCATCAGCCGGTGTCATGACTGAGGCTTTTGAGCATGAATCCCGCAAAGAGAAAATTACGGCGATGCATTCAGGTGCTCCCTCAGCCATGCGTTCAGAGCGATTTTGAGGGCAGAGGGGGAGGCAAAGTGGATGTGACAGGATGAGATTAAATGCCAGAGACAGGGCGTTTCTCACACACACTCCAGCCTCCTGGACAGCAGCCTAATTAGGCACTTCCATGCTCTGCCATCAGCCCTTCCAACAACACGCTTCTTCCAATAACACATTTGTTAATTTTACAAAATGCAGAACAGCAATGAAGTGCCGCTCCAAAGAAAGGAAAGGATTCACAACACGGCCCAATTAGCTCTCGGAAGATCAATAATTGCTGAATGATTTTGCCATTTTAATGAAATCTTCGTCTGTTAATTTGCACTGTTGTGTTATCTTCCTTTTTCCTTTTTTCACCTCCTCAGAGGAGACAATGATCAGGCGGTGCTGCAAGATCAAATGTAAGCTTTTTTTTTTTTTGTATCAATTTTTAGCATTTCTACAAGAACTTGTCAGTGTGTATCACCAAGAGAAGGTCAGACGTATTTCTCTCAGACACAACAAACACAGATACCATCTCCTGCTCGGATGGACTGTTCTTCAGGGATATCATCACGTGAACCAGACAACAGGATCCTCTCCTCTCTATCCACAAGGATATCTGCTCATATGCCACAGAGCAGACATGCTGGACAGGAAATAAATCTGATTATGGAGCGTGTGGGGTAATGTTCAATAATAAAAAGTATTATTTGCCGTGATCAATGTGTGTCGCTGTAACGATAAAGTACAATAAATGGAAAGTGCTGGAAGACTGCAGTAAATTTTGATGCGTCGCGATATTGAGCACATTGTGACAACGTGCTGCTTGCCAGGGCAATAAAACATCCTCCAACAGGCTGTTGAACATCCACCCGCCACATTCTTGCACACCGTGACTGCTATACATCAAGCTGCAAGCCGTGCGATGCAACAGTGTGAGAAGGATTACGTGGCACAAAACAGGACAGCGGTGCATTTTCATCAGTGGAGAGTGGGCCTGAGTGGAAGAGTGTGTCTAAAACGTAATGGATGTGTTGCCTGCACAAGTGTTTGCGTGTGACAGCGGGAGGGAATCAATCAGTCAATTAAAGCAGCGTGCGCCAGTGACATGAGTCTGCATGACTGATGAATGTCAAGTCCAGAAGGTTTGCGATGTCCACGCCGACTATCAACAAACCCCAATCACGCTAAGTGCCAACAACATGCACTCAGAGGAACTTTTTATAGCACCCTATTTTACCTCGGACTGCGAGAGTTGCACTGCTCTCAAAGCTCCCACTATACTGGGAGGAGGCTCGGGGTATTTAAGAATGTTATCTCAAATGCACAGATGTCTTAAAGGTCTCGCTGGAATAGGTCTGCAATTTTCCCTCCTAATTAAAAATTAATTAAATCGGCTGTGGCTCTAGCCAGGCATAAAGCTGAAGGCCGCAGCAACCACCGCTGGAAACGCAATCATTTATTTAACTAAATTACAGGAAGCCACAGCAGGGTCCTCTGCCACTGACGTCACCTGGAGAGCCGGATTCAGTCACACCAAGCAAGTGTCCAAACCGTCTCTGCTCGTGTTGTCGAAAAACTTTCCACTCACACTTGAGAATTGAGGGAAAAAACTGGAGCTTGATGCTGCTTGAGATTCTGCCCTCATCCCCCACCGCCACTTCTTGTTGTGATTAATATAAATATAGTCATAGAAATATCCTTCGTCACCTGTTGTTCCTCCCTCATCCCTGGGGGCTGATTTGGGGGGATTGATCAGAGATTCAGACACAGGATCAATAAGACTTTCACCTCTCTGTTGGCAAGAGCAGGAGGCTTGGTGATGGCCTGCTGTGCTGTCCAATTATTCAGTAATGGAATAGTGGAACATGCCCGAGACTATTAACACCATGGACTGTGGGAATAGCAAGTTGGACTGCTAATTGTTGGATTATTTCAGAAACTGTGACAATGAACTGTGCTAATTCCCACTTTTTTTTCCCTCTTTAGCATTAACACTGGTTGTTCCTGGAATGTCGATAGCGATAGAATCACTGAACTGTATCTAATAATACAAAAGAGGTTTTTTTTTTTCCAACTTGAGATTCCCTCCTTAGCATTGGTTCATTTTATGTGATAGTATGGCTGTACAAGCAACCTTCAGAAACAAGTAACCTTGGTAACCGTAGTATGTCTGTTTAAAAAAATCATGCAGCCATCTTTTTTATAGTTTGCCTGTTGGGCTTTTATGTGAGGATCTTGTACACTCTGGACATGTTCCTATCATCATTTCCTCTGGGTGAGGTTTCCAGCAGTTCCTGATACCACTTCACTTCCTGATCCAACAGTCTTGTCTATGTACAATCACTCATCAGTCCAGTTGTTATACAAAACCAGCTTAAACCATGCTGTAACATATTGTCACACCAGTGATCATTGTGGTCAACTCATGTGAAACATCTTTGACTTTTTATGTCATTGAAAATTTTTGTGCTTACCTTCACACACGCCAACTCTGATTTCCTTATGGATTGCTGGACAGATGAACTCATTCTACTCTTTGGTTCCTCTGAGATTTCTTACTCAAACAAACTGGTAATCCACATCAAGGAAATCCTCATCTAACCACTTACCTGCATGACCTGCTCTCCAATGTTTCACCGTCTCACTCCTCTGGACACCTGGATCCTTCCACCTCCTCCTGTGAACCAGTCCTTGAAGTGGGAGGAAAAAAGTGCCTGTAATGGCTCCTTGTGCTAAACCTTTACCCAACCATTGTTCTGAAACCAGCCACCAGGGAGCACAAGCCAGGGTGAGTACATGTACACTTTTGCCAAAACAAACATTCATCCAAGTGACACCATACTGGATCGGTGCCGGTGGAAATTGTGCTACTGTTATCCGAAGACCAGGAGGAGGGAAGCATGCCAGGAGACAGAGGGAGAAGGGGAAAGTCAAGAGGAGGAAGGTAGATGTATTATGTGTGCAAGAGACCAAGTGGAAGGGCTGCAAGGCTCGCAGCATTGGGGCAGGGTTTAAGCTGTTTTACCATGGTGTGGATAGGAAGAGAAATGGCATAGGGATGGTCCTGAAGGAGGAGTTGGCAAGGAATGTGGTCGAGGTGAAAAGAGTGTCAGATAGGGTGTAGTGTCTAAAGGTAGAAGTAGAAGGTCTGATGTTCAGTGTTGTCAGTGGTTATGCTCCATAGGTTGGATGTGATGTAGAAGAGAAAGAGAAATTCAGGAAGGATCTTGATGAAGTGATGAAGAGTATTCCCAGGGAGGAGAGAGTGGTGATCGGAGCAGATCTGAACGGACATGTTGGTGAAGGTAACAGAGGAGATGAGGTGGTGATGGGAAGGTTTGGTGTCAAGGAAAGGAACCAGGAAGGACAGATGGTGGTGGATTTTGCCAAGAGGATGAAAATAGGGAGGAACACAGGGTGACCTATAAGAGTGGAGACAGGAGTACGCAGGTAGACTATATTCTGTGTGGAATGATTAAATTTCTGTATTTTGCTCAGAGAGATATCTATCAGGTTAGATATCAATTGTTCACAACTTTTCACAAAACCCCATTTTGGAAGAAATGAAATATCACTTAAAAAAAGACAGTCTGGTCATTTTTGAAATGATGTTCTGTCAATATCAATAATTAGTACCTTTTCAGCCATGATCCCAATCAGTCTCAGAAAATAGAGTAATGAATAAAGAGGCAAAAATCTCCTAAAAGCAAGGCTAATGCCCCCCCCCAATTTTATAGCCAATGGATAGAACTGATTACACTTTGACTGCTGTCTGCTGCAGGTAAGATACTCTACGGAAAACCTCTTCAAAAGATCCAAACTATTCATTGAGGGAGGAGCTACGAATGCTACACACTAATTATATATACAGGTTTCATATTACAACCTATTAACTGTTATTCTCAAATTTCTTCATGTTAGTTCTTAGGTTTCAGCTCACAACACCTCTGAAAGCATTTAATCCATCATGCCTGGGTATCTTGTGCCCTTTAACTGTGTTCACACAATATGTTTCCATATCTGCAGCCTTAAATCTAAATCAACCTGACGGTGGCCATGATACTTTCAAGAAGAATTCACTTTTTGACAGAGAAGCAGTGAGTCAGAGCGCACACAGTTAAAAACAGGGCAGTCCACACAGATGTTGCTGAAACGATCAGCATTTGTAACTTGCAGAGTGCTCATTTTGGCCTGCAGAAACGCAGTAAAGTTAACAACTTTGTTAGCCACATTAGCTGCACAACATGTTAATGTCAGCTACAGTTGTGGGGATATTGCTACCATCAGCTTTGAGGTATTGTCTTCCATTCCTTGTGGCAAGAGAGCACCAATAGTTGGAGTTTTATCTTTTAATCTTTGTAGAATAGCCTCAACACTTTTCTTCCCACTAAACAACCAATATGTTTCTCTCACCACAGCTATCAGACTCTTTTTCTGATTTTAACTTAAAGACTAAATGATTCATGGGCTACAACTTTCTCAAACACATCCTTATTATGTCAACGTTAACGTCTGAACACTCAGAAGTGGATCAGATCTTAAAACAAAGGAAGTAAAAGCAATGGGAGTGTTTAAATAAGTCCAAAAAATGGTCACGTTCAATGTTTATAAAACCAGTCAGGTAAACAAGTTATAATGTGAGGTTGAATTTTGACAGGTAACTAAAACACTAGAAAATGATTGCACTAGTGCCAATTAAAAAATTTTTTAAAAACAGCTTAGGTTGAATAATACAGATATGACATTCACACACAACCCAAATCTGTTGATCGGCTCTTTAAAACAAACGATGGGAACCGAGTTGCAGACAGTTGCGACACAAATGCAAACACACACACAAACGCACACTCCTGCTTTGCTAATCCACTGATAGGACAAAGAAGAAGCAAAGTGGAGGAGCACAGCAGTTATTGTGATTGGCGAACTTGCACTCAGATGCAAGATATGTGGGTGTTCGCATGAGTGAAGAAGAGTTTTATTTTCTTTTTTGGTGCA
Source organism: Kryptolebias brasiliensis (assembly GCA_028566095.1). NCBI lineage: Eukaryota > Metazoa > Chordata > Actinopteri > Cyprinodontiformes > Rivulidae > Kryptolebias > Kryptolebias brasiliensis. Next base: position 8,540,485 of record JAOXNZ010000221.1, on the reverse strand, counting down.
CGGAAATGTCAAAACTCTCATATATTTGGGCTTTTTATAAACTTGAATATCTGTAGACCCTAAAGTTATTGTATTAATATAATAATTATCGTATATATGACAGAAGTGGCTCACAAGACAGCGTGGCTGTACTACGTCACTGGTTGTACCATGTGACTAACCATTCAAAAGACTGGCTCTCAAACAGCTCTTTGAAAGGAGCGGACCGACAAGATCTGGCTCCCTTCAAAAACCTGTAAATCCCATCTCTATTATTTAAGTAAAATGTGTAGTGAACAAGACTTTCTTTCTTCCTAAAACAACTTCTTGTGTTGTTTATTCTTGCAGGAACCTGTAAACAGGTTCTAAGGAGAACTATTATAATGAGAACACCTGCGTGTGCTGTGTGAAAACAGTGTAAATTACTATGTTATTTTTAACCTTACAGTTTCATTACCTACAACTAAGTGTCAAGGTACTGTTGGAACATTATATTGTTATGATCCGTTGCTGATGGGTCACCATGGTTACCAATATAATGTCAATTACTGTGAGTAGTATTGTCAAACTTTGTGATTTATTTATAAAAATGTCAAATCAGTATTTGAGTACTTACTGAAAGCACAATAAAAAAGAAGGTAATATACCTCCAGTCACAATCATTTATATAAAATAGAGTTTTTAACCACGTGAAGTCCTTTTCTCACCAAAACAAAACCTGAAAGTGAGCAAACAGTTGTTCTATGTAGCTTGCAAAGTTGGATTTCATGGTTAAAAGTCTGAAGTGCCATCAGTCCTCTTTTCTGTCTACTTAAAATGATTAAAAAAAGGCTTAGAAAATAGTTTCTGCCTGAAAGGCTTTAAAATATTTTCGACTGGGGTTGTTTAAAGACTGCAGCAATTCACTTTGGTCTGCCGTTAGCTTGTAAATTCAGTCAGAATTAAACTGTTTTGCTCCAAATTGAGGTCGTTCAAAGAGCTACCTATGACAGGTTAGATATTAATTGTTCATAAGCTTGTCACAGAATCCCACTTCAAAAGATTTGAACTTTTTCCTTTAGGTGGACCTTGTTGCTTGTTAAATTAAACTCTTTAGAATGACATTTACTCTGATGAGGAAACACTTATGTGGGTTGTATTTAAGAAACTTAATACTAGACCTTAATTTATTATCTCATAGAGTAGATCTGAATCACAAAAAGGTGCATTTTATCTAAAATACATTTTCAAAATTAATTAAAAACATTTAATTGATGTAAATGTTAATAAAAGTGGCATAAATTAAGATAAAAACATAAAATGTGTTGCATGCCTAATAAGGAGTTACTATAGCTCAAAAAGATTTGGTAAATATAAACTGGTTTTATGCACTGATTTTAATTTATGTTTACTTCATACCTGGATAAAAAAAAACACACATTTGAAGTTACTAATCAAAATAAAATAATTATCCTCGACAGTGGCATATTTTTTTTTATTAAACATCATCACACAGACGTTCCCCTTTATGCTTACAAATTGTTTGGATGCAAGTTTGAGTTTGTATCTTAGGACTTTTTTTTTTCTTTAATTTGTAACCTGGATTAGCAGATCAGCATGCATAAAACTAAGAATGGAGATCTGCACTACAAAGCAGACTCGACAGATTCGGGGGTATCTCTCCAATTTCTATATTTGCGACTCGGTGAAAGCGCCCCAGCTCCTGCAGTCAAAGCCGGAATTAAAGCTGACAAAACAGAAAAGAATGCCGGCTGTATGAACGTGCAAATTAATGAGCTTATAAATATCACTGTCACCTTATAATAGAAGCACAAGGGGACCTGAGAATTTACGGTAATGCCTTTTATTTGGTTAATAAAATACAGTTATAGTTTTGAAATCTGTAAGAAACCTTCAGTCTTATTCTGTTAGATGAAATATTGGGTGTTTGAAAAGCTTATTAAAGAAATTCAGTTAGCTTATTGCAAAAGTCTTTTTTTTTGGCATCTGAGCTCTAAGAAGACAAATGGAGGAATATAATTTCACTTCTGTTTGTTTATTTTCCATAGCTGCTTTATTGTGTTCGTGGCTCATTAAAATAAAGTATGTAAACATACAAGATGCACTTTACAAAGTAAAACACAGGGTGTCCTCATAAGATGGAAGGTTTTTAAAGGTTCAGTGATGATTTTATTGAGTGAAAACCTTTAACTTTAGTTATAAATGTTAAAAAGTCAACAAGAACTAACTTTAAAGTAATCAGTTTTTCTTTTTATTTGCAACATAATGATTCCCTTCTTTGAAGATATTTATTGCCAGCTTGCATGAAAGGTGGGCGATCATGTATTTGTTACATTGTCTGTCTGACTGTTTGCAAAAAATCTCACGACCTAGAGAATTAATCTGCATGAAACTCTCAGAAAGTAATCACTGCATGTACCTCTACAACTGATTAACTGTTAAAGTCAAACTAATTTAAGACGGCTGCAAGCGCAACCTTTGCAAAAACAAAAAAGTGTCTGTACCAAGGCCAATTTTACAGATATTGTGCTAAAATCAGGAATGGTAGTAGCTGAGTGTTATCCCTAACACATACTCTGAGCACTAACAGATCACAGCCTTTTTTGTGTGTTTTGCGATAGCGGCCATCTTAAATTGGATTTATCACTTGTAGATGTACATCCTATGATTACTTTCTGAGTTTCATTCAAATGAGTGCTGGTGTAGAGGACATGCTGAATCCAAAAAAGGTTAAAAAAAAAAACAACTGGACTTCTGTAGATTAGAAGTCCAGTTGTT
>JAOXNZ010000221.1:8438900-8452405 GCA_028566095.1 Kryptolebias brasiliensis | reverse complement strand
ACGTGAAGAGGTACCTACAGCAGGTAAGATATTAGTTGTTTGACCTTCCCAAAGTGTCTCACTTCAGAAGAGCTGAACTGTCCCTGTGTTGTCTTTTCCCTTGACTTTGGCCGCACTGACAGTTTTTCCAGAAACCTTTCGGTGGTTTTTCGCACAAATGGCCTCTGCAGTCAATTATTTTCGAGCAGCTGCATTCGTTATTGCACGGCAATAATAAATGCAGCTCCTTTGACGAGTCCCCTAATAAACGAGCGCTGCATTCTGAGATGCTATTTGTTGTTGGGAGTTTTCCTGCAGACTTGAGTCTGCCTGGGAGCTGCCTGGTGAGAAAACGCTGAGTGGATTTTGAAGAGGTGTTGAGAGCAGGGGATGATGGCTCGGCTCGTTCCTTTTAAGGTTATTTTAAGCTGCAGACCTGCAGGGTGTGTGTGTGCATGTGTGTGATGTGTGTCGGGGTTGTGTTTTAATTAGAGAGACAGGAGTGTGTCCTTGGGCTGCCGCAGAGGGTCAGGGGAACCTGGTAACCTGGGAGAGTCGTGGCCGGGACAAGTCTGGCAAGCCTGCTAAACACCCATTACCCAGACATGTAGATGCACTCAAGAGCTCGCGCTCACTCCTGTACACGCCGACTCACACGCCGACGCACGTGCACGCCCCCGGTCTTGGCGCCACTCCTGCTGGCCAATGATACCATGGTAACTGAGCAGCCTGCGTCTCCATGTGTTTCCACGGCTTGCTCTCGTCTCTGAAAGCAAAATTACCACTGGCCCCCGACTCTGGGGAGATTCGAGACGGGCGGCGGGAGGTGGAGTGGAAGGAGCACAGGGAGGTTGAGAAGGAGGTGAGGTGAATTGAAAGACGGAAAGGTTGAGAGGGGAGCAGAAAGAAGCAGCTGACATTTATGTCCTCGGCCAACAGAAAATGCCACTTCTGCCTGGCATCCGTCTTTCATCCGCGCCCATCTCCGCAGCCCTCCCCCTGACCCGACAAACTCTGTCGCATGTCTGTGGTCGCGTCCCTTTCGCTCACTTCTGCTTACACTTCCCTGCACCAACACCCCTCCTTTCCCATTTTCGTAGGTCCGTGCCGTGCGACCTCTGCCTTTTATCCAGGCATTTCCTCATCTCCCTGCTGTCATTTCCATATCACAGACCCTCACCTTTATGCCACATCAGGCCCATCTTTCGTCAGCTCTCCTCTTTGATTCTTCGCCTCAGAATCCTCTCTAACCTCCCCTTTTATTCCCTCCCGTCCCTGTTTTTGCATCTCTTCTTTTCAGTTTTTTTCCCCCTCTCTCCATGGCTAATCCTCCGCCTGTCCTCTCACACCTTGCCTGGGTTCCAGCCGATGATGGGACGCATACAGCCTCCCAGATGAGGCGATAGCTAATGGCTGTTGAATAATGCATGGCAGCCAGGATTTAGAGAGCCCAGTCTATTAGCCTGACCAAATACTCTGGGCGTTTATTAAAGACCAACACTTACAATTACAAAGTACATTAAGGCCGGGGTCCTGTCTGAGCACCCACCCCCACCCTGGCTCCCCCATTCGTCGCTGTCTCCGCAGTCATAACCAAGGCAGAATATTATCTTTTTTTCCTTTTTTAAAGATTTTATAGCCTTGGACTAGCAGACCCTTTTAGAAGGGGTCACTTTTAGCCTTTTTTTTCTGGTTGTTTTGTCTTTTTTTTTTATGCTTTTGTGTCACAGGTTTGTAACCCTTTTAGTCACAGCTGTGGATGGGAAAAAATAAAATAAACACAAAATAGGCGCTGCGTACCACAGTTTTGCTGTTGGTGGTTGGTGTGACAAACAAAAATTGATGCATATAAATGATAGGTTGTCAATTTTTTTTTTTTCTTTTTAGGGGGAGGGGGTTAAAGCCATTTCATGTCCCAGACTGGTGGCAGTGTGCGTATATTTTCATACGTTATGCTTGGTGCTCTAATGTTGCAGAATTGTCGTCATTTTCTTGATGGATTTGAATCCTCTCTGTGGTTACTGTTTCTCCTGCAGATGAGGCTACCCTGCACACCATTCCACATGATTATACAAGATAATGGCTCCTAATAGCTACAAGTGTATGGAAGTGTGTGCCATGTATAAGTGGCTCCTGAATAGTCATGAAGTGTTGTTAGCTAATGGCTGTCCAAACATACTCCTATGTTTAAGTGCATAGGTAGCTATCTGTCCTCGGTGTATTGAACTAGCTCTTAATTTTTTTCAATCGCTGTGTGTGGTTTCATCTCACATTTGCATACGATGTGACACATCGACATGTTCTTGGCCAGGTGTTTAAGATATTTTTGGGTTGGAGTGGTCAATCAGAGGAACAGAGGTCATGGTGATTCTGACATCGTTTTGGGTTTGGGTGTTTTTTGTTGGGTTTTTTTTGCTAACGGATGTTTAGTTATGTAATTCTGACTTCCAGGTGATATTCCGGCCTTGCAAAACAGAGCGAGGACTCCGTGGGGGAATCATCAATCAACGTCCGCTGGTTTATTACTTAAAACCGACCTCAAATCCTCAGCAGTCCCTTTTCGGTCGCGCGTCTGAGAAACAAGCGATTGACTAGGTGGCCCACCAATGATCAGACGAAGACCCGCAGTCCAAGAAATTGACCTTTTCGTGCTCGCAAACGTTTGTTTTGCCTGATTGTTCTTGGCTGACCTCACCAGTAATTGTTACTCACATGACTGCACTGAAAAAGAGAAAGCTTAGCATCTTCAAATGAAAGTGTCTCAATGATAAAAAGGATAGTTTTCAACAAGCGTATACCACATAGCCCTTAACTACCATAGATATAAAGTTACTTGTTTAATTATGTGATTGTTTTCCTGAATGAGAACGCAGTATAAATGGCATTAGTCACAATGTATCATCCTTATATTTAATGCATGAAGCTCTTTTCTAAGGCCTTCTTCACACTGGATGAAGCCCCCTACTATAACGTAAAGTCTTGGTGAGGTGTTCAGGTGCAATGGGCCCCCTATTATGTATGATAGAGTGTCATGGGTTCCTGGTGGATTTGCAGAGAACGTTCGTAGTGAGGTCACAGAGGTATATCGTTGTGGTGGCAGGATATCTGTGATATGGAGCCCATGAGCACTGATGGGGCTTGGTCGTCGAAAATCTGAAACAGAACTGGACATGCTGGCCTCATGCCTAAACTGTGACTGTGATCACAAGCAGGTCATGAAAACAACCTAGCGCAGACGTGAACACAGTAGCATCACGACTGCAGCAATCCAACCTTTCCATATTCCATGAGAAGTCAGGAAGTCGGCTCTCAGTCATGTGGTCGCGTGATAAAAATTGCGTCATTTTCGTTCACGTAGCAGCTTCATCCGCCCCTTAGTGACAGAAGGCTCGGGCCGAACTTTTTCTCACAGGGGTTTGCCCCAAGTGTTGTGTGACTGGTCAGTAGTTATTGTGGGCGTGTTTATGAGGAAAAGCTGATGAGCTTTAATGGAGTCATTTTGCTTCTACTGCTCAGCTGAGAAGCAGCTGGAGGCTGTTAGAAATTACAGCCGTCTTTACATCTGCTCCAGCAAAACTTAGAAACCTGCGAACTTAAAAAGACCACAGAGACACAGGCTGCTCTTTGTGGCTGTGGTGGCTGGGAGGAAGTGCGACTCGGCCGGGCAGCGTAGGGACACGTTTCCTTCGTTCGCTCATTATTGTGCATGGTCAAATTTGCAAATGCCAAACGGTGTATACTGTCGGTTTAATAAATACGTGCGGTCGCAGTGAGGAAAGCAAAAATCTGTACAAGAACAGGAGAGTTGAGAAGCCTGCGGGAAGAAACTCGTTTTAATGCTGTAGGAGGAGGGAGGAGCTTCCTGGAAAATCTGATCCAAGTGTCTCGTGGAGTATGAAAGGTGTGTGCGAAAACGAACGTCTCGCAACCACGTGACCGCAAACTGACTTCTTATGGAGTATGATGGAGCCGTAAGGATGAGCTGTGCACGCTTGAGGCTAATGGCAAAAATGTCCCTGTTGTTTTTGTTTCAACTGAATATCTGAGCACTAAGAATTTTGTTTGTTCTCTTCACCTGTCACAGAGGCCACTTGAGTTCGATAGGTGGGTGGAGCGGTGGTGGCAGGTGGAGTTAAGGGGGAAGCATGTTCCCTAATAACAGACTAAAGAAAGGGTTAGAAAGGGAAGGTGTGACAACGGTCACTGTAACTATAATATGCATCTCTGTAGCTTTAAATTGATTCAAAGGTATAAGTCAGAAATGTCTATGTGAACATGTGTGTGTGTGTGTGTGTTGACTGTTGGCTTGTGTTGGGAGAGGAGTGTCTGATCTGTTAACTGTATTCCTGTGTCTCTCTGGAGGCCCGCCAGGAGCAGAGGGCAACTGCACTCTGATGTGGGGCATCTGTTCCCACATTTGTTCACTTTCTCCTGGTGTGTGTGTGTGTGTTTATGTGTGTCTGTGTGCACGTAGATTTAAAAAAAGGAGAAAGAGAGCGAAGGAGTGGAAGAGAGCGGTCAGGGTGAATAAGAACATATGCATACACTAAGGTTGGTGTGATAGAAGTGGTCGGCGGAGCGGAACGGCAAAGTGTAGCTCAAGTGGAGGGCAAGTGCCGACTTGTCATTGGTTTGTGTTCGCGCTGACCCAGGGCGGTGGCTGCGCTCACCTCATTGACCGCAAGATGGCCACCTGTTGGGTCTGCAGGTGGCTTTTTTTAATTTATTTATTTAATTTTTTACCTCTGCACTCCCTTTGTGTCTGCTTCTTGCTCCATCATCCATTATATGCTTCGGTCAGACTATTATGCAGCCCCCTTACTGTCTCTGCTGTTCCCCGTATCCCCATAGTGCTGTCCTCTTGTGCACAGAGCCTATAGTTTATGTATAGGCACCTCTGTAAACGCTTCCCATACTTTAATCTCAGCGGGGACATTAGGTGCATAATCTAGCCTATAATAAGGCTGCAGTTGTGCCTGGATGCCTGGTTAAGGCAGGAAGGGAGATGTTTTAATTAAACTCATTTTCCGCACTAGCCAGTAAAGAGCGGGACCTTCTTCACAGACGACCTATTTCTCTGCGAGAGGACGCTGCTGATCAAAGTTTTGCGATTGGCGAAACTCGCTGGGGAGCTGGAGGTGATTCGACGCAGTTCAAGCGAACTTTGTGAAGTCAAGAGCAGCGCTGGCGGACGCAGCGGGCGCGGCGTATTATTTACACCAGCGGCGTGGTGCGGAGACGCCGTCTCTAGTGGACCATCATGGAGACGGGGAGATTATACCACCCTGATTTATGAGTGCCGCGGCGGACTGAGTGCTTCATAAAGATTTGCCGCTGGCTGAGGCGGAGTAATCAGGGAAGTGATCTGACTTTGGCACGCGAAACGTCCGGCGCGTTGTAAAGCCCCGCCCCCGCACCCCCAACATTTTTTTTTTTTTTTTTTTTTTTAAGTCCGAGAATGTGTTGGGAAGGACTTCCAGTCCAACCCTGGCCCTCTGTCAAGGTCATATGGATTAGAAATGATTGGGTTTCCAACATTCCACTGGGGAGTTCTGCATGATGAATCATCACTCTATTCCAAATCGACACCAATTAAGGAAGGTTTGTTTATTCCGCTGTGGGACATGCTGTGAACGTTCGCTCACATTTTCACCCCACCCCCCCACCTCGTCCTCTCCCCTCGCAGACAACACTGTGGCATTTGTAGGGATTAGCAGAACGCGCGTGTTTGTATCTATCTGCTTCCTCATGCTCTGTGGCTTTCATATTTGTTTCAGGCCTGTGGTTTTGTATTTTATTTGCACTCCCTTGCGTGCGCGCGCGTCGGCACATGCGTGTCCACGGTCGTGTCACTCACTGTTTACTGTGCAGCGTCGCTCTGTTTGTGCCAGGAGCTTCATGTCTGTGAGGCATGCTATATGAAAAGTGAGCTTGTGGAGCCCGGTGTCGGAGCCAGCGAATTAATTTGCATTCATTCCACTGCCTGTCTCTCCTCAGAGCCCATTCTAATTACCAGCAGCTCAGGTCTGCTACAACACTACGTGTACTCTCTGAGTAAAATAAAATAATAAAAAAAAAAAGCTGCTGGTGGTGCATTCCTGTGGCTTTGATAGCACTCTGTCTCCGGCCTGCCAGGAGCCTCTCCGTGCTGTTTTGTTTGCTATCAAGCCCAGGCGCTTCGCCTGTTTTTGGTGTCAGATTTAGAGGAAAATAATTGTTTTGCATATGTAGGAGACTGAAAACTTCCCCTCCGAACTCAGTGTGTGCTCACCAGGGTTGTTTCGAGCCCGAGGGAGATGGCGAAGTGCGCGCGTTTGCTTCTAGAATGTGGTTAGGCGAGAGAGAGAGAGAGAGAGAGTTGTGAGCCGTTTACAAGATATTGGTGCTCGCTAATCACCGTAATGGTCACTGTGGCGTCTCACCTCCCAAGTCTCTCAAAGCAGGGCTCGTCACACCTCCTTCGCGGTGATGCAAATCTCAGCTCGGGTCAGTCGCTCGCACCGTGGCGCTCTGAAAGGCTCTGTGCAGGACGCTTATTTCCATATACACGCACGCACATGAGTGTGCGGCAGACACTCACACCTGCACGCCTCCGTGGCTGCGGCAGTAATGACCGGACAGTGACAAGGTCAGGGAGGATTAGGGCGCTGCTCCGCTCTCAGGAGAGACAAGCTGAGCTCAGCTCGCTGCCGTTTAACTACAGACTTCATTTAGTCAAACCTGCCCTGGTCGCCTTTTGACTCTTTCTGAAAAACAGCCAGAATCCTTTAAAGCGACAGCTCAGATCATTTGAAAGTGGTTCTGTGGAAAAGGTTGGAACAATTACAGTAAGCAATCAAAGTTATCTGTTGAGGTTGACTCTCAGCTACTACCACACCACATTTCAGCTCAATATCTGTAGAATTGACCGAGTTGTAATCATTTTTGTGCATGCTAATGTTGATTAGCTGCAGGGCATAAATTGAATCAGGCTGTAGGTGTGGATTCAGAGTTTCATTAAAAGCCTTCCTCTGGTTCATGGGACATTTTGTGACAAGAGAGACAAAAACACACACAGACACAGGCAATTACATGGACGCCCGCCTTTCATGGAGGCAGGCGATAAAGATGGACGAAGCATCTCTGTCTACTTCCTTTATATGAAAGTAAAGCTAAATTATCCCGAGTATGGGTGCTGCCATTATTGTAGTTTTGGAGACAGAATTTGCGCAACAATGATGTGGAGCCCGTCTGCACACCAACAGAAAAAGATGGTATCAAATACCTAATAACAATTTTAACATATTATAAAATTGATATTTAAACATACATAAATCAACAACTGAAAAAACCAATAACAATTAGGTGTATTTTTATTTTCTAGTTAGCTGAAACTGCCATTCTTTTACACAAACTTAAAACTGATATCGCAGAAAACAAGTGACTGGTTTTGTTTTGGCTTCAACTTCCAAGTTCCATTCTTGTGTCTAGTTATAGGATATGTTTATGTCGTAGATTGCTCTTTGAACAACCTCTGACTGAAATGCTCAGCTAACGACTAGTTTGAGCTGGGTTTTTTTTCTTAAAAGAACTCTAATCTCAAAAATATCATCCTGGTTTATGCAAATCTTATGTGATAAACCTTTATGCAGCGCCTAATTTTGTATTATACACTTATTTCAGCAGAAGTATGATGAGATTCCTGCAGCAAGCTAGGTGCTGCTTACAAATAACCACAAATAATTAAAACTTGACACCAATGCAACCGTTTAGGAGTTGTTTTAAGAAAGACAGCAGTCCTCTTGAATCTTGCCGTCACTCTGTTAGCTGCTAGCTCGTATATCCGGTCAGAATTAAACTCTTCTTTCTAGATCTGCACTGTTGCTTTACTATTAAAAAAATTTAAAAAAAGAAAGTTTTGTCAGGCAGCTCATGCCAGTGAATCCTCCTGTTTAACATCTCCTTAAAGTAGTGCAGAATCAACACATCCCAAATTTCTGAAGGTGGTAATTTGCGTGCGGGGCCCCCACGCCGCGGCAATGAGCCTGAGTGACTGTAAGCTCCTTTCTGTCGAGCTGAGGAGCCGAACTCGGGATGTTTTCGTGTCCTCTCTGGGGAAATGCTGCTTTCAGAATCACCTGCGGCCCAAACACGACTGCGTTACCGCCAAGCTGTTTTCTGAAGACTGGGGTGCAAACAAGTAATTACAGGGATACGCACATGGATTTGGATGTTCTCGTACGTCTGCATGCATTAGCTTCCACATGTGCTCCATGAGTCCTCTGGTGTTAGGGGGGTTAAAAAAACAAAACAACTAAAAACACAAGATGATGCATGGCTGCTAATTATCAGGCTATGTATGAAAATCGACTCGGTTCCATATGGGGAAAAAAAACAAAAACCCATACGGCCGTTCGGTTTCTTCATTTGTATTTTCTGGCTTTAATTGGACAACATGATTGTGTCACTTTGTTAAATGGAGACCCCCGCCGTTTCTCCCAGCGTCTGCAGAGATGAATCAATGGCTGTTTTTTATTCTAATTGCTGTCTTGGAGCCCACTCTCATCAATGTAATTATCGCCGCCATCGCCGCAGCCTTCATCATCATTGTTATCAGCGTTATTACTGATGTTATCGCCATTATCCCTTTGTCGTCTCCAGCACCACTAGCCTCACTATCGGCAGCGTCGTCTTCGTCGGCGCTACGATCATTAGCGATATTAGTCCCAGTTGTCATATGTTCGCCGTTGTTATTATCAATAATCTCATCCTTCATGCTGACTTCATCAGCAACCGACCAATAAAGGGGGGTTATAATGGAACTTAAGAAGTCTGATAAGATGACGCGTTGTCTCTGGTCAGGATCTCCGATGGAGACGAAGACAAATCATAAGGGAGTCAGATGATCACGGGGGGCAAGATTAGCTTAAAAAACGAAGAGCAAAAAAAAAAAACAACAAAGAAGTTAGTTCTAATTTCAGTTTTCTGACCCTTTTATGGGGTTAATTATTTATTTTGTCGAAGCCACAGCGGTGGAATAAACTTCGTGGCAATTTTTATGCGAGTCAATTAAAAGGCGAGATAGATGAAAAGGGATCCTGGGGGAAATTATTAATCTTTTATTTTTAGAGTGGGGTGGATGTGATGTGCTTTTTTTTTCTCTCTCTCTCTCTCTTTCTACCGCGCTCGGCTCAATCGGAGTGTTAAATGCCCCCTGAAAGGGTCCCGTTCTTCTTTCAGGAGGGGCAGCTTGAATGCGGCGGAGGTTAGGCTCGGTGGATTTTGTTATGGCTCTCGTGGAAGTGGGAGGAAATAACTGGAGAGCCGGCCGCAGTGACGTGGAGGAGATGTGGGGCTGAGCAAACCCGGGGAGCGGGGCAAGCTGCAGAAAACGTGTGTTTTTTACGTTTTCTTCGTGGCTCAGATTACATCGGTCTACTGTACATGGAACGAAATGGTCTGATTTGTGTTGAAGCAGTTAAACGGTTCGTGTCTTGCGTTAGCCTCGATGGAAATGATGGACGCCCTCCGAACACGTTAGCGGTGGAGTTGGGACGTTTCATTTAGAGCATGTTGACAACCTGAACATCACAGCTCTGACCTGTCAGGGATAGCGTTGGCGCTATGGTTGCCGAAACTTTACGGAACAATGGAAACCCTTGAGCGTTGTCCAGTGTCTGTTAAACCTCTTCCGCACGACGCCGCTTTAGAAATAACAACGTTGCCTGTATGCCGCTGAAACGTGACAAACCGGAAGCACTGCGAGAGCGCAAACTTCCGACAAGACCGCTTGGAGTACTTTGTGATGGCGATCCGGATCACCACCAGAATCGAGTCACTTGTTCCTTGTAGCGTGTTTGATGTTTCCTAAAAAATGTCCTGAAAATCCGCTAATAACTTTTTGAGTAATCTTGTGCAAAAAAAACACACGCTACTGAAAACATTACATCCTCGGCGGAGGGAAGTATCGAGTATTTAACCCAGCTAGCACAGATCCGATGCAGGAATATTACTGCGACATTGTTGTAAAAAACTGCAATTGTTGCAGGAGCTTTACAAGTTCTGTCGCAGCAGCTTGGCAAATTAAATTCCACTTTGTCATTTCCAGCATGTCTGTAGAAAGTCGTTGGCAGGTTTCTACAACTTTCGCAAAAATGTGTTTCTACTTCTCTCAAATGATGGGATTTTGTTTTCTCTTTTTTTATTTACTTGCAATTGGTGTTTGTCCAGAGCCCTTTACAAGTACTGGATTGGGGTTCTGATCGAGGCTTTTTTTTTAATGATTCATGTCGAAGTAGCTGACCACACTCCGCACCCGATTTTCGTTGTTGACCCACGGTCCGAGCCACACCGAGATTCGGCAGCTGTAAAACGTTGCAATGTCTGCTGGCAGTGTTTTAAAATGCAAAACAAAAGGAATAAATAAAGCAGCTACTTGCTCGCGGAGCTACATTCTTCACCGCCGAGGAGACTCTAAAGAGAAGCAGCAAGTTGTCCCGGGACAGTAATAAGACACAAAGGTGACCAACCCATCACCGGGGTGGAGAAAAGAAGTTTTTGTCATCTTTTCTAACTGTCGGAGCCACAATACAACCTAACCTCTTGACACTACATAACCAACACTGACTTGATGTAACAGAATGAACAACTCACCCTATTTGGGAGTGTGAGCTATCAACGAGTTCATAAAAATTTGAACACAAACCCATCTGCCTGCAGTGCATGCAGGCGTGTGAGACCCAGTAATCTGCATTTAGCCACAAATGGTTAAAGTACATAAATAACAGTATTTCCACAGAGAGGTTGAACACCAAACAGCCACATTCTGGCACTCTTGTATGATAAGTCTGTGTCTAACGTCTGTGGCATGAACACAGTTGGTGGTTCGACCTGTATATTCCTGATTTATAATTGCATAATGAGGTGCCTGTGTGTGTGCTTCACAGTAAGTACACCGCTGGTTTGAATCTTGTCTGTCATGCCTCTCTGGAGCATTCTGAACAAGGCAAAATTGGATCTGAGGGGGAGGGGGAGGGGGGGGGATTTAAACCTGTACATTACTCCCTTATAAAGGATGCTGCTTCCAATATTACAATGATAATAAGTGACATTCCAACAACTTTTAATATACCAAGCTACGTTCACACTGCAGGCAAATGTGACCAAATTCTGATTGGTTTGCCCTCGATGCGACACATATCACATTTTTTCATGGCAGTGTGAACATGACAAATCAGATTTCTCTCATATCCCAGGTCTTTTCCGTATGTGGGACTGAATTGGACACATATCTGATGTTTTTCAAAGCGACCTCATTGGTGAACGTCTAATGAAAGGATGGAGGTCTCTCACGTCAAAGTCCCACCACTCTTTGTTCCGGTGTCTTTTACCGTTTGGATGTACAGTTGGCCCCGATTGGACAGCAGCTTCAGAATCAAAACACACATGCTAACACTTGCAGTGTCCATATTTACTTCTGTAAACTCAGAGTGTGGGGTGTGACGCCATATCTTCTTCTGCTCATGTGGGTCATTTAGGGAACTGCAGACTGATCACACTGGAGTCTGATGGAGGTCACATTTGAAATGGAATGTAAACGACCGCAGCAACAATCAGATTTGAGCAAAAAATGTGTCATTGAGCATTAAGACCTGCAGTGTGAATGTAGCCTAAAACCTGTCTTGGTAAGTCATGGATCATAACAGAAACATATAAATAAGTTTGGACCATTCTTACAGTGGAGAGATTGTTGAAAGAGTCACCAACTCAGGATACAAAGTAGCCAATATGAGAAGTAAATGGAAACAAATAGAGGTTTTAAAACCATTTACTAGTTAAGCTATAGTCTTTAAAATGTTTATCAGTGTGAGGACGTACATTTCTATGCTTCCTGTATATTGAAGGTTAGAGGAAAAAGAAAAAAAAAGTAATTTCTCTTTGAAAATGTAACACAAAACAGTGAGAAAGATCTTTTAAAAATATAAAAAAAAGGAAATCACTAAATGATGCAGTTGTTTTAAATACATGTATACACAGAATGAATTCAAAGAAGTGCAAAATGACAAAACGTTGAATCCAGACATTAGATTTATACGCACAAAAAACACTAAAAAACACAAAATGATGCATCCTGAAGACACAGCTGAGCAACAGATTGTACGTGTGTAGTTTGGGGTTGTGTCTCTGGTAGATTTCTTTGTTTTTGTCTTTATTACTGTTAGTGTTTTTGATAGTCTTGTTCTGATTTTCCTTTTGCTGTATTTAGTTTATTTTATTCGTCTGTGTCTTGTCTCTTGCTTCCTGCACTAACCTGAATTTAGTTAATATGTCTTTTGTTAGTCATTACTTCCCTCACAGCACGGTTTTTCTTATTGTATTTTATTTTTTTCCCTCCGTCTGATGCTCATCTTTGTTCTGCTGTGCATTTTGTCTCGCACCAACTTTAGTTTTTGCTACACTCTGTTTTACACCTCGGGTTGATGTTCTCCGAGTTCCCTTCCACTGCGGCGCCTTTTGTTTTATTCAATAAAAGTTTATTACTTTGCTTACCTGCCTGCCTCCGGAGCCTGCGTTTACATTTGGGCCTTCTCCTCCACTGCAGCGCTTGACACCTTAAGGAACTTTCAGTCTGGGTTTCGTCCTGTCATACTTGTGGCTGGAGGCTTACCGTTTTAATTTGTGTTCATATTCAAAGCCACCCCAATCAGTTGAGGAAACTATGCTTTCTAGTTTTTATTTGGCTTAAGAGTATAGTTTCCTCAAATAAATGGGGTGGCCAGTTTACACACACTGGGGAACTTAGGTACCAGTGAAAATAATTACTGGAGAACATAGGTACCGGTGAAAATAAATACCAGACAACATAGGTACCAGAGAACATAGGTTCCAGTGAAAATAAATACCGGAGAACATAGGTACCGGTGAATATAAGTACCAGAGAACATAGGTACCGGTGAAAATAAGTACCGGAGAACATAGGTACCAGAAAACACAGGTACTGGTGTTTATGGGGGGGTGTCACTTAATGAAGCTGGATTATTTTCCACTTCAAGAAAACCTATTTAAAAAAAACAAGTATTTTAAACACATTGTTTTGATGCAAGATAAAAATGAACTTGTTTTTTTCCTGTAATGACAAAAGATTAGAGGAAATGCTTCAAATTGGCATTCCCAACTTGAACTTGCTGGATTTTAGGGGTATTTATAACTGTGGCTTTTGAAATTGTCTGCCTTTCATTAAAAAAAAAAAAAGACACGGTGCAGGTCGGACAGAACATTTGTCAGGCTTATCGGGACCAAAAGTGACACTTTTCTAATGAGCATTACGAGCCGCCGTGAACATGAGTATTTTGCGCACATTAATCATTTTTCATTCAGACCAAATTCCACCCAACTTGTTAATATCCCTTCCAAAGAGAATTGTATCGACGTGACAGCCAAGTCATCGCACCCCACGACCCGTTACTTAGTCCTTCTCATTTTTATTAACAAGATTTGGCTTTAAAAGTATGATAAATACCTCATTTCTGGCCTGGCCTAAATACCTG